>JANPWX010000273.1:2015419-2383163 GCA_024734555.1 Trochalopteron elliotii | reverse complement strand
TGAAGGGAGGGACCTAACTTGGTACCGGGCTGGGCAGAGCCTGGGGCCGGGGAGGGCGCGGGGTCCCGCTCATGAGCCCCGCGGGGCGGGCGGGACAGCGGCCGGCCCCGGGTTCCCGCCCCGCAGCTTTGGCCTCTTGCTGCTGCCGAGGCTGGGGTTAAGCAGTGCAGAAGGGCCTCTTGGCACACGTAGGGATGCAGTTTCACAGGTCTCTTGAAATCTGTGTTTTGTTTTCTTCTTCCTCCAGATTACAACAACACGGATGTATTGTGATAAATGTTCTTCATAAAGGGGCTTGTATTTTGCAGAACTGCAGATAGATGATGTCTGCATATTTTGTCAGGGTCATGCCTTATAGGATACCAGATATACTAGCTTTGTTGCAATGATTTTGGGTATGGAATCATGTAGTGGCAAGATGGTGTAATAAAGTTTGTTAAATTTCACTTTGAAAGGTGTATTCTGAGGATTTGATTTAATTTGGAAAATTAGGGGAAAAAGTTAGAAACCATTCAAATGTTCAAAGCACAATAGTTGCAACTTTTGTAGCAGGAAAAGCATTACTTTTAGGAGTTACTTTGATAAAAATGTTTTGTGAGATGCTCAAGTGAATTTTTGGTTTTGGAAGAGGATTAGACCTCTTTCTCCATATGTACTTTCTTGGAATTTAGAATGGTTTTTGCTCACTAGAAAAAAAACAAAACATCGGTCCTGTATTCCTCAAACTGCTGAGCTCGTGTCTTAATTTTGACTGCAGGAGGTACTTTTCCTAAATTCGTAAGAAAAATGTTTTCTAGTGCTTCATGTTTGCCCCGAATGGGAATTTGATGACTGCCATCTGGAAGCTTTCAAATAACATAAACCTGAACTAGCAAGATGCTTGTGGCTCAATGTTTTATGTGCAATCTCTTGCCTTTTTCATTCAACTACATTATAACTTTTTTTTGTTTTCTAGAAACATACTGCTTTTGCCACCTTTCCCAGTGAAAATGCAGCTGCAAAGGTTTGTATTGAGTTTGTTATTGAGTGTTTTAGCAAAGCACTGAATTGCCAGTGCTCTAATATGGTTTACACATCATCTGGTACTTAGTGCTAAGAAAAATAAAGCAGCACAATGCAGTGTTAGAGTTCTGTTTCAGGATTTGCTTGCAGGACTTGGTGAAATTCTTGAACACTTCTGTAGAGTCCTAAGAAAGATGGATTGAAAGGTGTTTGTGGAACTCATCTGATCCAGCCCGTCAAACTTACAGAAGCTGAGGCTGATCAGAGCCCTCTGTAGGATGTGTGAGCATTTATACACAAACTGTAAACCAAACAGAATTTCTTGTCTCATGTGTAGTTGTGTATTGGCCATAAAAGTCAGCTCTAGCAATACTCACAATCCAAGTCTGCCTTCAATGCCTAACTGTGATAAGAAAACTACTGTATTAATAGGGGATATGGATGCCAAAAAGGTAATACTAATAATGCTTTTTAAATGGCAGTCTGGTTAAAAAGCCCGTGTCAGAACTTCTTTCTTATACTTTGGGGGTTTTTTTACATTGCTTCTATTTTTTTTAGGTCACACTTTAAAGGACTAAAAAAGTTAATGTGTGAGGTGAACAGGGGTGAATTAGGTGCTTGTGCCAGTTGTTTGCAGCCTGTTGAGTTCTGGACTTGAAGAATGCTGGATCTTCCTAGTGCCACTGTTAGAATCTTGATTTTCAAATTCCTAGCTGTTACTGACAGAGTTCAGCATGTTTGTACTTCATGAGCAAAAGACTGGTTACTTGAAATTCCAGCACTTTAGTAGTCAGTGTGGAAGGTTCTGGTTGTTAAGGCTGCTGCTGTGCTCAGGTGACCAGGCTCTATGGTGGTTCTGGTCCCTTTCCTTCCTGCCAGCAGGAAATGCTGCTAAAACCGGGGCTGGGAAGACACAAACAGTGCACAACTCCTGTGTCCACTGTAGCACAGACTTAGCTTAAAGCAGCTGGGACTGCATCCTATGGCCAGTGTACCACTCAAAGGAAAAACAGTTTTGCTTTAAAATCTCATGTTTTTCATCTTCCCTTTCTTTCTTTTCTCCTCTGTAATTACTTGAAGGCTTTATCGAGACTGCATCAGCTGAAACTTTTAGGTCACACGTTAGCTGTTGAATTTGCAAAGGAGCAAGAGAGTGCCCAGGTACTTAGTCAGCCTTCTGCCTCAGACAAGCGCAAAAGGTACGTGCAGGATGATTTCCTTGTTGTGTTTGTGGTCAAGGAAAGGGGATTGGTTGTACTTTTAGCTCAAAGGATGAATCGTAACCACTTGGAAGTCTTAACAAACAGGTTCAGATCTATAGGAGAGTGACTGCATTCCTCCCAGCAGAACTGTGTCATTACCTGTGGGATGTGCAAATAAGTGATCAAAGCTATGTGATAGTGCTTAATTAAAAATACTGTAGTAGAGTTTTCAAGTTATTTATTCCACTTTCTGAATATGAACAAATTGATCATTTAATGTCTTTGAATTTATGGTCTCTGAACAGAGAGTGCATGATAAATAATTTCAGGTTTTTTCCTGTGAGTGGATTTAAGTCAGGAGTGTTTGAATATAGGGAGACTTACTTAAATCTACATAAGTATTTATTTTAAAAGAGTGTCACTACTGTAATTATCCACATCTATTAATCATGAAGAATTGATAACAGCTGTAGTAATGCAATTGGTAAATGATGTTAGAATGCCTGTGTTAACTTTTTTATATTTATTAATACATGATGAATACTTTATATATTACATAAGGCATACTTAAATTTTGCCCTGTTTTAATTAAGATTAAATTAATTTTCAGTTTAGAAGAACCAGTGAAAGAAGAAGAGAAGACAGAACCAAACTGTGTTAAAATAGAGACTGGAATTGCACCCAACCATGGGTTAGTGTTAGGTTTTTATTTATCTTAATTATTTTTTTCTTTTGAAAATTATTTTGAAATGTGTTCTGTACTGTTGAACAAGAGTTTTGTTTCCTCCTATGCTGCTGTTCCTTTTGCATAGCTGTAGGATTTGCCATAAAGATGAAGTTGCAGTTCCTCACAGCTTTAGAGCTGAAGTTTAGAATCCTCACAGCAGGGTAGTGACTGGTGGTTTGAGCTGTGAAGTTGTGGATTGCAGAACAGCCTTCTAGCACTATGCATTGCTTTCTTGGGGGCTTTCAGGGCTGAGGTTCTCCCAGTGTTAACAACAGAATACCACTGGCTTGGTTTTCCTTTTGTGTTTCTTCCTCTTTTTTTCTCCCCATTTTCATTTTAGCCTACAGAAAGTAGTAAATTTTTTGAAGCTAATGCAGCCCTTTGAGCATTGAGTTTATGATAGTTTTACAGCCTGCTTTGCTCTGCTTTTGGTTTTGGACATGTTAATTGTTTCTGTTTGCTTTAGGCTTCTGCATGGCTTGATTCTTTCATTATGCCCAAGCCCAGTAAATATGTCATGCATTGGGGACTACTCCTTGGTGTTAAAGGCATTGTAAGTGGCCCAAAACTGTTCTAGGGGAAATAATATTTCAGTGTTATTTCAGATGTAATCAGTAGTTAAGCCTCTAGTAATCATTAATTTTTACCAGTGATTTAAGTGGCAGTATTGTTAAGGTGTCTTGTTTTCAATCTTTTTTCCTCAGCCTCACCTTTCCCATCAATTCTTGCCTCAAATACTTGTATCCACCACCTTCAAGTGCAATTCTAGCAAATATAGCAAATGCCTTGGCAAGCGTGCCCAAGTTTTATGTCCAGGTAAGGGAAAAAGAGTATGAAATTAAAAACATTTAGTTTTTCCTCTTTTAGTTATCCACAGAAATAATTATTTTTGTCATAGTAAATACTAAGTTGGTTTTTCTGTGATAGTGTTAACCAATCTTAGTTTTTTACTATGCTGAAGTAATGAGATTTTATTAAACTGAGGTAGATTACTTAATTGACACTGAAGACTTAACTGGATATGCTCTTCCTAATTAGATGTGACTTGAGTACCTGGAATTTCATTCTGAGAAGATGCTGTACTTTTTTCTATTAGCCTTGTTAGGGTGTTGTTTATATTGGCTATTAGTGTTGGATCTCAAGTGCAGGTTTCCCGTTGTTCATGAACTTTAAAACTGTGCTGATTTACCTGCCAGGAGTGATTGGCTGTTTGACCTAGCAAGGAGCTGTTATCACTTACTTATTCAAAGGAAACCTAATTACTTTGACTCATTTCAGGTACTTCATCTGATGAATAAAATGAATCTTCCTCCACCTTTTGGACCAATTACTGCTCGCCCTCCCATGGTAGCATTTTACATATATGTTTTTGGTACTGTAGAATTGATTAACAATTTAAAATGTTAGCAGCATGGTAGGAGATCTAAATTTTAAGAGGATTGCAAATCCTGCTGCATTTCACTGGGTACATGTTGGTCTTCTAAAGCAATTCTTTTGACTGTACTTAGAACAAAGAAATACCCATCTATGGTAGCAGCAGCACTGGAATGTTTCAAACTGTTGGTTCACTGTTGAAACTGAGATGGCTTTGGAGCCTAAGCCTCCACCATATGCTTTGACTATATATTCTTCTTGGGAAAGTCCTTGAAGCTGAGTGCAAAGTGAAAATCATAGGCCATAGTTGCTGTATTTTGTTATCACCTCAACTTAAAAAAATTAAAGTATTCACTGTTATGCTTCAGAAAACAGATTTTTTTTTTTGCTTGTGGGAAGTTTTTCATTAGTAATGTAGTTTACCAAAATGGTGTCTAGATCCCTATAAGTATGCTTTGAGAAAATACTTGTTAAATTATCATTTATTGGTTTGACTATTGTTATTAAGAAAACAAGATGTATTTCAGTTTTTTTCTTCAAAAAGTTTAATCTTTTAAACCATCCCCCCATAATTAGTATGAAGAGTATTTACCAGTGCCTGCACCACCTCCCCCAATCCCACCTCTGCCTCCTGAAGAGCCTCCTTTGCCTGAAGAGGAAGAAGAACGACTGTCTAGTGGGGATGAATCAGAATATGAAAGTGATAACGATGAGGAAAAGGAGAGGTATGCATTTTACAGTCATTTGCAAGGTGTTGGGCTCCCTTTAAGTGATGGTTTTACTGTTGCAGCTCCTAGTTCAGCAGGTGGTAATGTTTGCATTGTATAGATGTAACATCTAGTAGATAGTATGTAGAAATCTTTCCAGATGCTTAGAGAAACTCCAGAGTGCAGAAGGCCAGTGTAGGTTTGAATGCAGTAAGAAAAGGAAAGTGGCCTGTTGGTGTGCAAATTTTCATTTGTTCCCATGTCCAAAAACACCCAACTAAACAAAAACTCAGCTTGAAGAGTGCAGATGTAAGGAAGCAGAAATTAGATTATTTTCTGGTCTTCATTGTTCCACATATTTCTAAATTGACTCCTCAGCCTGAATCATATGTGCACAGCAGCTTCCAGAATATTCTTTGTACATCAGTGGGTATTGCTAGGGGTGATATTTATGCTCAGGATTCTCTTGCAGTTTCGGGACTGAATTACATCATACCTGTATTTTTTTAACCTTTAAACTAACACTGAATTGAAAAGCAGCTTTTTTTCTTTGCTGTCTAAACTCAGAAGTAAATCAGAAAGTCCCAATGCTATATTTGGAAAAGCACATCATTTGGAAAAAGGTACCTGTGTTGAGTGTTAGAAAATCAGGTTCAGCTTGGGGCATCACAGCTTCTCTCACAGCTTCAGTGTCCCTGGAAGGAGCATGCTTGGGAAAGAAAGGGCATCACAGACATGTGAGGATTTTGGTCAGTCCTTTTGCTCTGTGTATATTGATTTGCTGTGTGTTGTTACAGTTTTGGTTTTAAGATAGATAGTTTTACAGTCACATTCTGAAAAGTTCTATGTCAAGGGCTTTAAGGAAAGGGAGAGGGGTTTTAAAATGACCATTTTCAAATAAACTGTAAACATCATTGTTTTGGTTTTGTTTGGTTTTGTTTTTATTTTTGTTTAAAATAGAATGACCAAGTTGATGGAATTAGCAACCCTTCAGCCTAAAAGACCAATAAACACAAAGAAACGTGGTGTTAGAAAAAAGCAAAGAATTAAAGACATGTTGAATGTTCCTGTGTGTACTCCCCACAGGTTTGTGGTTTTTGCACTTATCCTTTTGATTTTACTGCTCTAAAAATCCAGATTTTCCTCAAGTGTGAACTAAAGTCTGCTCAACAACCTTAAAGTGTGCCTGATTCAAGCTCTGTTTCTCTTCCTGTCAAACTAATAGAAATTCCTTTTCATAAAAAGATAACTAGTTTCACATCACAGCTGTGACAGAAGCAATTTGGATTTTTTGTTTGGGCTGCTGCCTAAAACAAAAAATTAAAAGTATGACACTGGAAGAATAGAAACTGGCTGGCTTTAAAATAAGTTTGGGTCTTGGAATTGCAGTTCTGTGCCACAGCATAGACAGCAGTGCAGTATTTCTGTATTGTGATGAATGATTGTGAATGCATTTTCACTAATGGCTTCCTGCTTCCTCCAAGTGATTTGCTACATTTTTAAAAAATATAGTATATTTTATACACTAGGTGAGAGCAGCAGCAAGGCCAGTTATACTTCATGCTTAAGTTACTAATGAAGGTTTTAATAAATGCCTGAGTATTGTACTGTGGTACATGATTGGTGGTTTTGCTCCCACTGCCAGACATACCTACTGTATCTGCAGTGTTGTAATCACCTGAAACTGTTGGGTGGAAGGTATGAAATGGAGAATGTGTGTTTGTGCTAACAACAGTATAAAATCTTACTGGAGGAAATCTTGTATTTGACCATGAATTCATCAATGTGTGAATCTTTAATTAATGTGTTGTTGTTTTGAACAGCAACTCGCACCCTACACTGTCACCTTCAGATGTCTTTGAGCAGCCACAGCACGTAGGTCATAAAAAAATAGAGTTTCATATTAGCACTGAGATCCCAGCTGTGCTTCACATAAACTCAGAAAAAGAAGAAAAAAATGGTAAGAGGGTTTGTACTTCAAATGTATTTAATGTTAAAGTCATGTGGCTTCAGTTTGTAAAAGGGTGCTGAAATTTACACCAGGAAATTCTTTTCCCTTATTGTATCGGAGCTTTCAACACCAAGTTGCGTCATATTTGTATTTATGTTTTCCCCATGTTACAAGCTTTGGAAAGGATCCAGAGGATTTTCAAGGTTTCTTTCCTATGTGCTTTATAGGTTTATGGTAAATTGCACTGTCTTCTAAATGTTAGGATGCAAGTGTTACAAATTTTCAGTATTCTTTGGTGTAAATGAAGATACCAGACTAGTTTCAGATTTTCCTTTTCCAGCTCTTAGAGAGCAGCACCTGAGTGACTGCCAAGTGACTGCCAGCTCTTTTCTCTGGTGCACTGATTATCTGCCATAAAAATGCTGGGCAAGGGTAGCAATGAGGTGTGATGACTTTTTAGAGGGTTATGGTCAGTCTGTGGTTCTTGGTACTTTACAGAAATATCCAGTTTCTTTAAGGGAAAATAGTGAAATGGATACAGGATTGAACAGCAAGGCAAGTTTTATTCTAACTAATGTGTGCCATGGCCTTTATTTGTACTACATGGGGTTTTATAGGACTGTACAGAGCAGGTGCTTTTGTCAAACCAGGGATTAAGACTCATTTTTAAGAATGTATTCAAATTGCCTTACAAAGTCTGCTGTATTATAATGTTGCTGTTAAGAGTATGGTTTTCTTGCTGGCTCTTGATCTTGGTGTGAATAAATGTACAAACCACTTATATAATTTGTTGAAGTTTCAGACCTTTATGCAACTGCAGAAGAAATCAATAACACAGGCTTTGGAAGGATTTTCCCAGCTCCTAGCTCAAATGATAAAATGGAAACTGAAGAAGAGGACGATGAAATACCATCAGAATTTATTTCTAGAAAGGATCTAGAGAAAAACAGACTTTCTAGAGAAGGTACAACTGCGAGAATAGATTAACTACTAATAGCTTTTGGATTTGTTGCAACAAATAGCTTAAATAAGTGTTTCTTTTCTTAACAGAGCATATAGTAAATTATTTTATACTGAGTAAACGTGCAAAGTGAATGAGCTAAAGCATGGTTTATTTTTTTTTGTCTTCAAGAAATGGAAAAATATTCTGTTTTCAAAAACTATGAGCCAGGTGATCCAAATTGCAGGATATATGTGAAGAATTTAGCTAAACAAGTTCAAGAAAAGGTAGGTAAACATGCAAATTAAATACCTATCAAAAGGCTTTTTCCTAGCATTTTTCTTACACCTGCGCTTTAATTTCAGGATCTTAAGTTCATTTTTGGAAGATATGTTGACTTCCAGTCAGAGGTGGAACGCAATATGTGAGTTCATTTCGTACTTGGTTAAAATTAAGCCTTTTATATTAACTTCTATGCCATTGCTGCAAACTGGGATTTTAAAAATAGCCGTATTTACATTTTCTGTGTTTCTGCATAAACAAAAAAATTGTTACACCTAAAAATCTTCATTTATGAAGACTAAGAAATAGAATTATTTTATGAACAGTGACTGATGACCCTATTATTTTTCCTTTATATTTTCATTCCCAGATTTGCTTTTCTCAGCTGTGTAACAGAATGAATGAACTGTGCAGGTGTTTGTGTGTAACTGATCATTTTGCATATTCCTATTTAGTAGTACTGCACATCAATTCACCATCCTGCAGTTTAATATTATCTTTTAGTAAATGGTTTCCCCAAGCAAAATGGTCTCTGTGGATATCATACCTCCTTGTAATCTTTGCTTCTGTTTCTGCTCTTTCTCCCACCTGAAGGATGAGGATGCATTTGTACTGTGAATCTGCAAGGTCTGTTAAACATGAGCAATTCTCCTTTCTCCATTGCCCCTCTAGGTTTGATATCCGTTTGATGAAAGAAGGCCGTATGAAGGGCCAGGCCTTCATTGGACTTCCCAATGAGAAGGCAGCTGCTAAAGCACTAAAAGAAGCAAATGGCTATGTCTTATTTGAAAAACCCATGGTGGTTGTATCCTTTTCTTCCAGCATTTACATTATATTCTTTGTAATCTCTGCCAGTCTCTAGTTTTGTTGTCATAGTGTTTTCTGCAAAATGGAAAATGGCAAAAGAAAACCAGTCAGCATAACATGCTGCACTGTTTATGGTGGCTGAAAAAAACAGAGGCAGCTCTTCTGAAATAGGAAAATAAAAGTGCTTTATTTAAGAACAAAATTCACTGGTCTTACATCTTTGATCATCCTGCAAAGACAATACAAAGGATAATATAACTTGTATGACCACTGTATTTAAATTAAATACAAAGTTTTTGACTTGGTTAGATTTGTGTTTACTGAATCAAGAACATAAGGAATGTTTCTGATAGAGTAAGTGGTCTCTAGACTGGTTTTTCAGCTGGAACTGTCACTTTTTGATTGCTTAGCACTGTTTTTTTTGTGTAAAAGTCCTTTTTTACTTTTCACTTAAATATTTCATAGTTTTTTTCACTTAAATATTTCAGTTTCTTTATACTCATATTAACCTCAGCATCTGCTGCTTTTACTGTTTTTTCCTCCCAAATACTGAGATGATGCCATTGAGCACCACAATGACACAGACTCCAATTTCAGAAGGCTGAAAATGACTCCTTTATTTTTGGGATGTGTCTCCCTTATATACTATTCTACATAGACCTATTCAATTGGTGAAACAAAGACCAACCTTCAATCCCATTGGTCAGACCAGAGAGACATCAAGAAGTCTCTTTTAGGGAAAGAACGTAAACAAATTTGCCATTACAAAAACATGTCTCTTGTTTACAGAAAATTCCCTGGGAAAGATATTTCAGAAAACCAAAACATCTCAGACACGAACCAGGGGTACACTGAGAAATCAAAAGTTTAGAATTAACATGCTGGGTTGGAAGTTTGTATCAAGCATTTATCCTACTCTAGTCACCCTGCTTGCATCTAACCCATTCCCAGTTAGTCCCCCTTATAGGCTCTCTAATAACTTCTGTACTGTGTATCAGTGAGGTCCCAATCTTTGACTAACAGACACTGTTGTTATAATACTTCATACTGTAGTGGAATTGATTCACAGATAAAGTTCACCTTCTAGACTAACTTGCAGAAGTGATCTTTTTCTTAATAGACTGCTGCTTATCAGACACTTGTAGTCCTTAACAGAATCTCAGCAATTTGCTCGTTCAGCTAGACCAAAACAGGATGCCAATGAAGGGAAAAGAAAAAAGTAAAACACTGCACAAGGTATGGACTCAGCCTGAAAGTACAAATAAGGTATTGGGCTGGGGGATTTTGTTAGTGTTTGGTTGGTTTTATTTACTCTCCCTTTAACAGCTTCTTTAGGAATATTGGTGATGGAGAGGAAATGTGCCATACAAATTTCTTTTCTTAAATATGTGCTTATATCAGAAAAACAGAGTTCAAGGTATATAGTTGGTGTAAGTTTAAAACTTTGATTTTTTTCTTTGTTAAAAACCTCAGAGACTGATATTTTCCTAATCCTGATGTTGTAGGGCACTTGTCAGTTCCTCTAATCCTTAATCTGCAAAGATAAGGAGAATAATTTTGTGGAATTGGACCACTCACCTTTTAGTAATCTTCCAGGGTTTTGGTATTGAAAAGTGTTGGCTCTTAACTTCTTCTTTTCCGTGCCTGCCATTGTGAAGTGATCCTGAAGAACTGGTTCCAGCAATAAACTGCTAGCTGTAAAGGATCTTTGCTACTTGTAGAAAATGAGTTCCTAATACTGCTGCAGCATCCTTTAAACTTGTCTGAATTAGTGAAGGATATTCTGTTGGAAGGTGCTGCTTAATGTTGCATTGATCAAGGCTTCCATTGTTGTGGAATGTGTAGGTCTTGATTTTTGGCATTATTTAAACATGATGAGAAAGTGACTTCTAGCAGAAAGTTGTTATTTATTTCTTATCATATAGCTTTACTTCACTGCTACCTACTCTGAGTGTTTCATTTATGCAAGAGTAATTCAAGCAAAATCAGCTCTAATTTACCTGAATGGTTTCGTGGCCTGCAAACCTTTGCAGAGTGAACTCTCAAATGACCATGTGAAGTAACTGGTGCAAGAATAAAAAGCATTTATTTCTCAATCTGCATCCTCTGATACATGAGCTAGCTCAAATAAAAAAGGGTATTGACCTTAATATCTGGTTACCGTTGAGATCACTCTGGTTATGCCTCCATTTAAAACAAAATTAACTGAAATCTTAGCCTGAGTGCTTATGAAACATTACTTAACCCACGGTGTGTTTTTAATCTGGATCCTTGTTACTCTGAAGAAAACCTGAATTTGAAATAAAGGATGTGAACAGTTGTTGATTTTTACAAGCTGGCTGTAAATCCCACAGTGTGGTTATTGTGATGGTAGTGTTTCTGTTTTTAACAGCTACTCTAATTTTAGGTTTATCATTCTATCCATTGTCTAAGGATTTTTAAAATCAGATTTAAGTTTGTTTCCCTTGTAGCTGAGATGCTATTTGGTCTTACTTCCTATTTTGTGTTATTGTTTGTGGTTTACAAAATCTGTGTTTTGTCAAAGATCACTTTTTTATAGGCCTTCTTCTATAGTGGTCATTGAAAAGAGCCTTGGCTAAAGTGTCCTATTAGGATCAAATATTTATGAGAATATTTCAGTCTTGTTTCTCACTCCTTTCTTGCTAGAAAAAAACCCTTCTATTTGTATTATCTATTGTCTGATAAGATTACAAAGGTTTCTTATATTAAATTGAAGCATTTTAGCTATTGAAGAGCCTGATAGATGAAGTCTGAACACTTTTATTCTTTTAGGAATTCCATGTCTTTTCAACTAATTTTGTACATTAATTCTGAATTCATTAAACATGCTAAATATTTGAATTGCATAAATAACAAGGTGCTTATTTTTTACTATGTTAATGGTCAACTCAGAAGCTTTTTCTAGAGTGAGCAAACTACTCTTAGGCAGGATTTAATTGTGCACCTGAAAGTCTTCCTTGAGTTACCATCTTACAAGTGTCCCTGGTGTTCTGCCCATGGGCAGAACTTCTCACTTACCTTGACTGTTTATATGTTGTAATCGTAACAACGTGCCATGGAGTTACACAGGTTTCTAAGGATCCATGAGGTTTAATTAAAAGTATTTGTTGCATTTCCAATTAATGGTTAAGCTAAACCCTATTTCTGCATGACTGCTTTTCTGTTCCTGCTGGAATATTCTGATGGATGCTGATTCATGATGCAAAATTCCGTGATAAAAACCTGAGTCTAGGGTTGTTGTGGTTTTTTCTTGTTTTTATTTTCTACAAAAAAAATCCTTCTATTTTTTGACAAAACAATACATACAGTTTGTAAAAATACTGCAGAACTCCTTGCTGGCTGAAATGTTTTTTTTATTGATGGACTGGCAAAAAGTTCATCTAAAATGACTTTCCTGTAGCTAAACTACAACTTTTTGGGAGAAAAGTTATGTGGAAGAAAGTGATGTTGAGAGGCCTCCAGTTTCTTCATAGGGAAGAAGTGGTTTGAAAGCTGACATTAAAGGGAAACATGATTGGGTTTTGGACCTGATGGAAATAAAGCGAGTCTGTAAAATGGCAAAGACTTGAAGGAAATGGAAAAATCTGCTGGTGTCCTAATAGTTCAAGTTACCAAAAAATGTATTTACTTTTGAATATGAGGTTTAGTGTTGATGGACTCATTAGCTCTCATTAAATCTTATAAGGAGTTAGAACTGTTTTTTATCAAAGAGGCATATTTGCTTTTTTGCTAGGTAACATAAAGTTATGTGTGTGCAATACTGAGAATCAAGTAAAATTAAACCACATTCTGCTGTTCTTCTTTAGAAACATTCCTGCGTAAATACTGCAGTAATACTGTCATGCAGAGTGTATCCTTTCTTGTTGTATCCTTTTTTGTGCAATGTTTCCTGTAGCACTCAACTGCATCTTAAGTTTTCATGTAGAGTAGGTGTGGGGAGGAGTTAACATGTTTTAAGCTTGAACTAATCTAATAATTTTGAAAAGCAAATTTTTTTCAGGGGGGGAAAAAGAAACCAATGAGTTCTCTGTGTTCTGTGAATAGACACAATGAAGGTTCTTAGACTTGAAAGGTGGCCTTCTCCTTCTTCCTCAGATACCCTACTAATTTGTGATCCTATTCCTTAGTGGAACAATTCTAGCTCATAGCAGCTGATCTGTGTGAAGCTGTGCTGAGCTCACACTGACCAAGTTACCTTGTTTTTCTTTAAATGCATATTAATATAATAATACGTTGGCTAAAATACATTCCAGAGCAGTCTTAAGGGGTTGATCTGTATTTTAGACCATTTGATGATTACTGTTGTTCTGGTACATCAGAAACAATCTGGAGTTGATTTAGTTTATATATTCCTTACTTTGTCTTTTTTGAGTAAAGAAGAAAATTAACAATATCCTGCAATTAAGTATTTGGAGCTGGACTAATAATCAACTGTTAATCACTGCTACCTTTTTCTTGGTTGTTTGGGTTTTGTTAGATTGCTCTCTGCACTGAGGTAGTGTTGTTGCTAGTGACTTACATGTTTCCTGTGGGTTTCATACTACATTACTGTTTAATTTTCTATAATATAAAATTAATACAGCCTGCATTTATTAAGGTGTATTTTTCACAGACATTAAGCACTTTTTTAAACACTAAGCATCTTTCAATTTAGTTGTCAAAAGCCAGTATAATGCTGCTATTTTTTGGTAGTTCTTACTTTTAACATGCCTTTGTGATGTTCCAGGTCCCTTTTGTGTTCCATCTCTTTCAAGTATTACCAAGCTGGGGAAGAAGCAGTGTAATCATCAGGACTCTTGAACTGTGCGTAGTAGAATTTCTAAAGTATTTAAGGCAGAGAATAAATTTTACCGTCTCAAAGATTCCACAGTATCTTTAAATATCACAAGACTTACATCATAAATGTATGTTAGATTGCTTGTGAAATCTAATAAATTATTTCCCTTCTCTTCATTTGGCTGCCTTCTTTTTGTTTTGACTTTTGTTCTTGGGATTTTGAGATCTTGTCTTGGATACCAAGCAGAAGGACTGGTGCATTGGCCTAAATTTGTAGTATGAAACAGGGCACTGTTCTTCCTCAGTAATTAACTTGTATTGTTCATCTGCAGCTTGAAAACTGTCACTGAAGGCAGTTGAGAGAAGAAGACTGAAGTCATTAAAACCAGAGTAGCAGTTAAAACTGGTGTAGATGTGGTCCTTGCCCTGTTGAGGGTGATAATAACAATGGTCACATTGTAGGATTTGCTACACGTTGGGCTGGTTAGTGGAACTGTCTGAAACCATGTGGGAAACATTGCAGTAACATTTAGTAGACAAGAGATCCTAGTCCAGTGGACTTAAAGTTATTCCATAAATGACTAAATGATAGTTGATGGTGTGGGAGCTGGCTCATATAAAAGATTTATTTTCTCATTATTCCAGCTGCAAATCGCTAGTAAGTCTAAAGGGCTAGTATTGGTGGCTGGACCGAAGTATATATCTTCGTATATATACCAAAGTATATTTCTTTGCAATTTTTTTCCAATATGAACTGGCTTAGCAGATTGCTTTAAAATGCCATCTGCTTTAAAAATCCAATTTAATGGAGTTATTCTTAGCTTACTTGCTTCATTCCCATGGGGACTGTGTAATTGTTCATTCAATCCTAGAGGCCCTTTCCAGCTTAAATGCTTCTGCGCTTCTACAGTGATGTGTCCTAACAGTCACGCTGAGCTACACGTACAGGACCAAAGGCCCACAAATGAATTTTCCAACCGCCGAAGTAGGATTACAGCCAGGTGGTGCTGTGCTCAAGGACAAAAATACTTTGTAGAAAAGCGCGGGCAGTGCATGTTGCGAGAGCTGTGCCCTGTGCGCGTTGTCGCTGCGGCGGGGCGGGCTCGCCGTGCCGCGGGCGGAGGCGGGCGCGGCGGAAGGGGCGGCCCCAGCACGTACGTACCGCGGGCCCTGCGCCGCGCCGGGGGCTCGGAGGGGGCGGCCGGAGCCGGATTGCTTCGTCTGCACCATACACGGGGCTGCCTAGGGGGGTTTGTGGGCAGCCGATAGAACGGATAGGGACACAGTTGTACTTCCCTGTGACAGCTTTTAGCTGCTGGGCGTCGGACGTCCCGCAGATCTACAAACGATTTACAGGGGTGTTGGGGGCGGCGGCTGGGCGCCACAGCTCGGGCTGTAACCCCGCAGAGGACAAGGTGACCCGAGCTCCTGTGTTGGCCAGGACAGCAGTAGGGCTCTCCGAGACACTATGCACCCAAGGTCTCTGCAGTTGCTGTCTTCCACATGGCCTCTTAGCATCTTTACAAGTTTCAGAAACGTTCTGAAGTTAGAGCCTTCAGAGTGCAGTGAGGATTTCAACATCCCCATTCTCTTGTTATTGCTTTATTGAAGGTGGAGCAGCCATAAGCCTGTTAAAGAGAAATTAAAATCTACATCGAGTCTTTTAAGCACTAGGCTTTGGAGCTGGTTGGGTTAAGGTACATTATTCTTACTATTTTGTGTAATTTACTGCTTTCTGTGTTTACTGCTGTAAGTAAAACTTGCCAATCTGATAAATGGCTTCCCTCACCAGAGAAGATCCAATTTTCTTAGCTCATTTTCTCTTAATGTATGTTCCTATCAGGGCCAAAAAGCATTCCTTCATGAAAATGGGAGGATGCAGAACAACTGCTTGTGGCTGAAACAATCTATATACTTTACTGAAGATCTACAAGTAGATAATTGTATTAAAGTTATTCTGTTCACAAGTAGAAAAGCAAGCTAGCTATACCAAATGCTTAATTCTAAATAACTCTGCCTGCTTTTGAAGAGCAGTGGCAGCTGATAGTAGTAGGCTCTGGAAGGCAGGTTCTGCACTTATAAACTGCTGGTATTTTTTGTGCCTAAATTTGCTCCAAATAGTGCCCTACTACCTGAGAGATAGGGATCATCCTTTCCTCGAAGCAGAAATGAAGGCAGTTTTGTAGAAGTCACATAAAGTTTATATAAACTTATGTCTGGATAACTGTATCACAGCAGGTTGGAGTTTTCAGCAGTGCATTCCCAGGTTTATATTAAATCAGGAAAAACACTGGTTTCCTGCATGTAGCAAACCTTTAGGGCCCTTGTGTTCATGTTTAAACCTTGACGTAGGTGTTTGGTTTCCCCTGACAGGAATCTCTCTTTGCTCTGTGTTGTTTCTGTAAGATAACTTTTTATAAAGAATAGATACAGGAAAGTAACAAGGTTCTGTATTTTTTTATTTAAGGGAAGTATTAGTTCAGCCATTTGTTTGTAGAAGTTCTTCTTGTAGGACTTCTTTGTAGCTCAAACTCTCTAAATCAGCTTCTAAACATGGAGTGGGAAATGAGGTTCTCAATACAGTAACATAAACCGTGATAGTTGTTCAGTTTCTGGTTTGTTACATGTTGTATCTTTCTAGGTGAGCAAAAAGAGAGGCAATTTTAATATAAGCATTGTTGTCTTTGTTTGTCCCTAAGTAAATACAAATAGGGTATGAGTTGGGAAATGCAGTTCCTAGCCTAGCTCATCAGAAGGGATTGTAGCTGGTTTCAAGCCTCTGGAAAGCTCCTTTTGCAGAACTCTATAGTTGGGCAGTCAGAAGGAGATTTCTTGGTTGTGGAGCTTCACAGCACTTCTCACATCTTCATACCATTGCCCGTGTTAGTAAAAGGAGAACATCTCCACACAAATCAAACAGGTGTGCAGAGATGAGACATTTAGCATTTCTGGGTTTGAGTCACTGTAATTAATCATTTCTGTATCTGAGAGATCTTCCACATTTCGGGCTGTTGTTTGAATGAGAGATGTCATGCATATCATGAATGACAGACTTGCATGTGTTAAACCTCCAAAATATCTGGGGTTTCATAACAAATCATGGGAAGAAATATGCTGGCTCTCCAGGATCTTGTCCATGTAAGTTCAAGTTGTAACAACACCATTTTGAAAAGAAAGATGCCTGTCAAGGATAAATAGTTATGTAAAATAATGTACATTAAATTGAGAAACAAAATGTCCATTTCAGTCTATGTAAGTATTCCTTTGCCCTTTGAGGTAGTTTTTGACTTTATACTAATAAAACCACAGCTTTTGCATTCTGGAGGCAGCCTGCATTAGGCAACATCTGAATTTTAACTGCATGAAAACAAAGTGAATGTTAGCATGGGAATTTCATATAGTTTAGCTAAAATCCAGTTCTCATACAAAATGACAAGTAAATAAATATGTTGCCAGAGGAGGGTGTTTACCTTTAAATGTGTATTTTCTAATGTGTACTTTACCCTCTTGCAGGAACATTGACAGTAAGAAGAGCACAAGTGATCACAGAGCACTGGATGGGGGTCTATTTTCTGCTGTTATTTGTAGGGTTTTGCTGGGGGCAGTACAACCCCAACACTCTCCCTAAGAGAACCTCTATTGTGCACCTCTTTGAATGGCGCTGGCAGGATATTGCTCAGGAGTGTGAACGCTACTTAGCTCCTAATGGATTTGGAGGAGTTCAGGTATGTCTGTTCCTACCAGTAAGTACTAAAATTGCTACTTAGATGATAATTCGTTTTTCACAGAAAATGTTCAGTTTGTCAAAGGACAGGTACTGAACAAGAAAAATAGAAATTGGTAATGGAAGTAGTTAATGCTGACAAATATATTCTTCAGCTGTCATCAAGTAAGCATGAATTTATTTCATTGCTCCAAAGTACATGTTTTGCAGTCTGTGCTATTACACTTAGATGAATTAGAATTGCACATCACTTGCTAAATTTTTTTTTTTTACTCTTCACTGCTGTGAAGAGTAACCTGTGTTTATCTGCTTGATGTTATTTAAATCTAGGGAAGCTCTTAAGAGCTAGGTAAATGCAAAATGGAGCTGTGATTGAACAAAGGGCTTCCAAAGAGAGCAAAAAAGTGCTGAAGGTTTTAAATAATTAAGTGCAGAAGGCTGCTAATTGTATTCACCCAAATTGGCAAGTTTCTCTCTGTAAAGCACAGTGTCACAGTAAACAACTAAGAGACCCTTCTTTGCAGGAATCTGGTGTGACCAGGGAGAAGTGAACTGAGCACAGGTTCTGGTGAAGGTGTCCCTGTGTGGGTCAGTTCTGTCTGAACAGCAGAGACATGTTCCTGTGGAACCAGTATTGGCACTTGGATGGAGTAGCATGGCAGGAGAACAGCCACTTACTAAAGCATTTGAGTCTGCCTATCAGATTGCTCATGAAAAATTGGTGTGAAGTCTGCCTGTTTCTTGTAGCCCAAGAGATTGCAAGCTGGCCTGAATGAGAACTTTCCCATAATTTTCAAATAATCATCTTTTCTTTGCAATCTTCTTTCCAGGCACACAGACCAGATGGATTTTAAACTGATTTCTCAGACTGTGGCCTATGCCTGTTTATCTTTTTAATTGATTCTGTGGCAAGGTCACAGGAAATTTCTTTCAGATGACTTGCTGAGCTGGTCAGGAAGGTGTGGCAGCTAAGAGGCTGTAGGGATCTTGCTGAGAAGTGGTTGGATCAGGTTGTTAGGCCCTGAGGCTTGGAGGTAGCACCAGAAGCTTGTTGCCTAAAATATATCCTGAAAAGTCTGTAAAAGAAAGAAGTATAACTCACCCGGAAACTTACAAGAATTAGGTCAGGAATGCATTCATCCAAAACATTACAAAAATTGGAAGTTTGATCAGTTTTAAAGGCAGGATGTTACATTAGTTTGTATGCAGTCACTTCCATCCTCTGCTGACCTAGTTCTTCAATTTCAGATGCTTCTTTTTGAAGCTTGCAGTCAGACAGATAATTAGGACCTTGTTCATGGACCTGAATTTTATACTATGTTTCTACCTGTTGAAGGCCAGGCCTAAGTCTTTTATTTCCAGCCTACTACAGTGTAAGCAGAGGATACTGAGGATCTAAATGGGTTATGTTCTTTCTCTAAAAATACTGGGCAAACAAGTTAACCATTAGCAGTATCCTGTTACCAAGTGCTGTTGTTTTATTTACAGATTTCACCTCCAAATGAAAATGTTATAATTACTGACCCCCAGCAACCATGGTGGGAGAGATACCAGCCTGTCAGCTACAAGCTGTGCACAAGATCTGGAAATGAAACTGAATTTAGAGACATGGTGACCAGATGCAACAATGTTGGAGTAAGTACTTTTAAAACTTTCTTGTGTTTGCAACGCAAAGATATAGCCAAGCAGTGATTCTACCATTTAAAAAAATGGATGCAGTGTTACCTGCTTGTCTGTTGAGCTGCATGTTTTATCACCCTTGCTGTATGCTAATAAAAGAAATAGAAGAAAATGTTGGGTGAAGCAAGCAGGCAGAAGTAGAGGGATAGGGCAGGAGGTATGGGAGAGAGAACATTAAATAGTGGTGCTGTGGGAAGTAGCTTTTTCAAATTGTCATGTGGATACTGTTCTCTAGGTGCACATTTATGTGGATGCAGTAATCAACCATATGTGTGGAGCTAATGCTGGGGCTGGTGACCATGCTACTTGTGGAAGCTATTTCAATGCAAAGACTGAAGATTTCCCAGCTGTGCCCTATTCTGGCTGGGACTTTAATGATCATAAATGTAAATCTAGAAGTGGAAACATTGAGGACTATCATGATATATCTCAGGTAAAGCTACAACTGCAGTTTTCATGTACATCTGTTCCTGTGCTGTGATTTCTTTACTCTCATTTACAGTGAGACATTTTTGAAAAGGAATAAAAAAAGTCGTGAAAAGTCATCCAAATTAATAACAGAGGTTGGTGTTGCTATCAGGAAGACCTCTTCCTAAAGAGGTAGCTGTACATGAGACAATGGCTCAATTTCAGATTCAGACAAATGTGCTTAGGTAATTAATAAAGACAATTTAAAGGTCATAAAATCTATTTAGTGTGTTAAAAAAAGGTAGAAGTTATTTGTGGATCTGATATTTCTGGGTCTGAGAGATTTTAGCCTGCTAGCAGCTACTAACTTTTTCCCAAGGAAAAATTTCACAAGAAAGTTTCTTCTCAAAAGAACTTTGGCAAACAACTATCCTTTCTCAAAACAATCTTCCTCCAGGTGGTGTTTTGCTGTTTCTCTGGTTAACCAATGGGATTAGAGAGGTGTCATTCTTGTTCACCAATCATGTTAAGTCTGTACTGGAACACCTTGTAAAACACAGTAAGAATTAAACAATAAAAATCTTCTTTTTCTATGTTCTTTGCCTTCTGAAATATTTGGAGTCTCTCTTTCATGTCCTACAGCGACAGTTATTATTTGCCTTTTATTGTAATTTGGAAGTTTTCTTTGTTCTCAATTTCAGAAAAGAGGAGTAAATGCAATTTTTTATTGCAGCTTCTGTGTAGATGACTTTGCAAATAAAAGATGTGTATAGGGAACAAAGGCTACTGAAGGATTTATTTGGCATCATACTATAGGCGAAGAACATTCAAAACGTGTGTAGAACACTACACTAAGTTTATTAGGTGGAAAGTGTCGCAGTAGGACACAAAATAAAGATGCCTGACACCAGTCAGAAGGCAGTAGAAATCAGGGCTTTATTTACAATTCATTCTATAACTTCCTGCAACTTTATAACATGCTGCACTAAAAGGCACATCATTGGTCCATAGGACTGACACCTCTCCCATTGGCTAAGTAACAGTAGTAGCAAACAACACCTGTTGTTATGGGAAAGGAATATTGTTTACACAAGGTTGTTTTGGGGAAAAGAAAACTGTTGAAAAGTTTCCCTTGAGAAGAGCTCAGCAATTCTCAGGCTCAGAAAATATTGAGCCCACAGAAAAGTGTTTGATTTGAGAATTCCCGCGCAGGTGCGGGACTGCCGCCTGGTCAGCCTGCTGGACCTGGCCCTGGACAAGGACTACGTGCGCTCCAGGATCGCCGAGTACCTGAACCGCCTCATTGACATCGGCGTGGCCGGCTTCCGCATCGATGCTGCCAAGCACATGTGGCCTGAGGATGTCAGGGCCATCTTAGACATGCTGAAAGATCTAAATACTCGATGGTTTCCTGCAGGAGCTAAACCTTTCATTTACCAGGAGGTAGTCTTTATTTATTTAAATTTTACTTCACAAATGTATTTCTTGCAGGCCCAGTACAGACTCAGTCAGACATGGCAATGCTTTGCATGGGCTGAGCCCAAGCAGATCTACAGAAATCATCCTCAATACCATCCTCAACCGTAATTTACAAATATCTAATCTGCCCATGAATGGTAATTGATGTGCAAAATGCCCCACTTCTTTCGGACCTTTGGGAATTAGGTAACCTGGAAATTTTATTGAGATGAAATTTACTACATTGAAGTTAGTGTAAAAACTGTATCGGTTTAAAAAAGAGATTTCATTTCTTGAATTTTAAATTCTGGATAATAAGTTTCAACAGAAGACATAAATGTTGATTATGGTCTGAAACTTTATATTCCAATGGCATAACAACTATTGCTTGATATTCCAAATTTGTGTTTTATGTTTGAATAACGAATTGGAACAAGCAGGTAAGTGTTGGCTTCAGTCAGCAGAAGCTAAACTTGTTGCACACATTTTATTAAATTGGCGTCTTGCCTGCAAAGTCTAGACAAACAGAAACATTCTGTAGCTCCGTAGTGAAAGGATGCAACCCAACTGCTGGAAGCAGAGGCATTGCTGACCATACTAAATATAAAGTAAGTACAGCCCAAGCCATAACTATGAGTAAGTGATCAGTCGGGGTAAGGAGATGGAGGATAGAGATGGAAAAGACGTTCGCAACTGGGCTGAGCTAAAAGGAGAAAATAGCCTTAAGTACAATTTTGCAAGAAAGCCAAATGAAATAATTAGCTCCAGTACTGTCTCCTTACTTGAAGCAATGTCTAAAGCAGTGTCTTCTATTTGTTTGGTTTTTGAGTAGAAAGAAATGCTCTGTCTTTCCTGTACCAGGTAATTGACTTGGGTGGAGAGCCCATCACAGGNAAGTGGCTTTTGGCCGTGGTAATAAAGGCTTCATCATCTTCAATAATGATGACTGGTAAGTCAGTGGCAGAAATACTGTCCCTTGGGAGAACAATAGCAGTCCTCATCAACAATGGAACATGAATTATTTGCGTGTATATTGGGTCCAGGGTCCTAAAATGGGAGTGTAGGAGGGTAGGATCAGAAAGCTCATGCTTTACAATGCCCTTCAAATAAGGGAGTAAGATCAGGTTCTGAAATCTTACACAATTTGGAATACCTGTTTTAAAATCATTGTATAAATGGTGTTTATTTTCTCATAGGAATATGAATGTCTATGTGCAAACTGGACTTCCTGCTGGTACCTACTGCGATGTTATTTCTGGACAAAAGGAGAACGACAAATGTACTGGAAAGCAGGTGTATGTTTCTGGTGATGGAATGGCTAATTTCCAGATTAATACCGATGTTGAAGATCCGTTTATTGCAATTCACGTTGAAGCCAAATTATAATTCGGGAGAAATGTCCTCCTCTGTTTGGTCTGTGTATTACTCTTTCCTCCCTATGTTATACCCTGTTTTTTGAGCATGAGTGACTCTCTATTGAATAATAAATGGCATTCAAGTTGAAGAGCAATGTTTTTCCCTTAATGATGAAACTTTATCCCCTCATAACTAGTGGCAATGCACTGGTTAGTTTTAAGGCAGTGCAGCACTCCCATGTAACAAAAACACTGGAGAAAAAAAAAAAAAAAGGATCCAAGCCAGCACCTGGCTAAGCTAAAATGCAGTATTTCTAGGGCTGATCCATACAAACACACTTGTATCCCAGGGCAGCCACCTTGAGGGCTGTCAGCTATGAGCAGTGCCTACACAGAGAGTTTATCCCTTCCTTAAGACAAACCAAGCCTGGGGTCTGGGTCACCAGAAGGAAGACGGGCTGTGCCAATCAGTTATACCAGCCTGTGGCATCAGTGAAACCAGCTGTCACCTGGTTCACAGTCAGCTTGTGCCTGGACAAAGCAACACCTCAGCTCTTGCATCGTTTCCCCAGTGGTCTGAAGGCAAGTGAATGCTCACTGTGAGGGTGCTGAAGGTGCCTGAGAACACACTGTGTATCCAGGCATTGCTTCCACCTTGTGCCACTAGCTGAGGCATGGCAAATTCCTGCCTCTGGTGTGTTAGGCTTCCTTATTCTCTAATATCTCCAAGAATTATGCAAACAGAACACAGGTTTGGCAGCTTTCCCAAATCCCTTGTCTGTCAGCTGTGAGAAAATGCAGAGGTAAAAGCGAGTGTGCAGGCCTTTCTTTAAGTCAGAATCTCTGCTAGGCCAAAAGTGCTGACTGACTGCATCTCATTCTGGAGGGAAAAATGGAAGGAGGTTGCTCAGTTTAAGGTCTCAGGGTGTACTTTTAAGGGCTGTTTCCTTTCTGTGGTGTTGGGGGTGGATTTTGGCTCTCAGCATGCCCTAGGGCTCCAAGTGTCTTCAGGGCAGTCACGGTGTGGGAAGTGTCCCTGGCCCAGCACTGGACCTCCATCTGTCTCCTTCTCTGGCTTGTGGCCAGCACCTCCTGGATCCATCCACTGGAGAGGTGCCAAAGACATGGGGACTCCTGTGGCAGGGCATTCATAGCCTTTAGAAACCTGTTATTTGCCCACAGGGGCAGGTCAGGGAGTCCTCAGCCCCCTCTGAAATTGGTAGGAACTGTCTTAAGCCCTGCATTTAGCTCTACCCCTCAGAAACTAGGATTCCATACTCTATTATTCAGACATTGCCCACTCCCAAATGGAATAATCAGTTCACACTTCAAATTGCAAATCCACCCCCAAGCCCCACAGCTTTCGTGGCAAATGTTTGAAGTGACATACACTGATCTGAAATGACACACACTGAGGTGTCCATAAATCAACAGGCTGAATATGGAGAAGATTTTCTGTGCCTGTGAGCATATGTGGATCTACTTTCCAAGGATTTTGGAGTGCAGTGAATGTTTTGCTTAATGTAGGTTCATGTAGCTCTGCATTTCAGAGTGGCATTAAACAGAACATGGAGAAAAAGAAATCATGAAACACTTTTTTTAGGTTTAAGTAAAACTTTGTGGGCCAGATATTCACTGCTTTGAAAGGACCTAACTTGCATTCAGATCTTGGGGTTTTTTCCTTTTATTTCAGGATTTTGGCACATTGCTTTATAATTTGAGCATAAAGCTGATGAGAAAGCAACGGTGTCATCCACAGCAACACCAAGTGTTTCAGATAACTCACTAAACCCAGAGTTACAGTCAGCATTACTGTTGATCTCTATGTTTTTAAAAAAATGTTAGTACTAGGAAATGTTTATCTTTACTTTTATAATTTCTATTGCTACTCTTCATGTGAAGTGATGACACTAAGGCCTTAATTTTTTTGTACCAGTAATCAATGAAAAATTGAAGTTATGTTATGAAACTTATTAAGTTTAAGGTAAGATATTTGCTGGGGCACAAAAGGATGGCACAACAGATCTGCTGAATTGTAAAATTTTAGAATTTTGTGGCAAAATGCAGTATTTCATTTTCTGTTAGAAATAATGCTCACTTTCATTGGCCAAACAGTGAATTTAGCTGTGTAATTAATCTCTGAATCTATAAATGCATTGGAAATTTACAATTATGTTCTCTTTTTTTTCATTTTTCCCCTCTTTCTCTATTTATTTTTCTTTTTCTCGTCCTCTTTTTTTTCTTTCTTTTTCATTTTGGGGTTTTTTCCCACCATAGTTCTGTCTCCAAATGGGGCTTTCAGCGTAATAGTGATCAGTATGTAATGGAAGTGATCCACAATAAAGCAAAGTGCATAGCTGCTTGTATGTGCAACTGCTCACTGCTCACATTTAAGTAAGATATATATATATATACACAGAGAGAGAGAGAGAGGGAGACATTCAGGCAGTAAACACTTTCACATTCATCCAAACAGAAAAAGGAAACTATGATTTGATAATTTATCCTTCTAGTGGGCTTAATCCACAGAGTTAAAACTGTATATTTGTCATATAAGAGGAATTAAACAGTGAGATTAGAAAAACCATGAACTCCCAGTGTACTGTCTATGAGTGGACCAGAAAGTTGTTTACTGAATTATTCATGGCAATTTATTTTCTCAGCTAAGTGCAACAGCAAATATAGGAACTTTTGCTCAGCTCTGCATGCCTTTGTGTCATCTTATTATCTCCCTAAATCACTGCTACTTTTCAAAGAGAAGAAGGAGTTCTGTAAAGGGAAACTAACAATCTATTGTCTCTTTATTGTCTCTTTTATGGAGACTGTAAAAATTTTATTCAAGTTATTTTCTTTTAAGGGGAAACAAATGAAAAACTCAACACACAACACTAACTTTTAAATTGCTGATCGTGTGTTTATCTGCAATCTGTGTTTTCAGCAGTCTTAGTGTATTAGTCTTATTGCACAATTCTGAACAGCATACAAATATTTCCTTTGCAAGTGTTTAATGCTGTGGCAATTTTAATTTTGCCTTAATGTTAAATCAGAATGCTTGTAAGAAGGAATGCTGGTGACACTGTTTGAGATGATAGTGGTGAATTATCGCCAGTCACTAGAGTCAAAGTGAGAGTGAGTGCTTGGATTTTCACCCAGTTGGCTCACTAAAGCACTTAGGGTGGGAAAAAATAGCCAGAGCATTTAGTGTAGGATTAAGAAAGGGACTTACACCCTGTAGAAGAGCAGTAAAGCGTGAGCTTGTTGTGACACTTCTGAGTTCAAAATGGAAATACCAAACATTTGTCAGAGAATGACAAACGTTTGGTATTTCTTGGTCCTAAACTAATAATTAGATTGCATTATCCAGCCAAAAAGACTGAGAAGTAGACAGCTTAATTAACTGCATTATACTTTCCTATTATTCCAAAATTTATGTGCTGGGTTGTTTTTTTATTGGTTTGTTGTTTTCTTGGGGCTGCCTTTCTCTCCCGACCAAAAAAAAGAAAGTGTAATGTCATGGTAAATATGCCATCATATTTTATTTTTCATTTTAGTTGGAAGAAAGGCTTTGGAAGCTTAGCACTTCCTGTGTGTTTGTAGATGACAAATGATAATAATTGTGGATGCTGATTTCTGCAATCTTCTCAATACTCTGGAGCATGAAGTCAGTCAGAAGACCCTTGGAGAAAGTTGACCTTTAGGGTTTGGGCAGGGTGACTCCATGGAACTCATTATGTTTATAATAATGAACCTTCCAATTCTGGCCTAATTTACATTGATGCTATTCCTGAGCTGTTCCTTTACAATGCCTGTGGAAAGTGGTCCCTAAAATGTTTATTCATTATCTTACAGGATCTCATGGTAGATTTCAAGTACTGGAATTGGTCTGTATTTAAAAATGTGCCATTTATTACACCATTATTGTCTAATCTCTTCTGTCTTTGAGGTTTGGTAAGCATATCTGTGCTTTGGACATTGTCAAGACTAAGCTCAAATAATTTCTGCCTGACCTCACAGAATAAAAAAGTTGACTTGCAGAATAGCTATGGACTGAATTTTGGTCATTTAAGTACCAATCAAGTTGAATCTCACATGGTTGTAATGTTTAGCAACAGTAAAAAGAAAAGATTGGAAAGATTGACACCAGGACAAAAAGGGTAATTTTGTTCCCCCAGGTGTTTTCTTCTTGTTTTCTCCCATGTCTTCTCTTCTGGTACTAAAACTGAAGTGAATGAAAAACCCTATTCTATACCTCTAGTTGGCAGGAAAACTGAGGTTAACAAACTTTTGTTAAGAAGTCATGGGGGTGCATCCCACTGTTAAAAGCACAACAGATGCAGCAGCAGCCTTGGTCTGCAGACCTGCTAATGCTCCTCACAAAGCAATACAATTCCAAGAATAGCATTTCTTTAAATGGAAGTTTCTTGGAAATGAGGGTAGCTTCACAAGCATATGTCCACACCTCTACAGACATCGCTCTTCTCTTGTCATTTACTCTCCTGCTGTTCAGTATTTATAATCACTCTTTTGATTTTATTTAAACATATGTAATTTGCGGGGTCTGGTAGAAAATGGCAGGACAATATTTTACTGTAAAGCTGCAGCAAGATGATATTGGGATCAACAATATATCAGAACCTTCCTGCTGAGATCGAACCTGCGATGTCTGAACTGGCATGGAGTGAATGTGGATTTCCATGGACATCATTTCATCTCAGAGAAGTTCCTCTGAACCTTGTTAAGTCAGATAATGGAGTAGAACAGTAAGGCATTAAAGGCTAATAACATGAGGTTTCTCAATCTGGATTCTGGGCACATTTCTGCCTTTGCTCAAATACTCCTTGAATCTACCTTCTTCTAGACAGTGCAGTTAGCAAAGGACAGCAGACATTTGCAGTGGTGACAGGGACAGGACAGAGCAGTCAGGGCAGTGTTGGACAGACAGCAGGGCAGAACAATTAGATGGGTGGCAAGTTAGAAGGAATACCAATATTGGCAAAAATGATAGCTAGAACAAGACAGAGCACAGAGAAGAGGCCAAATCACTTGTCTAGAGGACCAAACTGTATTAACAGGTAGAAATTGCAGAGTAAAATGGCAAAAGCAGGACTAAAACTAGTGGTTCAACAAGCACCATGTTTGTGTCTTGTAGATAGGACATGCTTTAAGTGGGAGAAGAAATTATATCTTAGAATAGCTGTGAATGATAGAACTTTATGGTGCTGTAACTTGTCGCAAATTGTCTATTTATTTTATGATAAAAGTAAAGACCTTTTGCTGACATACAAATAGATTGCCATATTTTACTATCAGGCTTGTAAGCTATCTAAGAAGAATAGGATGTTAAAATCTCCTGATAAGTGAGCTCAGATGATACAAAGAGAGAAGGAAATGTGTCAGAAAAATATGAACAATAGATTTGGATCTAGTTTTTGACTGTTCTTTGGAATCCATTTCAGTATCTCTCCTACAAATGCTTGAAGTTACCCATCTTTTACATATAATAGCTACCACATTCATTGCCAGCCTCAATATCATAAATTAAGTTGTGGTCTCTACATAAATACCCCATTTCTTGCCAAGGGAAGCAAATGTGGCAGTTCTGCAAAAACAGAAACCAAAATAGTTGAAATAAAAACTCATTTTCCTGATTCTTTTACATTGTGGGAAAATGTTTTCTACAACTCTTCAGGAGGAAAACCACGTGTTATCTCTGCTGATGTTCCTTGTGGCACTGTGTGGGTTTCAAAACCTCATTGTACAACCAGCCAAGTAATTTTTTCACCTCACATGAGACTGGACAAAGTTTGTCTTAACAAGTCTACAGCATATTTACAAAGCTGAGAAACTGGAGAAGGGATGTAACTTCACTGTGGAGGGTTGTGGGTTTTTATCTAATAAAAGGAAGCATCCCATAATTCAGCCATGATTCACTATCTTCCTATTTGTTATGGATGAAATACAATTGCCCTTTTACATGTCTGCTAAAAATATTCGTCTTCTAGAGACACAGGTGGCTTTCTGTTCATTTGATCTTCACACTCAAATGCCATGTTCTGTTTATCCCACACTTACAGATCAGAAGGTTAGATAAGACCAGTGGGGTCATTTCAGTTGCACTATAATTACAAAATGATCCTCTCAACAAAACTCTTAAATGTTTTATCTGGTCTGCTTTGAAGACGACTGTTGATCCATCCATGACTTCTTTTGAAGTGCTACTCTACTGCCTAATGGATTTTATGGGCAAATTTCTTTTTATCATTAAGATAAAATTTACATTTTCGTACTATAGTTCATTGCTCTTTAATCACCTTAAAAACACCTTTTCTTTCCCTTTACAATATTTCCTCTCAGTAGCAAGAAGCTAAGTGTATGCTGCATGTCAGTGTAGTGCTCCAGTGTAGAAATAAATCAACTGCCATAGAATTAAATGCACTTTCATTTTTCCCTTCCTCTTTTTTATCTAGGTAGACACAAAAAACCTGTAACAAGATTTTTCTAGTTCTACACAATTCAGTAGAATTTTGGCCTCAAATGATCTGATACTTACACACTTATAAATTTTTTTAATTAATCCATAATAATTGCAGGTATAAATAACTTTGTTTCAGTGCACCTGTCTGCCCTGAAAATATTAGGAAACAAGTGGTCTGACTGGTGTAAAATCAAGTAGCATACAATTGTGTGTGTGTATATATACATATAAATGTATATATAGTGTGTGTATTCATACACACATGTGCACATATCTCACACATCCACATCTATGTTTTGGGGTTTTTCTCATTCCTTATGCTTCCAGGATGTCCCGTAGGCTCTTAGCTGGAAATTAAATGAAATATTTATGGATCACTTTATGCTCAATTTCTGGAAATAACTTTTTAGGAATCTGAATTAGCAAATAAGTTTGTATTCCTGGGAAAATTAATGGTGCAATCTCACATTTCTTGTGCATCCAGAATTTTCATTGGTATCAAATAGATATCACTATAGGAAAAAAAAGCACTGAGACTGACAAGATACAGTTAACTTGTTTTGTTTATGCATATTTCCCTTAAAGTGTTTGAAATATTGAGTCTTATTTTTTATTTAATTCTAACTGAGATTAGAACATCTTTAAAGATGCTTGAACGGTTTTGCAGTGAGATGGAATTTTAATTCACCCTTATCCTAACACATGAAGGAATAGTGGAGAACTTTTTACTGAAGCCCAACACCCTTTACACTAGGGTAAAGCATCTTCAGCCTGAACTCTTCCTACTCCTACTATTTCTCCCTTCACTATTTTGCAAGAATACATTCTGATTCTATGTGGCCACTTGAAATATTTACTGTGGTGTGAAGTGACTTCAGGTTTGAAGAAGGAAAAGAGAACAGATGATTTTCCTCTCTTTTCATGTAGAAGGGTCACATAAAGAAAGCAGGAGAATTGATAGGTCTATTTAGTGTCTCATTTCAAGGCAGTCACATCCAGAATGAAATAATTACTTGCTCAGCTGTTCAAAATAGATTTGTGCTGCTACTAATTAAAATTACTTTGGACTTTTAGGAACATAGTGCTGTAGAGCACCTTGGCAACGACTTTTCAGGCCATGGATCCATGCATTTTTCTACCATTCTTAAAAAATAAAAGGCATTCTGCTCTCAAAAAACCATCAGGAAAACACAATTCCTTGTGTCATGTCATTAGAAAACTATTTTCTTCACAGCTGTGTAATATTCTTTAAGATATTCTCTGCACTCTCTACATCCTTTGCCTGTTTTTAGCTTGCAGCTGTACTACACAAATCCAGAAATGCTTGTATCAGCAAAATTGAGGACTTTCCAAAGTGTTAATAAGTGTGAATGTACACATTTTCTGAAACAAATATTTAAAGATTTTAGAGAAACTGTCCATGCTGCCATTGAAATCACAGGTACAATTTTGCTAATTTAAACTATGCTGCTGTTTACCGTAGAAACAATACACACTAAGCCAGAGATAAAGAGTCCATAAAGCCAAAATTCTGCTGCTGTTTGATTCTGAAAATATTGAAATTGTGCAAAGTAAATATGTTCGTTCTCTAGGTACTGGTGTGTTTATATTGCATATACACAGAGATACACAAAAAGGCAGTGTTGGGTCTCTATAGTATAGATGACATCATCTGTATGTTTAAGAGACCCTGCATTTGTACAGAATGTAGCGGAGTTGTAAGCTTTGCTGAGTCTCTCACTGAATTGAAATAAATAGCTTAGGCTCTTCAGATTCCATTTTTATGCTCAACAAACTGTCACTAAGGAAGTAGCTTTGCACAGTTTATGACATTTTCAAGAGATTTGCAGTTGTGCCCTGAATGCATTCAATTATACTTAGTATCAACCTTCGGAATTACTTTTTACCACTACCCAGACAACTTTAGCACAGAGGAAAGTGCTTTGTTCAGAGATAGTATTCTGATGTAATCTATTTGAACGTCTGACATATTGAAACAGGCTCTATGGTGGAAACTCTCTATGGAGGAAAAAATGCATCAAGTTTATATGAAATATCAGAGGCTTTTTTCCCCCAATTTTCCCAGCCCAGCAGTTAAACTGCACTGACAGGAGGCTGAGGGAGACAGGCTGTGCCTGGGAAATCCCAGCTGCTGTAGTGAAACTGTGTAGTGAAGAAAAGCATTGATTTGTCTTTTTAATTTCAAATCATCTCTACTCCTTCAATGCCATCCTATGATTTTTCAATTAAAAAGTATGGCAAAAAGATCATGTGTAATTCAAAGATAAGGACCAATTGCTACATGTTTCTGGGAACACAATGTGTCAGTAATGAGTCTCTAACAAAAAAATAAAATTAAAAAACTGTCTACAGAAGTGCACTCTTACATAGACATACTGATGTGCCTAATTAAAGAAGCTGAATCATGATCATCAGGGTAATGTAAATACTAATAATGTTAATAGCTTAGCTTCATCTAAATTGGACCATTCTGGAAAATAGCCACTAATTGGTATTGATAGGAAATGATGAAGTAATGTGATTTTTGCTGACAGTACTATACCCAGCACACAGAAACAAGTTCACTCCAATGCTAGACAAAAGATTTCTGCTGAACTGCAAATAAGCACAAAGCATAAATGGTGCCTTTTGATAAATGCTAAGCATCAACAATGCAGCCTCAATTAGAGAAAACTTCGAGTTTTGGCAACTGTAGCAAGCCATTGTAAGTGTTGGCAGAGTTTGGAGGCCCAGGTCAGCCGGCTGGGGCTGCAGGAACAGGCACGTGGGGCAGCCTGAGCCAGGATAGTCAGGCTCCGAATATCCCTGGTTCTGGGAGGTTTCCCTCTTTGGAAAGGTAATGCTTTGTTGAAGTCTTTACAACCCTGGAAAACTCACACATTTTTATTGTTAAAACTAAGGCAATAAAATTCTGCCAGGCCAATGATGACTGTGCAAGCAATACAGAAATGCATTAACTAAGCCAAATGATCTGATAATATCCTGTTCTCTAACACTTTTCTCTTACTGAGCACTGGAGTCAAGATTCTAACATTTGCCTCTTGTTTTCCCTCATAAAATGGAAAGTGCTCTTCTGCAGTTTGAGAAATTATATTAAAACCAGAACATTAAAAACTCAGTTTCTCCTATGAAAAACTACTTTGTCAATTTGTTGAATGATTGTATTACACTTTATATTTATGCAGTGATAGAACTTTTCTGCATTATTGCGTACCCAAAAATATAAAGATAAAAGTTCAATGATTTCATTGCAGACTTTAGTATCACCTTAAGAAATGTGTATATATTTTAATTTCTGTGTCATTGGCTTTTTTAGGTGTCTGAAATTTCTGTATCACAGTTATACAGAATTACTCTTTTAAGCAGTACACCTAATATGGTGCCTTTTAGTCATTGGTAGAGCCTAAACATTTAAACTGACATTCTGCTTTCTACAGCTCCAGCTGCCAATTTTGACTCAATGAGTATGTTCCTGCTGCAGGTCACCATCACTCCTACAGATGGATACCATTAAAATCTTGTTTCTGTTAAGCGAGAACAAGGTACACAAGACAGGTGATCTTTTGATTTAGCTTTCAGAACAAGATCTTTGCTGATGACAGAGCAGATGGTCAGCTTTGTTGAACAGGAGAATTAAAATAACTAGATATATTTTGGCAGATGTTCACTACATTCATGCATAGATAAATTTAATCCTCATCTTTTATCTCAGTCAGGTTCTAGGTGTAAGGGATGTGCAGTACATCATGTGTAGAGTGTTTTGAAACCTGAACCATCACAACACTACATTTTCTGGTATCACTGGAGTGAAAGAATGATTTATTTTGCTTTTATCCATCAGAAGACATAAAGAATGTTAAAATCTTAATTTATTTTCGTATGTTTGCTTTCTGGTTTCTTACCGAGGGAAAGTTTCTTACCAAGCAGAATAGTGGTTTTGGAATAAGCTATTCATTTTTGGAGTAAAAACAAGAACATTGTAGCACAGATCTTCCATCAATTCTCACTGCTCAAGGAAAAAACTGTATGTCAGTAAGTGTTATAACTCAGTCCTGAAACTCATACATAAATACAGATCCTGTTTTTTGTGTTTAGCGTATTTTCATTAGCAGGCTACTCACTTTGGGACATTCCAGGCTAAAGATAGTACTTCCACAGCCCATCTATTTTGATCAGTGGCCAGGAAAGTTAAAACAGAATACTTCACCATCATGTACAACTTTGATAAGCTTGAATATGGAGAAAGTTTGTCAGGAATCCTTGATTTATCAAGAAAAGTTTTTTGCCAATAAAATTCCATCACTTACAATGTAGTGTCCCTGGACTTTACGTCCAAACCAGAAAATTCTTCTTCGTAAGCTCAGTGTCCTGAAAGAAAAAGATGGAGTTCATGAATTCATGTACACTATACAGTGTTTCACACTGGTGAGATTTTCAAAGATACCTGTTTAGTAATTGGCAGATTTCTACAGGACCTCAAATACAGAATATTGAAAACTACTGATTTTACAGCAGGTAGAACCATTCCAAGATGAGTGTGAAAAAGCAAAGACCCAGGGAAACCACTGCTCACTTACAGGGCCTTGCTTCACATATGGAAAGCACAGGCTCTGGGTGTATGTTGGGTAATATTCTCTCGGGGCCACCAGAACATTGATAAGAATATAAGAAGTTCTGATATAAAACTTGCTATTTGAACAGGAAGTAAGTAGCTTGACGTTTTTCTTAAGAGAGAGAAAAAATTCTTGCCTATCTCCTAATCTGCAGCAGAAGTCACAGCCTCTTTCCTTCAGTGGGAGCATGTAACACCATGTGTTACTCAGCACACGAGAAGAGTCTAGATGCTTGCTGAAGGATATGTGTCTGGAACAAACTAATTTCAAAAGTGGGCAATAATTAATAAGGCAGCCCTTACAAGCAGGTGTCTCACAATGATCCTACTCCCTTCCTTTCAGTGGAAGAAGATAAAATTACATTGTTAAAGGACTGATGAACATTCAGATATATTATGGCATTCAGATAAAGGCTTTTTTTTCTTTCTGTGAATCTTTTATAACTGGGTCAATACTTATTGTGTTGCATGTGCTACAGCATTTCAGAAATTCTTGCCAATAAATAAAGTTCAAAAAGTTGCAAAAAGAAACAAAACTATAAAACTTGTTGTACCACAAGATGGCAGTACTGTTTAAAATATCAAGTTTACTCAACTGAAACGATAGTGTTATGAACATCCATAGCAGATAGTACACACACCACTTGTTTACAGCTATAATGTAAGATGAATATTTTCAAGGAAGATAATCACAAGTTAGTGATATCTGCAGGGTTTGTTTTCATTTTCCTTTTAAGAAATACTGTAGAGCAGGTTCTTGTTCTATATTGTGGCTCAGACTCCAGTGGAAAAATGTAACTGGATTTCAACAGAAACTGTGTGGAGATAAGAATGAACATATTGTAATCAGTGAACATATTGTGCACTCGTTTTGTCTTTCATGTCCTCAGTTTCTGAAGAAGAGAAATTTGAGGCCATTAAATAGCGTCTGGCAGCTATTCTTGTTGATTAGCTATCACGTTAATAATTACAGCCACTTTCAGGCAGCAGAGAGAGCAGATGCAGGAACCTGCCATGGCATTGCTTCATCAATATAAAATGTGCTGCATGCAAAAGGTGTCATTCAGAGCAAGCAGATAAAATGATACTGTATACTCAAGGGTAAACATCATATTCCCTTTTCTGAGACACTGCCTGGTTATTTTATTAGATTGTTACTGTTGTTGTCTCTTAAAACAATCACAGCACGGTGTTTCTGCAGCAGAGCTCAAAAACAGGTGTGGAGCTCCCAACATGGGAGTGAGAACTGGTTGGTGTCACAGCCAGGCAAAGGGGGTCCTCAAAGGCAGAGGAACTCAAGCACAAACACACACTTATGTGCAAGCTTTCACAGTGCTGAAAGCAGTGGTGGAGAACTATAAAGAATTACTATTCCAGGGAGACATGTAACGATATAAATCCAGAAAATCTAGTCTTGCTTCTCCAGTAGTTGCCAGAGATGCCCTAGACACAGGCATGCCTCCAGAATCATGAGGGACATCATTCTTAGCAGGTCAGCCCTTGCTGCTTTAGTCCCTGTGTCAGGCAGCACTGCTGGGAGCTGGCAGTTGCAGCTGCAGAGCTGCTGATTTGCCACACTAATGATTTGTCATGGTGTAGTAAGAACTTAGTCTGCCCATTGCCATGACAGGCCAACATTTCTATTTCTGTTTGCAGTGGCAGATGCAAATAACTACATAAATCACTGCTACAGAGCCTAATTCAAGGCATGTTTTTCAGCAATGTGAACACAGTGCCCAGTAGTGGTCTATGAAGAGGAATGTTATTATATTTAACTTCAGGGTGTATCTTTTTTCCTTGATCTATACTGTAGTATGTAACTCCCATTAACTTTAAAAGGCTATAGACTCTAGGAACATCAAAGTAAAACATACCCTGAGAAAAAAAAAGTCTGTCCTTGGATGCTCACACACAGCTGCTATTGACATTAATTTAAGAGTGCAGTTCTTAGCCCTAAATATGCTCTTTTCTACTGGATATGGAACTGAGCTCAACTCTCATGGAAAAGTTTTACCAAATTTCCAGAAAATAACAACTCTCAAGAATATGTTTTAAACCAAACTATTTAGAACCAAAACTTTATTAGGCAATGAGATACCTATAGCATTGCACAAAACTAATTTCAAAATAAGCAACAGCAAGTATCTCACCCTGCTTTATTTGTAGGTCTTACCTGTCTCATATCTTGAACTGCATAGTCTCACTCTTGCAGATTCTTTTCAAGGAGATTATATCAAGAGCCAGATGAACTCACTTTTCCACTCACTGCTTGCCTGGACATCCAAGCATTGTGAACACACCACTCAGGCATGATTTTTAACCTAGATTTTGCTGCACAATTATCATCAATAGCCATCAATATCTATTCTTTATTGAAGCAAAAACTTCACATTGATCTCAGTGTAACTTCTCTGTCATAATCCAAGTTTTCCTGAGAAAAAGTAACAGTTCTCCACACAAATATAATTGATATTGCTAATTATATTATTCACTCTGCACTATGACATTACCTACCTCACCTAAAACTCAGAATCTTTTTGCTGCATTTTTTGTAGCATGAGAGTATGGAAGAAAGCGTAAATAAATAATAAAGTGACCTGTAGGCTAATACGCTCCCTAGTTCAGAAGTATTTTCAAGAACATATTTTAAGATGACATGCCATTAAAATGAAAAATTAATAAACAGAAGTAAAAAAAAAAGGCAACATATTTCATTTCACATTAAATACATCTAGGTAACTTGTCACTTTGCCACACCTTCTCAGAGAATGACACAGGGAACAGACTCCAGGACCAAAGGACAGCAGCTGTGCTGTAAGTCACCTTGAATTTGAGCACTGGATCTGCTGTGCCAGAGCACAAGCCCCACATATCCTGTCCAATATTCTGTTCTTGAAAATGAGCAGCACCTATAGAAAGTGCAAGAAAAGGATGGAAGGGAATATTATGGGATAGCTTATTTAGATGTGAGGAGCTGCTCAATTAAATAAAATAAAGCACAAAGCATTAAGGTTGCTAGCCTTTACACTTTATTCTGTCTTAAATATAACCACATCATTCCTTCACAATGTTTTCAGGTTAAAAAATCCTTACTACAGCAACAAATATTTTGCTACCATTTTTATTTGCTATTAAAGAGCAATAATTCTTCCACAGAGGCAAGGAGCACAGGTTTTATTTTTGTGTTTGAGACGTGGCAGAAGGCACTTGCCAACAGAAGATCTGCAGAAAATTAGAATAATGCTATGGCCACAAGACAGGTCTAGAATTACAGAAGGTGGCACAGATTAGGGTGTGGAAGGAGGCATTTAGCAAGCAGCAGCTGCTCCCTGTGGGCTGGCACTGGAAGTGGAAATGGTTACTTTGAGTGTTTGGCCTGCAGGTGCTGTATGAAGGAAATTCATAGAGGAAAGCCCCCTGTGCTATCATATCTTTATGTTTACTCTGCAGTAACTTCCTACACAAACCAGCTCTAACAGGTGAAAACCAATACTGTTATGACACCAAAAGTTTGTGGAGACAACCATCAGCAACAAGGACCTGAACTGCTCACAGTGAGTGGTGTACAGCTGAAATACTGACTGCTAAAAGATGGATTCTGGCCATGTTTCTGTGCTTTTGTTTACCTCAGTCACTTTAGCAAAACCTGTCTGCATCTCATCTACATCTCTAGATCTCTTTGTGCTTGTTTTTTACATCCTTTCTATGAGACTGCAAAAGCTCTGCAAGGCTTTATATTCTTTCCCCTGGTACTTGAATCAATTTTTTTGTTTTTGAAAAGTGACTGAATTTTTGACAGCTTTCCTAGCAAAAGAAAGACAACACTGTGTACAAGTCAAATGTACTTTTCTGCCTACATTCAACATGAGCAGGGGAGTCACTATCCTGTTCCAAATTCAACATCTCCTTCCAATGTCCTGTTAAAATCACTCTTGTTTTAAATTTGTTGTCATTGAAACATTTGGAATATCTATCCAGATTATCTCCTTCTACTCCAGAGTATTTAAAAACTTGTAGCAGTAAGGTTTTGGATTTTTCCCCCCACAGAATCAGACTAATATAGAATTTCTGGAATGAGGAAGAGTAATTAATAATGATCAGGAAGACATGATAAATTTTTCAGCAACCTCCGGATAGCACATAAAGTTAGAAAATCAACAATAGGAGAGATGAATTTTCAAAATTCAGAGATTTAAAAATAGTAAAACAGGTGTTCTGCTAAAATTTTAACATCAGCACACTTGATAATACCAGATATTGTTATATTTCTGTCATATCTACTAAAAAGCCCAGTGATAGTTATATGATGGTTTCAACATTTTTGCATGAAAAGTGATCCAGTAAGCAGCTATTCTAATTTCATAGAAGGAAATACAGCAGGGTAGATTTAGCTTCTCAACATGTTACTGCAATATTGACCAGAAGGGTAAAAGCCAAATGAGTGAGCAGATTTCCCAGCTCTTTGAACACCCAGTGTTTACACTGAACAGCCCTAAAAGATATGCCAACTTCAGAAGTTTAATGCACATTTTCAAAATGCATAGTCCAGAGAACAATTCAGACACAGCTCTCTGGGGGCTACTTTTGTGTTTATGAGTATTCAGCTGAATTTCTAAATCGGAAGAATAGAAGCTTACGTTTAGCTGAAATGTTCTCAAGAGCATTGACACTCCTAAGCTCCATCTCACTGATTTAGCTGGAAACTTTATGGAATTACAGGAACCTGCTAGGATGGTTTTACTACCCAGTATAACAGAACAAAAATTCCATCAGTTCATATTTACTCTAAGACAAATAGCTTTAAATATACTTAGCATGTTTAAAGCATTTAAGAAATTTAATATTAGAGTCCTCTAACTTTTCTTCCTTTAAAATAAACACATTCTGTCCTTTCAGGAGAAAGTTTTAGTTCTAGAAATTCACATTAATTACAGTACTGATTTGTTCCTGTCCTGTGAGAGATGAGCTAAGTTTTTTCTAGCTTTTGCTAGATGAAAATCAGTCTTAGAAAATTTTAATTAATATTACTTGTTTAACAGAAAACACGTGTGGAAAAAGGTAGTCTATAGGATTGTAGAGAAGGTTATTTTGTTTTATTTTATTTAATGTATCGTATTGTATTTTATTGTATTGTATTGTATTGTATTGTATTGTATTGTATTGTATTGTATTGTATTGTATTGTATTGTATTTTCCCCTAAGGTTTGGACCTATTGGTTTATAGGTGGTGGAGAGGATATGGAGTGTCATTGTAGCACTGTTTCCTACAGAATACTGGTTACTGACAATATTTCATTGATAGAATGGTAATGCAATATCCCTGCATTTGTTTGTTTTCTCATGCATAGAAAGCATGAGATAATGCTGCTTACGTCATCAAAACAAACTCTCATAGAAATTTTATAAGCCAGCAAAGCACAGATGGTTGAAGGCATATGTTAGATCACTATTATAGTTTATTTGCTTGGGAAGACTTTCTCTGCTCAGGTCCTCAAAACTTTCTGTTAGAACTCAAAATGAGCAGGTGAAGCAAATTATGTAGTATATCTGCATAAATGTCGTTTCATTCCTTTATAAGGTATTTCCCAACAAAAATGCAATTGAAATGCGATATAATAATGAAAGTATCCATTATTTATAACCATTTCTACTAGGTTTCTCTTTAGTATAATTTTCTTTTAATAGACAAGGCCAAAGTGCAAATCACTAAAGTCAGTTTATGTTAAAACTCCCCATGTTAGATAAGGATGGAAGGGTCACTTGTTTTAAAGATTCTGCAGCTTTTCACATTACAAAAAAATCTGTGAATAAGTTTTTTACTCTATGTGCTATATCATAGGTTAAAGAAAAAGGTTAAAATCTATGTGCTATTTCATAGGTTAAAGATTTTAAAAAGAAGCTTTTGCTTTCCCATTTAGAATTGTTCTTGCATCTTAGTTCATATGGATTCAGGCAAACCTAGGATACTGAGTATCAGTTTGGGTGCCAAAATTGATCCACCATATCCGTGTTTTTACATCTATTATCTAGCAAGCTGCAAACCACTGTTAAAAGTTCGTGGTGGCTGGAACTTAGGGGCAACGATATTTTGTTTTCAGCTGTGTAAGTCTTTAGAGCTCTGATGTCTGGCTTACATTTTGACACATATTTTCATCACACCAGTAGTCCATGCAAAGTCTCTGAGTCACTTTTTCAGCCAGGGGTCTTCCCAGGACACAGCTAAAACACACAGCAATTCCTCATTGTTACTATGCAACTGTCAACAACAATAGACTTGGGATAAAATCTCATAAAGGAGTTTTTTTCAGGACAACACAGCCTTTCAGGAACCTTAGAGCCTCAGATTTTTAGCCTTTATAAAATTTAATCAAGCATTTTATTTCACAAGGTGCCATAAAAAGCAAAGCTGTGCAATAACGTAGCCCAAGTGCATTACCACTTCCTCTCAGATTGACAGTGCATTTAAACAATTCCAAACAGTGATGAGACTTCAAATATCTGAATAGAAACATCTCTTACACATAAAGATGGGAAAGCCCCAGTAGCCCCTCTGTGCACACAGGCACACACACACTGCTTGAAGCAAGAGGCTCTGGAAGACACCACTGAATAATGATTGTCTTTCCTGCCTCTCCCAGCCATAGAATCCAGAATTTGCCTTTCTGCCTAGCAAAGGCAGCTGTGCACACCAACAGCACCTGTAGGGTGGGGGAATGTATCCTCTCACCAGAGTCTTAACAGATCAAATGAAAATATCTTGACATTGACACTGACACTGACTAAACCTGTGAATTAAGTGTGAATTTAGCAAAGTTTAGTCTGGGCTCTAGGAAGCTTTTCTTTCCTGAGAGGTTGGTCAGGGACTGGAACAGGCTTAATTGCAGTTTTGTAGTTTCAGATAATTCCAGACAACAAAAATCTAAGGCATACATTCTAATCAATTCTAATTAATGAAAGGCATGATTTGTCTACTTAGCCATTGTCATTCAGCACAGTCACAAATACATTCATCATATGTATCATACTTATAAAAATCATTCACATATTTTAGTCAATAATACCATATAACAGATACATGTTAACATTGCAATATTTATTTCAGGTGATTTATCATCAAAAGAACTTTGAATCTTATAACTGATTACTGAGACTTGATTCTTGACTCTAAAGCAACACAAAAACACTTGAACATTTGCTTGAAATTTTGATGGGCTGAAGTACATTAGTACTGTTGGATTTAAGTATCTTAAAATCAATCGTGGTTAGAATGACCATACTAATCCCATCTCTAATTTGCTTCTAATTACGTCTCATGTATCTATCATCATTCAGGTTGCACTTTTAGGCTGTAGAAATACAATAGAATTCACATGTCCCTTGATGTGCATATTTCTTCTAAGAAGCTATACTAAATTCTGTTTGAAAATAGTTGTTGGTAAGAGTTGTACACCAAACCAATATAATAATTTCACAATGGCCACTCTGAGGTTATATTCAAAAATGGGCCACTCTGAGGTTATGTCCAAAAATGTTCTGTTTATATATATTTGTGCACAGAACATTTGCAGCAGAGAAACTGTGAAAGTGCTGGTTCCTTTCGAGACAAGATAAAAATCAATATTTCATTAAGTGTTTGACTGCTTTATATATCTCTAGCTACATTTTCATAGGAGCACAACCATCTCAAAACAAACGAATAAGAAAGAGCCATTGGGGGATATTATTAAATTAAATAATCAACACGTAACCCAGTATTTCTAATTTTCCAGCTATGAAGCACTCCAAACTGAAAAACATGTAGTTGAAGGAAGGAAGGACCCAAATTAATAGATAAATGCAGCTAAAAATGAATTTCCTATGGTAAGAAGTTGAATGTTTTAAAACAGCTTGAAAAAAACAGATCAAAAATATCTACAATGGAGAAATTCTTTCTCTTTAAATACAGTCCACTTGAAAGAGACAGTGAGGACTGAGACACTAAGGGTAAGAAACTGCAGATTTATTAAATTTAATGTTTTGCTCCTGAATTTCTTGATTAGAAGCAAAAGTGAAATGCACCAGGGACCATATTTCTTCATGGGATAAAGCTTAAATTTGGAAATTTTTCAAGTACAAGTACACATCTGTGAATTTTAGTTATAATATGTAAAAGAGACTAACAATGAATTTTGCCCTGTAGAGCATTGAATTTACATAGACTTTACCTCAAAATACATAGTTAAAATTTTCTTATGATGGTTAAAACTGTATTTAACTTGCTATTCTCAAGGTCATTTACACTCTCACACATAAACATATGCACACATTTTGTTGCTTAAAGCTAATTTACTTTTGTTGATTATTCAGCAGTGGAAGTCATAGACTTCTCCCAGTAGCATCATTACAATGAATTAATAGCACTGTTCACTATTACTTTTATTGGAAAAAATGACTTTCAACTATTGTGTCTCAGCTGGAGCAATCATATGACATCTTAAGTTATTCATGCCACATCTTAAAAATAACTTGAGTGCCAACCTTAATTGGATGAATATTGTAGGATATATTAAGAGAACATAATGAAACACTTTATTTTCTTTAGACATTTCCCAATATGGGTTTAATTAAACTCCTTTTTTCGTAGTTGTTGTTAATTCTGACCAAGTTTTATGAATCAATCTTAAAGAAAACTGAAGAGGAGAGATTTTTTTGTCCTAGAGGCCCAATTCTGCATTTATTATTTGTGACACTTCTATGGGATTCTACTGGAAATTTTGGTGTGAAAGGACAGAGGAATTACACCTTGGCAAAGAAAAGAAAAAGATAAATCAATTTACCTCTGCTGGGGACCAAATAACGAAGCCTGAGAATATATTGATTACTGGAGAACATAGCAAGGCTAAGCATGGGAATGGGGAAGCCAGACACTGCTGTCTCCACCACAGGCTTCCGGGGTGCAGGAGCTGCTCCCTGGCTGTGTCCTGTCTGCAGGGCACAGAGCCCTGCACACCCTCGGGATGCAGGAGCTGTTCCCTGGATGTGTCCTGTCTGCAGGGCAGGGGACAGAGCCCTGCACACCTTTGGGATGCAGGAGCTGTTCCCTGGATGTGTCCTGTCTGCAGGGCAGGGGACAGAGCCCTGCACACCTTTGGGATGCAGGAGCTGTTCCCTGGATGTGTCCTGTCTGCAGGGCACAGAGCCCTGCACACCCTCGAGATGCAGGAGCTGCTTCCTGGCTGTGTCCTGTCTGCAGGAGAGGGGACACAGCCCACCACACTCCTGGCTCCCAAGGCCTGCCTGCCGTGGGCTCTGTCAGTGGGCAGGGGCTGCCTGCCTGCCCAGGACACTGCTCTCAGGGTTCAGCCTGGCTTATCCTTGGCTTCCATCAACCCCTGCATAAAGGACCAAGGGAAATTATTAGGAGGAGATTAGTGCTATAAAAGGAGTCCCAACAGCCTTTACACTTGTGGCAACTGAAGGGTGTGTGGGTTTGATTTCTATCCTCTGCATGGAACAAAATTTGCCCAGGTGACCCTTTGGCCATTAGAGGTAATGGTTCCTCTCTTGCCAGCTCCTGTAGCAATGTATTCTCAGTATGTTGCCTGTCTCAAGAGTAACCATCACAAAAGCCAGACAAAGGCAATCAACAACCAGGAACAAAGCAAAACAAGACAGCTTTCCTTTTCAGCAAAATAAAAGCACAGATTGTTTTTCAGCTTACTCTTGGGCTCTTCTTTTTATAAAGTGATCATAAGTTTAAAGACAGAGGAAAATTGCCCACAAATCCAATAAAATTTAGAATACGCAGCTACCAGCAATACCAGGGGATTTCCAACCAATATATTAGCCAACAAATCAATAACAAGAGTAAATCCTTCTGCATTGAGGGCAATCAAATGCTCACTAAAAGGTACTATCACCTATATTAATATAATCCCCCAAGTGTCAAAGTTAATACCAAAGGAAGCTTATGCCTCACATGTGATAAGCTGAAGGATATTTCTTAATAATGGTTTAAATAAAAGGAAATTGCATGGAGATTTTGCATTAAATGATCCTGAACTGAGTCAGCTCTGCTGAAGTTTCTTCTTTCTGGATATGCCATGTTTGGTTTTCCCAGAGAACATCCAGGTCCATCAGGACTGTTATGCTACGCCTGAAATGAATTCACAATGCTTTTACTCTAAAGGCTTTTTAAAGTGGCTTTCTTTCAGTATCAGGAAGTTTACAAATACATTTTTTCACATTGTAGTGTTTATTTCAAACTTACTACCAGTGTAACTTTCCAGCTGAGAGTTTAATATTGGTCTGTCAACCAAGCACTTGCTTATCATTATCATTAATAATATCTCATCTGGACTGTGTTTACATAAGTAAATAGTGGGAATTTAAATCTTTTAATCTGAAAGGTCCTACTGGGGTTCTTTTGTGGTTTTGTTTTAGGGGAAGAGGTATTTGTTGATTATTTACATCAAATAGTCCAACTCCAGAGTTTGGCCAGTCTATCTGTTTCTCCTGGTCAAGTTATGTTCAGGATGTTCCTTTCTCCTAGGCTGTTCTTGTATGAAAGTGCACATAACAAATAAGTGATATAAAAGCAGATAAAGTAACCCAGAATATTCCCTGCTGACTCAAATCAGTTAGAGGTAGGTAGGTGAATTTGCCTTTACCTTATCTGATTAATATTTTCTAGCAGTTAAGGACTGGCTCGGAGGCCTTAATTTTCAGAGGGAGCAGTGTTGCAGTTAAGCCATTTACTGGCTTTCTGGATATTCAATTGCAGAGTTACTAAGGGTCCTAGGAAAACATACATGATTTCTCCTTGTTTTACTAAATCCATACTCAAAAAGATAAAATAGATAATCTCCTCTGTTGCTCAGCAAAATGCACAACAATGGATTTTTGGGCTGGGATAAGCCCTCTAAGTTAATGGTAACAAGTGACATTCATCCTGTATATTCCACACCACCCGCTCTGAATTCAGAAGCCTACAAAAGAACATTCAGGATTTTGCAGAGGCATGTGCAAAGCTGGCTATGTGCAAACTGATTTAATCAGCTAAGTGATAGAAAGCACTGAAACATGAGACTGCAGTTTGCCAGGAGAAGCAGCATTCTGTGCCTAACTAGGTGTTATTGTTATGGTGCTTATGAGAAGATCGGTATTTTGTAATTAACAGAAGGGAATTTCAGATGCCAGACTGATGAATCTGAAGCTCAAAGAGTAGGTGTTTAAAGGATATTTATAATATAAAGCAGTAACAAGCTGCCTTTCACAAAATGGTTCACACCTAAATAATGGCACTCTGAAAACTGGTGCAGGGCAGATGTTTTTTAACTAAGCAATGCATTAACAAATTGAAAGGTGTTTCTCAGATACAGTCAGAAAAAGGGGTATGAAAAACTGCTCCTTTGCAGAAACACCTCTCTAGACAAAGAAATGAATTCTCATTGCAGAATACAAAACAAATGGAATGGGATTTTAGAGATATATTAGTGAGGACGAGTAGTTTAAGTTAGAAAATTTGCTATTTAAGGAAGAAGACCAAAAAAAGATCATGCTGATTCTAAACTGAATGTACTCTTATGGGGATCTCTAGCACCAATGAGGAAGAGAAAAAACAAAATGGATAATTAAGAAATGATGAACACTATGCATCTGATTCCAAATGTCCTGAAAGCATACATCCACCAACATGTTTTAGGTGAATATTTACTCTGCTCTTCGTATTGTCACAAATGTGATGCCCAGGTGAGCTAGTAAAGAAATGCATGGAAAACTTTAATACAGGCTTATTAGCACTTCTGTGTGAAGTACATTGCAGTGTTCATGCTAATTACTTTATGTGATTAACCACAGAAATATTTTAAGAATATTTTTTGGCCTGGTTCTGCAAGAGTTATCTATATGCCTCTGTCAAAAAATATGAGCAGTCTTCTTTGCATCATTAGGATTCATATACTTAAAATTAGTCATATGAGTATTTTTTTTCTTTATAGGTTAGGGCTTTTGCAGAACTAATGAAACACCAGATGGCCGGATGACACTGAACTTTAAAAGATGAATAAAGAGTAATTGTGGAAATGATCATCTGGTAAACCACATTACATTCCCTAGGAAAATAACAGAAGTGAGGTTTTTGAGGTTTTTTAAAAGGAAAGTAAGCAGCTGACAGCAGAAACAAGAGCAATAAACAGCAATGAGTGAAATTATGATCCCAGACATACGTGTTGGAGCAGAGGCTGACTACAGTGGGGAGTCACAAATTTGTAACCCTGAGCAATTTTGGATCTTGTATCCAGTATCAGTAGACAGCAGATGTAACACCTCAGAAATTGTACTTGAAAAATTAAACTCAATTGGATGGATTTTAAATTGGGTGACAAGCTATAGAAGAAGGGCAATGATAGATGGTGAGACATTGAGCTTAGGGAAAAAAAAAAAAAAAAAACAAGAAGCAATGCTAATGTTTAAGCACAGAACAATTTGACTGATGAGGAACATCTATAAGAACCATGTACTGTAGCTGAACATTGACCAAAGGTGGCACAGTAACTATAACTGTGTTCGGAGAGGAGCCTCAGAGAGTGGGCTAAGAGAACAACGCAATGCAGAAATTAGAAATAATGGGACATTACAAAAGCAGATGAGAATAAAGGAAAGTGTCCTGACTAGAAGCCATTTTTAATTAGGAATAGTCTACTGTAAGAAAACTTGCCTGATCTATGACTGAGTTTCAAAATGTTTGGGTGCCAAGAAACTTTGTGGACCAGCTCCACTTATAGATGGGGAAGCTGAGGCAGAGAAGCCTCATTTCCTGCTATGATAGGATAGCACATTTATATTTACTGGCTGCTTTTTTTGTCACAGTATTAAATTTATTTCTCATGCTGGTGTCCTGAGCTGCTTTACTGGCTAGCTTGCTCTCTGGTCAGCATACAAAGAAGGTTTGGTGGATGTGAACCTCAGGCTGGAGCGTGGTTGATGATGTGGAAGAAAAGAGTGGACTCTTCACGTCCACTTTATTCCACCCAGGGAGCTGCCCACGTGCTGAGTGAGCTCTGGTCCTCTGCCCTCACCTTAAATACCCTGGGGGATACACTGAGCAGTGGAGCATCTAGAACCAATCCAGGAAATGGGGTGTGACCCAGAACAGGGACACTTAACAGAACAATGAAGGAAGGTGGGAACCTGAGGGCTCTGCCAAATCACTGGGCATCTTCACCAGAATCTTCCAGGTTTTTACAAGGTGATTAACAAGATCTATCACCAGGGAAAGACCACAGGGGGTTTGGGGATGTAGGAACAAACCATTATAAAATAAATAATAAAAAAATACAGAATTATTGGAAAACCAAAAATGTACACCACAACAATCTCTATTCTAGAATTATTATCCTTCATCTATTTACTTCCATTATGTTACTGCCATGTGAGCAAGTGAAGAAATTTAGCTTTGTGCAGTCCATCACCCATGTACTCCCATGTGGTCATCCACTGTTTTCTGTCTTCATGTGGAAAAACCAAGGCTGGCTGCAGTGCAAAGGAGCCATCTGTATCCACAAAGAAGCAGGATTAAATTCCTTAATGCAGATCAAACAGAGAAAGAGTATGCATTGATTAGTCATGTTCACATGTCCTCCACACCCTGTCTTCTATTTGTCATATTATTATGGTTTTGGATTAAAAACACCAGTGCTCAAAGAAGAAGCTCTTATTAAACCTTACATAAAACACCAATGTACACTTTTGTGTTGCAAAGAGGTACAGTAAGATAGCCTTGGTTCCTGATGTTCCCATTCAATGATCTGGCAGGGCCTTCATAAACTAAGGACTTTTCCAAACATGCAAGGTAGCTATGATTCAAGCCTACAAGTGCTGTCAAGGCAACAGGTATCTGGTGAAACCAGGAGTCACAACAACTTTCACAATTTAAAAATCTGGGGTAAAAACAAATCAATAAACTGACTGAACTTATTTCCAAGAAAGAAGAAAGAAAGGGAGAAAGGAAAAGTACACAGGTGAAGATTTCACACTGTAGGTTTGTAAAGACTATAAAGCAGCCTCTAGCCATTTTCTATCCCCAACTGCATTTCCTCAATTCTGCTAGCTCATACTGAAACACTATTTATTGATTCCCACATTTTTCTGTTCCACTATAATAAGAAATTCAGATTTAAAATAAGAACAATAAGGCTACAGATTACACCTCCCACTCCAATGCTAAATAGATGTTTTCTCTTACCATATTTCAAAAAGTGATTTCAGTGTCCAAGTAATCGAAAAAGTTATAGGAAGAACACAGTGGATATGAAAAAATATTCTAACTAGCCAAAAGTCAAATTCTTTTAATCTAGCACAAAAATTGAATATTTAAGCTTTTTTTTCTCATTGCATGGCCATGCCCTGAGCATGTATCTGTTATTATTACAAACTGGTATTTTAGTTTTAGGAGGGGAGTAATACTGCCAGGAAACTAATTTTTAAGGTTCTGAATCTAAATGCAAACTGACCTAAATAACCAGCATGTCTGAAAACCCTAAAATTTTGCCTGCCTTCAGAAGGCTGAATATTTTGCTGGACAGAAGTAACACTGTATTTCCTTTATTCCATGTATCCCTAAAACTGTCACAGCTGCACTATTTATAGAGCAGAACATTTGGGTGATTTGCTCTCAAAATCATTATAAACATCAGCTACTACTAAAAAACCTTTATTCACCAGCAGTCTGCAGAAGCATTGCAAACTTCTGAAGGCCCAATTAGATAAAGGTCTTGGATCACCAAACTCAGCCCAATCTGTCTTCAAGCACTCAGATTTTTAACTCTATTATTGCTTTGCTACTTGACTGGGCAGAATGTGGGCCAAGGTCAGGTGATAATTTCTTGCCAGAGGAAGATTGCTTGGGAGGGGGTGTCCTCCTTCTCCAGGGCCATCAGTGCAGTGACACCTCCTGTAAGACCAGAGGAGCCAGCCTGGGTTTCAAAACAGCCACATAAAACTCGCATACCAGGCTCAGATTTTCTTATCTGAGATACACCATGCAACACGGAAAGGCACTTCTTCTGGTGGCTGAGAGGTGTGCCTGCACTGCACCCCCTAACAAAGTATTTTTTCCATGCAGTTCCATTAATTCTAATGCATCTCTAATATGTATTTTTCATTCAGCCTTCCAATAGTTCTATATTTGCTGTACTCCCTCCTGCTTTTTAATGGATTTATTTCAGTCACTCAGAGGCTGCTGTACATGAAGTCAGGAAGGAGTTCTTCAAGAAGCCAACCCCACACAGCTGACTGTGTTTTGCTCCTCAGTTTTTTGAGGAACCTGTCTATAAACTGTCTGAATTGTAGATAACTTTTCCCGACAGCTCTGTTCTGTAGTGGAAATCAATCACTCATCTTGTGAGTCTGCTTGGACATCTGGGATGCCAAAGACAGAGTTCTTGACCTATGTTTACAGGGACTACCCTGAGACCAAGGCAGGTACAGCAGCCACCAGCATGCTGGATCCCAGCATGATGTGCAGTAATGACCTGTCAGGGAAGCAGCCTATGTACCATCACACTGTGAAATGTCCTGGGGGACTCTGTTGAATTCAGCATGCCCTCAGGCAAGAATGAAATCACACATCATTTAAATATTGTTTCATACTTTTCTTTTAGGGTGTCTCATCCCTTTCTTTGGTCAGTTCAAATATATATCTCTAAAAATTTTCAAAATAAAGAGGAAGTCCTGAAAAGGCCATTCCAACCTTCCCACAGAAGTGCTGTGTCTTGGAAGTTGCTGATTTTTTCACACACAAACCCCTTTTATCTCAATAGGGGTTTGAAAAGGCAGACAGAATTTTTTTTTTTTTTTTGCTATTATCTGATCATTTTAAACAGGAATTGATTGCTTTGTTTTATCATCTTCAAAATTTGGCAGCCATTTTCAAGGAGTATGTGTTGATGGGGAAGCAACTTGCAAAGAGTCCTGGAGAAGAAAGGAAATTTAATTTCATGCCCTTAGTGTAATAAGATGGTGCACAACACAAAGACAGTGAAATCTCCACTGGAGATAACAATAAACCCTGAGTCCTTTATTTGCCAATGCCTTTGTCTGATGGCTACTTTTTTTTTTCAGCAGACAGTAGCTCTGCCGTTTTAGTGCTCTTGCACCTTTTGTTTTTTCCCTGCAGTGCTGACGTTTGTTCCCAGGTACAGAGCAGATTGCCAAGGTTTTGTCTCCCAGGCTTGCTGCTGACCTCTGTGGCTCTTCCCTCCTGCCAGCTCCTGCACCAATGTGGCACAGCCTGCAAGGGGCTGAGGGCTCTGCCCTGCCCCTGCTTCATCCTGGACTCTTGTCCAGCTCTGAGCCAGAGGAATGCTTAGGGTTGCCAAGATTATATGATTTGTCCAGGTCACACAAGAAGTGGCAAACCAGATTTCCTTACTTATGATGACATGTAGTAAATAAGATTCTGCTATTGGAAATTGTTTGTAGTTACAATAGGAAGGGATTTCCATCTTCTGAATATCATTGTAATTTCTATAATTGTAAATTACTGTCCAGAAGAAACTTCTTTTCCTTGTGTGTTGAGCCGCTGTTAAAAAGGAGGGCTTAAATGTTCTCAAAGCAACATCATAAATAGCCTAAAAAACACCTCTACATATGAAAGCCCCATAAATGACTCACAGAGACATGAGTCAGATGGAAAAAATACATTCCAGGTATCTGTAAAGACCTGCATGGAGGGCCTAAAATGGTGTTAATTTCCATGGACTATGAAATAGAAGTGTAAGCATGCACTTCATTTTCTCAGCAAGCTCTCACTGATAACAGCAATTCAGAAACTTCATATCTTGGAGCTATACATTGTTCCACTCACTTGAGAGCTAAAAACCAGCGGCACAGACAAGAGCTACCTCGACCAGAAAACCTGCACTCTTTTTTTCCCTTCATCATTAGGGAGAGTGCATCATTAAAAAGCAGAATTTCTAGTCCTTCTACTGAGAGCTGCAATAGAATGGGTACACAGGGAAACAATACTTAAGGGGAGAAAGTCAAACTACTTTGATCAAAAATTCTGTGCCTCTGTTTCTTGAAATGGGCTTATGGGTCAGGAATATACGGCTAGTCAAAATCAGTATTTCGTTTCTTTTGAATAGCACAGCATAAAATCTACATATCTTGTTGAAATATTCAGCGAGTCACTCCTGCCCTACAAGTGCATTATTACATTGTCTCATGCTAAATACAAAGACAAACAGCTGCAGAGAGATTTTTGCCACACTTCACATATATCAAGCACAGTAGATGTAGCAGATTCCTTTTCATAGCAGACATTCTTTCCTGTATCTGAATTGTCTCTGAGGTATATAAATGAAGATGGGATTATGTCTTTGCTAGAACAGCAGGTGAATGAATCACAAAAAAGCCTCAGTCAGTCTGTAGATGAAACATGATCATTTTCCATGCTTTGTGTCTAAATAAAGAGCTGCAGAGAAATGGCCTGATTTTAGAAAGTGGTGGAGAGAAAGGAACTGGTGAAGAAATGCTTATTTAAAAAAAAAAAAGAGTCTTAATCTATTGATTGACTGCCTGACTTAACTTTTGATAAGTGCTCATCACTGTTCTTGACTATTCACATAAGCAACCAAAAGTGTGGCTGTGAAGGGGATAAAGATGACGGTTCTGTTCCATAATGTATTCAGCCAAGGTGCCCTTGTTCATGTATTATACACATGGGCATTTTTAATATGCAGGTTGCAGCTATTTAAAACCTTGCTAATGCTTCATGGAAAAAACTGAATCAGTCTACTGAGATTTCACCTATACAGAATGTCTTTTTTCCCCCCCCACTATTTTATAACCAGAAGCTTTTGCACTAATGCTGAATCTTTCTCACTAAAGAGTTTCTCTGATTTTGTTCTGAGATGCTTGGCTGAAGTTACAGCCCTCACTGATATCTCTCAGTGTCTGCTGTGATGACACTAACTGGTTCCTGTTTCCAGAGAGAGCTTCTAGCCCTTTATGAAAGTGGCAATAAAATTCTGCTCTCTCTCAGGTTGAGCAGTGTGGTTGTTAAGAACTGTGGGTTTGTCTCATCCTAAACAAGATTTAAATCATTCAGATTTGTATTACTGTTGTATTCACATAGAGTGTTTCTACAATGAACATGGAAATCAGAGGCTGACCTGCCCTTCACAGTATTCTTTAATCAGAAAAGAATTTTCTTTCTTGCTGTTTTAAGCCACATTGCATTTAATTTCTGAAAACAAGAGTATTCTGCTCTGGACTGTTTGATAAACACGTATGAATACTCTGTTCAATTTGTCTGAACCATTTTCAAGACAACAGATATTTCCTTATTGATTCTGTTTCGCAAGGTAATTAAAGCATGTTCATATCAAAAATTTCTCAACCCTTCAAGATTATTAATATTGTATTCCTTTTCAGGGAACTATTCACATGGAGAAATAAAGACAATGTTTAATATTAAAGACATCACACAGTTGAAGAATAACAATCCCATGTACTGCAATGGTTCTCATCCAGGTACACAGACAAAATGTACCTCAGTTCTTAACTGAAAGACCTCTGGCTCATCATCATATGAATTGTGCTGATATCAGAATTCCTTTGCCTCTTTGACTACATGTAGGTACTGTAATACTCACAAGAAATAAGATATCATGAGCTGTCTTCAGTTATAGGTCAAATAGTCACTGTTTGTTTGAAGAGTGGTGATCTTCTGTTATTCAAAGTCTTACTCATCTCTGCTTAGCCTCTGCTTGAGTATCCTAAAAATAAATGCATTCAAAGCTTTTCATGACCCTTGCCAGGCTTTTTCTTTTAGAACAGTAACTTGGATCCAGCACAGGTCAGCAGAAAGAAGCTGGAATTATGCTCCTAAATAGACAGTTGTTTGTAGCAGCTGGAAAAAAGAGGTCACAGGGCTTGCTCTGCTTTCCAGACCACTGCTGCTCTTGCCACTGGTGACCATTACCAATTAACAGACTTATGGGCATCTCAGCAGTGAGTGAATTAAAGGCTGACTGAGTATTGTCATCCCCCTACCCTAGACAAGAGTTATGTGTACTCCTGCTGCCAAGTAAAAATATAGTGAATGTAGATAGTTCTTAAAGAAACCTGCTGTGTACATGAAAGTTGTGAATAACTTTATCATCTTAACACACGGAAATTATTATATGTACCAATATTCCATTAGCATTGCTGTCACTGAAATATTAAATATATAGAAGCTAAGACATTTCACTGGCCTGCAAGACTTTTTGAAGTGCTACAGTAAAATACTTTTCATAAATGTGTTCACATGTATACATATTAAACACCTCTGTGTAGTCCATCCTTATTGCTGTTGCACTGTTGCATTACATTGGCTTGATTCTACAGCAGTGAAGACTATGTTTTTTTCTCTCAGAAGCAGTTAGGAATCATCCTCAGTTGACTTGTCCCTCCAGAATAATAAAATCTGAGGAAGTTGTCTATTTTTTTTACATTATTTGAATCAGCTATGGATAGAGCTCATACACTGACACAGGTAATACCACACCACAACATGCTTCAGCACCTCGACTCAGCCAGATATCCTAGGACCTAGAAAAACTTGTTAATCAAATGTTTAGATGTTTCTAATAATGCAGTTGAACATAGAAACTGAATTCTATTTTTATTCAAGGTAAACATGGTAAGTAATGAAATGTATTTTCAGTTCTAATGCTTCTCAATGCTTGTTGAAGTTCCATTTTTCTTCCAGAGAAATAGTATAGGACCATAATCAAAGCATATGCTCAGCCTTTTTGTTTCTGTCACAAAAATTACTTTTGTTAATTAACAGTTTTCCTGGCAGGCTCAGCAAAATGTCCAGGAAGATATTTTCAAGAGCCATCAGATTTTCACACTACATGCTTTTTAGACTATAAACAGCACACATGGCCTGCCCAAAAATTTGCCTTCCCACCCCACTCCTGCAGATGCAAATATTGTCACTGAATTAAATGGCAGTGAGTGCAGCTGAATTAAATTATAAATATCAGAAATGTACATGACATGGAGATATGTGATAGATACAACATGGAAACATAGAAAACATAGAAATCCAAGATGGGGATCCCATTCCTAATTTCATCACTTAACTCTCCCATGGATTTAAGGAAATAGCTGATCTGTATGCTATCAGAGTCCTACCAGCTATAATATGGGGATCATAGTAATATTCACACAAAATATTTCGAAATCTTGCTGATAAAAATGCTAAGCAATGTAAATACCTTTAAAAACATTCTGATCTTTTCTTTTCATATATTTCTTGGGGTTTGGTGCATTCCTAAAATAGCAGCAAGTCAGCAGATGTAGCACAGCTTTCCAGGACAAGGGACCTACACATGCCATACATTTCAGGCAACAGAATGAACACTGGAGAGTTTTTTGTGCAGAACTTGCTCTTAGGTCATTAAAATCAGGCACTGTCACAACTGGTGACAGCTGAAGTTGTGCCATGTGCATTGATAAACTGGGATGAGGTTTGGTTTAAAAGGCACAAGATGGCCTGGTCCTGTCCAAAGTAGCAGGAAGCGTGGCCTCTGTGCTGAAAAATAACCTGGAGAGAAGCAGCCAAGGCACAGCTTGCTCTACAACCACAATTATCATTGCAGCTGTGATATGTTGTGCACAGAAGTATTAGTTTGGGGCAGAAATAGTAGAGTCTGTCTTCTAAAATACAGATTGTCCTCATCATGATAGCAGCACTGAGCTGGTTGTTAGCAGGCCATTACTACCATGTTGGAAAAAGATACTCCAGGTCAGCAAAATAACGTGCACTAAACCTTCTCACATCACAGAAGATTTTCTTCAATCTTCTGAGTTTGCTAAGAAATCAATTCCTACCACCCATTCATCTGACAAGCCAACATCTTACACCAACCACAGAACTTTCAGAGAAGCCACTTCAGGCTCTTTGCTGTACTCCATCCTATGAAAGAGCTTCTGGAGGAACAGCTACAGAGGTTCCTTTTCAATCTCTTTTATTATAATGCACCAAAAGTAAGAGGCAGTGCTATCACAGTGCTGCTGCTTAGCATGCAGTGTCATGTAGTCTCGAAGCACTCTTCTTATCTGTCTTGATATACATGTGTTATTTTTTGTCTTCTACCCAGATTGTAAGTTTCCTGTGGCATTAACTAAATGGAAAAGTGAGACAATGCCCATGTCTCTGGGGTGCTATATTGTTTGAATAATAATTATGCTAATATTATCTTTCCAAGAAAAAAATTGGGACTGGCAGGCAGAGACCAATGGAGTCAGAAGAACAAATATTGTAATGATACTTTAAAATGACACTGATGTTCTGCCAAGGCAATGTTAGCAAAATCAAAGTGAAACTTAATGCTACTCTAGTGAGTAAAGCTGAAAGAAGGAAAGCAGAGGATATACCCTTGACCTGAAAATTGGGAAACATTTTCTCAGCTTGGCCATTACAAGCAGGGTATTGGAAAGTGACAAAGAGAGGCATCATGGCCAGTTCACAGGAGTTCATGTAGTACATTCCTATTTTACTTTGGTAGAATTGCAAAGAGGAATCCAAACACCAATGGGAAAAAATCCCATCATATTAAAAATGCCATGCATTTTAAAAATTCTTTTGTGACTTGCAGCTATTGGATATGGAGTTTTAAATACTTGTGATATTAGCGATAATTTTGTGGCATGGGATGCATTATTCATTAGTGTATCCAGAAATTTCAGCTATTTCCACTGATGGTACTCCACAAGGAAAGAAGAGCTGATCTGCAATGTTCACTGAAGGACTGTGACTTAAGTCTGCATTTACCATCCTTTTCATCTGGATTTCTGAGATGCTACCACTGTGAAATTCAGATATAGATAACAGATTTATAATCTATTTTTGAAGGATGCAGAAAAGATATATAAAATGAAAACTCTTAAACCCAGTGAGTGATTTAATTTTTGGACTTTTTCTTCCTGGGAGAAATCTAAATGGGAAAACTGGTATGGCAATAAAAACTGACTTGGCAATAAAAACTGACACAGGGAAAGGTGAGACCCAGTTCACCAGCATAGCATCACAATCTAAACTGAGCCTTTTAAATCCAGGAACTGGGGTAACTCTGGGCAGATTTCTGGGCTATGTAATGGGTGTTTATATCTATTGCAGCATATTTTGCCACTTTACCTCAACTAACTTTGAGAGGAGAATTGATTTGGTCATTTGGTTAACCGAAATGCTTAAGCGATAAGTTTTGTTTACACTGGAAGCAAGTCTTTAATGAAAAGCTTTGTCCATCTTAAAAGAGAGCTCACAAAGCAAGGGAGACGTGATGGTGGCCACTAGAGAGTGGGAAGATGAACGTAAAGTGAATTGCTGCCTGGGAAGTGTTGCTTTGCCTGTCTCAGGAGAGCAGCTGCCAAGCACACTCGAGAAAGAAATCTGAAATCAGACATCTGTATGTGCATTGCGTCCACCATGTTTGCTCTGAGGAGAGAGAACCATATGAAGCAAGACAGTAAAGGTGAAATCCAGCAAGACATCCTACTTTATTGCCATGGCAACCCCACCCTGATGAAAAGTAGAAAAACAATAAAACATCTTCAGGAAAAAAAAAAAATCAGTGCTATCTACCAAGGGAATTGAGGAAGATGCACTTTAAGGAAGAGCTTGACATTTCCACCATTTGGTGACTCTTTGAAATAAAGGTATGGCTGCAGTTTTTGCAAGCTGCAGAGTTAGAACATATTGTACTTGATAAATTATTTAGTTTGTTTAGCAGCTAAAGTCTGAATTATAAGTGAAAGCTGTAGTTACAGATTAGAATCTTTAATGCTGCAGTAGCCAGACAGAATACTATTATTGTGATTTTCCTTGATGTCTTCTAACATCTGTCATCCTAGGCCAGATTTACACTAGAATCATGCTTCCTGCATTATACTTTGCAGGATGAGTGTATATGAGTGTGGATAAGTGTGTGCACCTTATGTAGGCATATCTCTGAGTCTGAATGTCTGGGCTTGGAAACAGTTTTATGCATTATGCAGGCTCTCTCTGAATTGGTTGCTGATTTTCAATGTGAATTGCAGTTGGTCACATACAGAGTCCATGTAGAGGCTGTGGCACAGGAGCCCAGCAATGAAACATCTGCTTGTAAAGAAAGCAACAACACCTCCTGCATCCCCATACTGACACAGAACCAGTATGTGATAATGGAGTGTGCAACACGTGCTGCCAAGGAGACAGAGCTGGGGCAGGTGAAAGGCTCACACTGGGCACTTTGTCTGCACAGCTCTTGTGAGAGCTGGAAACTGCTCTTATGCTCCTGCTGCCTCTCTCCAGAAGGCTCCTGGAGTGGCCTTCAGTGGTACAGGCTGCCATTCCTGCAGTGAGGTATTCCTGTGCAGCATGGAAGGTGTGATCTGTGCCTCCCCCAGCCTTAGGGAATCTGATCTAGCAGTTGTGTTTGCCAAATATAATCCTTTCATTTTCATCTGCTATTTGCAAATATTGTTTCTTGTAACTAATTTGCATGGGCAATGGTTATTCTAATTCTGCACAGTAATGAGAAAAGCAATAAGACTATCTTACCAAAGGGCACTTTTAAAACTAAATATATTGCTCTCTGTTTTAAATAGCTTATATCTGATGGGATTGTTTTTGTTTGTATTAACTGTAGCTAAGCCCTTGCAGTGGCATCTAGAGATCCTGTTTCAGGTTATAATTCCTGTGTACAAGGTGGTAAGTATACCAAAGAATAAAAAAAGTAGAATTTGCACTAGAAATATGATAATTGTAAGATATGAAGGTGAGAATTGAAAGCACTTGATTCCCAGTTCAGGACTTGATGCAATCACCTTCCCTTACCTCCATGTATGTAATGGATAGGGAGATCAGCATTCTTCCTTAGCTCTGTCTGGTCACCACTGCTCACACCATGTGGACAGCCTTGCTCTTCAGCATCCACCCAAGCATAGCTGGCCCTTGGAGGAGAGAGGAGGAAATCCTCCCCAGAACAAAGCCCTTGGCTGCCCCACCACATGGATCCCTTACCTCACACTGACTGTAGCCAACAGTCCTGGCACAGGCTCTAAAGGAGACTCAAACTACAGTCCTACAGAAAAGCCAATGGAAACCACTTGGCAGTCATGAGAATACATTTTTGAAAGGGTTACTGAAGTTTAATTCCTTTGTAACTGGAGGGATAAAAAGCTCCGTCCTGTAGTAAATTCACACCATTTTTTACTCTGAGGGGAGGCTGTGGTCTTTAGTCTCTACTACATTCATCAGGAACCATGTTAGAGTTTAACACAATACTGCACTAGTGTATGATGTAAAACGGAGTTATGATGACAAGAACTTATAGTAAATTTGGTGTGCTTACGGCAATTACTCAGCAGCTGGTGTGTGCCACTCTATGTGAAAAGCATATACAGACTTTTCTTTGAAATAGCAGCAATTCAGAAATACGTTATTTTAAAAAAAGCCCAGAGATGACATGCTGTCTGGTTCCAAAGAAAAGAATGTTTGGGCTTTCACAGAACTACTTTGTTCATGTGGGAACAAAACTTATACCTGGTGGCCAAGGTCACGGAGACTTGGATCATTCATGGAAAGACAGCACAAACTGAAGTGGTTTTGGAACAGAATTAACAACAGCTCAAACTTTCTCATTGAGGATATGTCAGGAATAGCTTTTTCCTTACAGTGAGTGCAACTTTCCTCCTAATATTAATGGGAGATATGGCTTCCTGCATTTCCCATCAATATTAATGAGAGATGCACGTGCCACTAATGCTGATGAGAACACGCGTGTAATTCCCATTAATGATCATTAGCTACCCACAGGAGAACCCTCATTAATGCTAATGAGTGTTGCACGTAGATGTAATTCCCACCAGTATTAGCCCGAGATCTATGTGCGTGTATTGCCCGTTAGTGTTAATGAAAGATCCACATCCGTGTGGCTGAAACTGCCATCAGTGGTAATGGGAGGTGTGCAGGAAGTGACAAAATAATATACTTCACCTTGATAACAGGAACTTGCCCTTGGTGTTTGGGTTCTAGTTCATCTTCAGGAAATGCATGGCTTTCTGTTAATAATCCAGTTTGTGAATTATGCTGTGTTCTAAGCACCATGCCAAATTAAGGCAAAATGCAGAGATTCATTTTTCAGGCAATGTGAAGCCTCTATGTCACAGATCAGAGAACAGCAATCTCAGTGTTTATGCTGGGGTCAGTATGTGGAGTCAGTAAATACATGCCTTGATTCAGTGGGGTTTGATCAAAATTGTCTTTCTTAATGAAAATAAATCTAACCCAAGGCTATACTCTGATTGGTACTTGTGCAGCTGTGATCTGCCTTTAACTTGGGTCCTCCCAGCTATGCTTTCATTGGACCTGTGAAGTTTGTGGAATGTATTTTGAAGAATGTATTGCACAAATTTTCTTTTGTAGTTAGTTTTTTCTAATAAGTTAGAGGCTATTATTAAATGTGTATGGAGGGGGGGTCTGAATTGTACCCCTCAATGAAAAGAGTTAGTGGAATTTACAAACTGAAAATGTCACATATGGGCTGCAGCCTTTACTATTTCTGGGGGATCATTTGTGCAGGTACCAAAATTTGCTACTTATCTTTCACATCAGCAAAAGCCCATAGATACACAGCAAGCAGACAAGACCCCAAAGTATTAAAGATCACAGTCAAAATATAATTCCCTGCAATATTCTTTTAAAAAAGTGTTAACAGGGCACACCACACCATAACCTCAGAAAATCGCAGAGCTCCTTACCTAATACAGGTCCTATTTTGTGCTGGTGAGCAGCATGTAGCACAACCTTTGCCTGGCAAAGCCCCTGTAGCAGCATGAAAGAGTAGAGAGTATCACCCCTACATGGCACCACACACAGGACTTCTTAAGGAAGTACCCAGAGAAGCGTGGGTTTGTCAGAACTACACCAGTGTAAAATATCTTGTGTCCTTTTCATCCCCATATCTGTTTCAGGATTGATCTTATTTGTTAAGACTGGGAGATAAGTGACTGATCAAAAAAGGAACTTCTCAGCTCAGTAAGACTTACCCATGGGGAGTCTCCTGCATTGCTACACTGTTTTACGCTTAGAAAATCTTAAGTGTAACACTACTGTCTTTGTCAGAGAGGGCCTGTCTACAAAAGATGCTCATAGCACTGGTATATCCAGTCTAAGAAATCCCTACCCCTCAGCACATCTCTCCCCAGCCCTTTTTTCCCTTGCTTCACCCCTGGGCTCTAAATCATGCCAGCACTCTTTATGGAACTGTGCAAAGAATTAGATAACTGAAATCAGTTGCTTTAGAGAAAGCACACAGTACAGGGGTGCTCTGGTTGTCTTTTTGCTTTTCTTGTGGCCAGGTGATTTGCATGACCTGATTTACCACAGACCATCATATCAGGATAACTGAGGGGACTAAGGACCACTGTGCAAAGACAGGCAGAGGCAATTTTGAGACAGGTGGTTACCACAAGAGACAAAGTTTCACCCAATTATTTTCAGGTGCTGTAGTCAGTCTTCAAGTCAGTCCTCATGACTCCTGGAATCAGCAGAAGCTCAGCATCCCCAGATTTTGAGGGACTTAAGGCCTCACCTGGATGACAATTAAGAAACAAATTAAAACCTGTGGCTTATTTTTCCTGTTAATCACTTTTTCTAGATGCTGAATCACATTCTTTAAGCTACACCTGCTCTTAATTGCTTCATTGCTACCAGCCAGGAAATAAGGGCATTCCAAGTCAGAAGAGCAAATACAAAATGAGAAGAAAACAATCCCAAACCCAAAGAAAATAGCCATAAAGCATGCTTCTGGAAGAGCATGCACTCCAATCTAGAAATAAGGAATTTAATTTGGCACTGGTCTTCATGTTAACTAAAAACTAACAGAAGTCTATCACAAAACTGCGACTTAGAGCTCAATTTTCCTTTCTGAGCATGTAACCTTTGTTTACATATTTGCAGCTCTGGGGCTCAGCACTGTAATCAAGTAATTAAAAGCTCCTGCTTTTAATTAAGGGAGTAAAATTTGCATATGCAAACTCCCCTCTTACTGGTGTTAATGCCTCAGCAATGCCAGCAGCTTTGAAGGAACTAAAACAATAAAAGGTAGAAATTAAAAATATCCAACAATTAATCAAATTTATTTCACAAAAGTAAGGGAATACAGAGAAGATAATATTAAATATTTCCAGTCCTAAAACAAACATGCAGTAGCTGAGATTCTGGGCCATGTTTTTACTACAGTGGTATTTTCATAGGTAATACAGAGTTCTCGTCCTGTCAAAAGGCCTGAGGTAGATTACTCACGAGCAGGGTTTTCATGTTGTGGAAAGCCAGGCACAGGTGAAAACACGTGCAGTCTTGAGAGACTACTGTTTACAGAAGTGCTCCTCCCTCATGCAGCCTGGAGAGATGCTTCTGGTTTGAGAAGTAAAGCCTTGCACTTCGGGCTTTCCTAGGTCACTCCAGCTTGCTGCTTTACCTTCCTTTTTTGGATCACCACAAACTTACAGATCTCCTCTGCAGGGAAACACTGACAAAAACTGATGCAAGAAAAAGTGTGTGTTATTTAAAAAACACTAAATTTATGGGCTTGAGAGAATGTCAAGGAGATATTCACAGATGCACCAGAAAAAAAGAGAATTTCTAGCAAGCAGACAGGGGTTACCAGAGAACTGGAGGAAGTTCTGGTTTTTTCACATTAGTCTAACCATACAATCCTCCACTGAAATTTGGAGTGTACCATCAAATCCCACTGGCCTGCTGACAAGAGGGAAGGCAAGTCTCATTTTAAGGAGAGAGACAAAATCTTAGCATAACATAATGCTGCTTGGAACAATCTCCCTGACCAGGCAGGTACCCAGTTGGAAAGGAATCAGTCCTTAGATGTTCCTGAAAGGGCACACCATGAGTATGCCTGCATTAATGTTGGAATTGGAACCTATTACAAAATGTTGTACAATATAACAGGCTCCAGAGGAGCCACTATGGTACACTGAGTAAAATGTGCCCTTTTATAATTGCTCAAATGCATTTTGACATGATAGACCAAAAATACAGAGCTGGTCTATTGAATAAACACTGCAGTAAGTTTCAGAGAGGTTACAGCTTATTCAGTAAATAATAAAAAGTTTTAAAATGGTCCAAGCATATATTTTCAGAATATTACTGAATTGTTTCAGAGAAAATGATTGTGTTGATTTCCAGGCATGTCCATGAGTGATTTCCTTTCTTTTCCTTTTAGTTTCACTGTTTAGCCCGACTGTTATGCATGACAGTTGCATAATGATGTCCCTGGGCACAAATTATGAGAAACCTGTTATAAATTCACCCCATGCTAAAGTAGTTTAGCTGCTGTGGATTTAAAGACCAACCTCAGTAAATATTTTAGCATAATCTGGGACTAGAGGGAATGAAGGGTGATGCTGAGAGAGGGAAAGGTATTTTCTAGCAAACTGGGAAGCGATTAAGAGGTCTTTCTCTGCCTGCTGCCAACTTTACCTTCTCCATTTTTGGTCCTGTTTTTTGACTTGATTCTTCTTTCCTAAACTAATAATGGCAGGAAACCTTTTCAAAACATTCCATTTCATGATGGAAAGAAAAGGCATCTTGATCCGTGTCCATCATTATTCTTGATCATAACTTTATTTCATCCAATGTCTTGAAAAGGCTTATAGAGAACGAAACTAATTACAAGACTGATAAATCTTCCCTGTGAAATACAATAAATTAAGAAATACAATAATAATAAATTAATAAAGAATTAACTCCTACAGCAGTTAAAAAAAAAGTTTGTCTAATTTTCCAGGACCAAACTATCCATAACTGACATTCTCACAGCCTAGGAAGAGCTAAGTTAATATGGCTGCATTTTGTTGTTACATCTCTAAATCAGAAGATATCCCTCTAGATTATACAGTTGTAATTGCAAGTAGAATATTTCAGTCTGGAATACTTTATGGGCTGTCCTATGAGCTTTTCTGAGCATTTCCTTGAGGAGATACCCCTGACTCTTCCTTGGTCCTACTGAGAGCCTCTGCACTGATTAGCCCTGTTCACCCAGGAGGCAGATGAGGTGAGGTGTACAGAGCACTGGAGAGAGACTTTTCACAGCCTCCCTTTCACTTAAATGTGAAATAGATGGAAAAATAAAGAAGACATTTTTAATAGTGTTCTAATCCTAAAACAAACTGCAAAGATAAACAATAAGCAAGGTAACATTCTGCTTTAAGATCGAAGATGGAAAGCAAGCAAAGAATCCATAAATTTTAGGATAAGGAATGCAGAGTTTTGAAAAAGGAAAAGGTAATGCACAGGCTAAGCCAACCCTTTCTGTTAGTGAAACCAAGGGATAAACTTCTGCAGAAAGAGACTCACACCTCACCTGGTCCTGGAACTCCACCAAACATAGAAGAAGAAACTAGTTTAATTCACAGACAGTGTAAGCTAGATGCAACTAATTGTGGACATGGTTTCAGCATCTGTGGTTTCAACAAATACATGCAATACAGAATACAAGGCATCACAGCTTATTGACAAATAACAGGTTTGTAGTCCATGCTAGAAGTAAAGAATGTAACATCATATGGTTCTCAGTTTTTATTGTGTCATTCAGTTAAGAATAAGAAGCAAATCCAACGTTTTGCAGAGTCCAAAAATTGCTGACAGCATGAAATGAGAAGCATAGTAACACTGAATTTTTATGAAAACTCTGAAGCAGAGTACACTTTGAATTATTTTAAGTTTACAATGTATCTTTCAAACAATTATAAGACACAGCTTCCAGCAGTTACCAGATTCACGGCACAGAATATTCAAAAGTATTTTCAATATGGTAAACAACATTTAATGTATCAAATAATAATTTCAAAAACAATGCTTAAATTATTACCAAGACTATCTACCACTTTCATGGTGAAATTACTAATTTTTACTTGGAAAAGGTTTATCAGTATCTTCAGGGTTTTTCCCATACAGGAGAAATGATTAATTCTCTTTGGTTCCATGGTAAAATGAAACAGCCCAAGGTATTTACCAGCAAGGGTATAAATCATGACAGAGCATTTTTGGCCCTTTTATTTTAATGCCCCATTACGAAGACCGTAATGATTTGCAGTGTTTACTAGCATGATTATCTTTCTAACATAGAAATCAAAGAATTTTTGTTTTGGGAATTTTTTGTACCTGCAGAGGGGCTATATGATTTTTCAGGTAAGAGAAAATCAGTATTCTTATGGAAAAAATTTTGGACTCCTATTTTGTTATGGTAGGGTTAAGTGGATGGCTTAAGGCTGAGAAAACAAAGCTGTGGCATTTCCACATATGCCAAGTCCATCAAACCCAGTGTTTCTCAGCACTAAAAACTGAATTAGTTCTTCCACAGACAGCTGTTTAATTTAGCAGAACTCCTGTTTTGTATTTCACAGAGTCACAGCCCCAGTATACTTTCCTAAATTCACATTAAAAGGTCCACTCCAGCCCAGGCAGGCTTGAAGGTGGCAAAGAAGAAGTTCAATGCCAGACATCTTGTGGAGCAGGTCTCCTCATACACTCCCAAAGCTGTGCAACCTTGGTCTGAGGACACCTGGGAGGAAGATGCTGCCCACACAAGGACTTATTTGGGAGTGGCCAGGCCCTTTGCTGGGCAGTGTGACAGTGTCTGGGTGTGTCTGCATGGCACTGACTCGCTTGCTATGAACTACAGAAATGCCAGGCAAGAATTAATGCCAGTGCTCTGTCAGTGCCTCCACCAGTGATTTGGTGAGGTGCTGGCAGACTGCTCCTACCCCCAGCCAGCACCACTGAGCTCCTGTCTGAGCTGTCCAAGGGACTGGGGAAATAGGATCCTTTATCTTGATTTGGCAACTTGCACATTTAACAACCAGTTCAGGATTTCACGCCTATTTGTCACCTGGCTAAAGGACACTTTATTTTGCAGAAACTAAGTCAGACCTCTTAAGCAGAGCATATGCCAATACTATCTTGATTAACTAGCAGTCAATACTCTAGACTGTCACCAGTTTCCACGGAGATAGACCCAATAAAGCAGCTAACCCTATTCAGTATGGCCCAGCTGAGTATATAGTAATAATATTCTACATTTATATAAACCATTCATCCTCAAGCACTTCTGAGATTATTGTGCTCTGATACCACTATGGTGACTGTCTAATAACTACTCCCATCCAGCCACACTGAATCACAGCAGTTTTCCTACCATAGGTGCAGGAAGAATGCTGCAGTGTCTCTGAGATAAAGCCATGACACTCTAAAAAAAAAGAAAAAGAAAATAAAAAAGTTTGTTGAGTTTCTGAATCTTCCTTTGAAAGAAAGACTTTTAGCTTTAGAACTAATCAGAACAAATCCATGTAATAAAATGCAAAGGCCTCAATCAATTTAATTTGAGAAAACAGCCAAGACATCTCTTCCTATACATGATTCAACGGATCCTGCAGATTAAATATTTCAAAATCTCTTATTTGGACTGCTAAGCTCCCTTTGCCAGTGACTGAATGCTGAATTACTGTTGGATGCATTTTCCTCCCTTTAGTACCTAATTTCAGTTTTATTTCCTCTTTCTACTGTAGAAAGTATTTCTGACTAACCATCCTCTTCTACAGCCCTTCATTTTTTGTTATAATCCTCCATTTTATAAATGCAGAGAGTATCTCATCTTGAGCCACATTTTCTAAACGACAGAGGGAATGAAAATGAGGTATTGAATGCTTAGCTATTACTTTCTCTGCTAGAGTTGTGCAATACTTTATATACATGGCATATGCAGCATCTTGTTTAGTTGTTGTGGATGGAGTCATACATTCACTCATAAGAGAGAAACAATATATTTGATTGAGAAAAGACACTGAGTTAACAACACTGATTTAACAAGATTTGATGGCGAGGTATACAAGAATTTATTGCATAAAGAACAGGATCAGACAAAACTTTCAGGAAGACCATGAGGTTCACAAAGGAGCCCCTTGTACTCTAAAGCTCTCAGGGGAGAGTTCAGGTGCAGCTGAATCCAGACTTGGTCCCAGACTTGGTCAATGGTTTATGTCCAAAGGATTATATACTCACCATCCATCCTTTATGTCACTTAGCTAGGATTTCAGAATTTCACTGTGTCTATTCCTAATTCATTTACCAAGTATCTGATGTGATAAAGAGTTTCTCAAACTTGAACAGTAAACCTTGAGAGGCAACCCTACCTCAGAGGAGATCCTGGTGTGCAGCCCACTGTCAGGCAAGAGAGCTCAGCGGGCTGTGGGCTGTCCACTATTTGTGAAGTAAAATCATAGAATTCGAATTCCAGGTACAGATGTTTATTCCTTCCAAATTTGGCTTGAATTGGACACTGGGCAGTTCTGTGGTTAGGTGGGCTTATTGCTCAAATTAGCCCTTGGCTATTGAGCTGTTTGCTGCCTCCCCTGGATCTGCTTTGAGCTGGTTGTGGCCATCATGACCAGCATATACTGTATGACTGCCACTGGTGGTTTCCACTTGAGCAGGGTTATGGAAATAAAGCTCAGGCTGGGTGAGGAGGCACAGCATTACATAAGTCAGCTACACCATGCATTCATCTCTTTCCCAGATAAAGTGTCTCCCTCCAAGTTCACTCAGGACTGTGCTGACACTGAAGCTGTTGCAGTGCCCGTGGTTAAACTTGCCCAGCTACCTATTGAGAACCACCCTTCCCATCTGCTCTGTTAAGCAAATATTACCTTCAGCAAACAGGCAGATGAGGTGAACTTAAACCACTTGTTCAGGAGCTTGTGTTTGTCTGCTGGATGTATTTCCCCAGAAGAAAGCTGAGGGGTTTTTATTCCAAGTCTTGCAGACCTACCATGTTTTGTAAATGCTATGAAACTACTATTTATAAAGTACAATATTTTAAAATGCTTTTATGAATAGAAGTTCAGTAAGATTATTTGTCTTATTGCCACTCTTATTCAAAAATGGATGAAGTAGTTTTGGTCAAACTTACCAAAATAAAAATGTTACTTTTGAGAAGGAATAAGTTCAGAAAGTTGTTTTAGCCTGTGTTTAGCTCTGGCATATGGTGACTATTTGCTGCAAGGGGACCTAATTCATTCTCATGCATTGTTTTTGAATAGAGAGATTTGCTGAAATTGAAGCTGAAGTCCTGGAAAGTTTAGCATCAGAGATAAATGTTTTGGAAGGTTAATAGCCTGTGGAAATAGAGGAGCCCCACATTATGTTTAGTACTCACTACAGCTGAAAGATGAAATAGAGACTCTCTTCACCCGGGCGCTGAAATGCAGCCACCTGTGGGGAGTAATGTGCCAGCTCTTTAGTGCAACAGTGCAAAACCATTTAAGTGGGAAGTGGAGCGTTATGCTCAGTCCAAAGGGAGTGTTTGCCATTGCCATTACTGAACAGCATGACGTTTTTCTCTGGGTGGAAGGCACTGTTTGTGTAATGCCATGTTTCAAAAGAATTTGACTTTAGATACACAGGAAATGGGATCCTGCCATCAGTTAATCGATAACCCACTGCCATGGACCAATCTCCCTACTTAGCACTGGGAGAAACCAGCAGAGGCAAGACAAGGAACAAAGTGAATGGTGCTTAATGTGAGTGCCCTCTCCAGTAGGGGTATTTGTATTTATAATTGTTTTTTCACTAAACTTAAAGAGAGATTGAAATGTTTGGTACAGGCAAATAGCTTTGAGAATTTTGCTATAGATTAATATCACTGTTAAATTAATTATAAATTTCCTTTCTTTTCCAGCTGAATTAGTTGTTTCTCCTTAATTTAGGGAATTTCTCTTATAAATTTAATCCTAACTTTGACCTGAATTTTAACCAAGTCAATTCTATTCACTTTAAAAATCATCTTTATTCTGCCATATTAGAAAGGGAGAACTTGGAAGAAGTTTTGCAAAAGGCGAAGCCACATAAAAGCAAACTATAGGATTCTAGTTCTCTGAGGTGATTTGTTCAAGGAAACCACACACTATTTAATGGGTTTAATGTATTAACTGTGGTGCTTTCTTCTACTCTTCTTTGTTTTACTCAAATCCAAGGAATTGATTTTCCCCAAATTCAGCACACCACCCTGTCTGCCCTTCTGTGCTTAACTGTCAGAAGAAAAAGCACAAACATGGTTTAAAAATAGTTAAGATGAAAAATTTTAAGAGTATGTGTGAAAAAAAGTCTCCTTAAATGTTTAGATACACTTTCGCCTGAAGGTGGCAATATTTAATAATGTTCTGAAGAAAGAAGCTTCCCATATAGATACCTTTAATTAAAGATTTTATGGTTTTAAGTGGATATCCTTCTCCCCCATTATTTTTTCACAATGTATTGAGAGAGAAGTATGATGAGGTATCATATACTTGTTTCAGACAATCTTGAATGTACTTTATGCAAAATTATTTGCAATTAAAATTAAAGCTAACATATAATATATATAAGCCATAATTTTAATAATAAAAATATAACTCTTATATAAGCCAACTCTTCCCTGCCCTCAATTTAAAGCAATTTTAAAAGAGATAGGCTGTATATTCCTTTTCACAGTAATACTACCAATATGCTCTTAACTCCAAACCCCAGCTGGGGCTGATTCTTTCAAACCAGACCTTGTCTTTATGCTAAGTTATTTCACCTGCACTCAGTACATGCTGTGATTTAGAATGTGATGCATCAGCCAGGTAAGAAGAGGCAGCGTTCTGGGTATTGTGCTGTGTGATGGCAGCACTGGGGTGCCCTGCAGACCAAGGGCAAAGTGCTGTGTGCACACAGCATGGGCTAATAATCAGTAAAGAAGGTTGGCCCAAAGCATTTTCTGTAGAACAGAAGAAATAAGGATTTAAAATATAATTCTTTTTTTTTCCTTTTATTAAGATTTTATAGATTATTTTCCTAAAAAATAAAATATAAATCTACAGATATCTGATTTGGATTATTAAGAAGATATAATTCTAAAAATTTCTTAATCTTTCTGTCCTAATTCATCTTTCACTCTTTTCCACAAGGCTCAGTGATCTTTTTCCTTTGATTTCTATAAAATTCAGTGTTTTCTGCAATCCCATTGATTACTGTCCTTGTGGCTACACGCAGTAAGATATTATACACAGAATTGAAATGTTTTACACAGTCCTGGCTGGTAAGGCTACATCTACAATGCTCTGAGCATTTCCCTACTAGGAAGTCATGTTAGATTTAAAGAAAAAAAGAACGTTAAACTAGGGCAGGCAGCAAACAAAAAAAATCCTCAAAGTTCAGAAGACAGCAGCTATTGTATTAAGAGTAGTTAGGCAAGAAAGCCAACTGTTGAATTTGCCCTGTCTAGAAAAAAGATGAAATGATAACAGGCTGTGAGTACTTAAGAAGAATTAATAGCAAGCAGGTGGAGCGTGGTGTGGGAGGATGGCTGGCAGCATGGGGAAAGCAGGTAGAAGTGTAGTAATAGCTCAGAATTACTGAAGGGGAAAATGTAGATTCAATAGGACTAAATGAGAGAGGAGGGAGGTAATCTGCCAGAGAGGGTCACTGATTTCAAGGCAAACGTTCATCCCTGAGGATCATGTCAAGCTACATTGTTTGCAGAGGCTGGAGCTGGTAATCCCAGGGGTCTTTTCAGCTCTAATATTTATGGGTCAGATGACTCCTGTCTTTGGCAATAACTGAAGGAGGAGTGTTCTGTGTGAAGAGCTCTGCTTCCTGGGGGACTGCCCTGTGCAGAGAAAGCTGGGGGCCTGCCTACATTCACCCTGCCAGCTCCTATACCTTGGGAACAGCCCCGAGCTTTACCCAGGCTGTCCAACTTGAAAGAGGAAAAGAATCTCTCACTGACAATGGCTCCTCTTGGCTCTGGAGACAGGCTGATATAATAAAGCATAAACAAGAACTGGAGAGCAGTTAGTTGGAGCACTGCTAGTCAGAATACCATTATTTTGACTAGAAAAAGTGCCATTGGTGAATTGATGGCTCTGAAACCCACTAGTTCACATAATTTCTGACAGAAGGTTGATTCTGTCTTCATGTCCATCCCTGGGCAAAAGTGAACAGTAAATTATTATCCTTCCAAACCAGAAACAAAGGTCGTTTAGGAGGGAAGGTGAAGAAAATAAGGCTGCAGTCATTTCCTGCCTGTTCTTCCTGCCCAGCCACTGTCCTAGCAGGCGTGAAGTGGCAAATTCCCTGATGCTGTCCAACCTCTGGGAAAGAGATACAAACTACCTCCCTCAGGGTATGAAATGAGGGAGCTCTGTACTACAGGAGACCACAGTCACAATCTTCCTCCTAAAGATTAGCCATATTTCTTGTTGGGTTTCAAAAGTTTTTGGGCAAATGTCTCAACTCCTTTTTTAATGCATCCACTCCATGACATTCAGTGCACTTAGTCATTAAAGTAGGCTCACTACCTTTGGCATTTCTATTAAAACTGCATGTTCAGGAAAGGAACAGTGTCTGAGTGAATCACTGACAAGAAAGTACAGGTATTGCAGAGGGGAAAAAGGGTGATTATCTCGAGGCGTATTCTGCTGGAAATTGAATAGACTCAATGAAGAATTGAAAAAGATGTAATAAGAACCACAATATCACAAGGTAACAAGGCAGAAAAGCAAAATTAACACAGTCCTAAGCCTATGCATTCAAACCTCATGGTCACAAAAAAAAGATTCTAACACAAATGACAGAAAGTCTTCCTGTGTACTCTGACACCAGATCATTCACTAAGCAAACATGACACAATATATTCCCGAGCAACAAGGTGTTCAGATTAGTAATTTGCCACAGTCATAGCTAAAAAATATTTTCCGCCTGGAGCTGTTGGGACAAATTAAGTGCACTCATCAACAGGATGGTCTCAGTGTAAGAATCTCAAAACAACACAAGTGAAAATGAATTGAAATAAAAATAGAGGAGTGAAAATAACAGATAAAAAAAAGATAAACCACTGTGCCATCCAGAAAGTTTTGCTACAAACAGAGAAGTTTTTAACAGTGTCCAAAGCAAATGCTTTTGGCCCTTCTTAGACCTGGTGGGATTTCAGTCTGCAGGCCTAGATCTGCAGAACAAAGCAGCCACGTCCAAGCCTCAGAGTCACGGCCCTCATGCTTGGCACAGGGAAGAGCAAGGCAAAGGCAGTGCTGGGCTCCCTAATCCCAGAGCTGGCACTTGAACACATCAGTACCAGGCACAACACTGCCCTGTGTTTGCTAGGCTTTGTATCTCAGCACCAAGGAGTCACTGAGCACTATTTCCAGCACCTCTTTGTTCTGCAGCAGGTCTGGCCTTTCCCTGAGGCTCCCAAGGAAAGCAGTCCCTGCTGCTCCAGGGTGGGATCTGCAGCGGGGATGCCACTGGTGCAGAGTGCTGCAGGCTCCCCTAATCCATGGCCTGGGACTCTTTGCTCTTCAAATGATGGGGAGTGACACACCAAGGGGCTTCATGCTGCCACCCAGCCCCTCCTGCTTACCAGGGCTGGCTTTGCAGGATTAAGGGATCCAAAACCCCAGGGCCTTGGCTAGAACACTTCATTATGGCAAAGCACTGCTAAAGCTATGACACGTTTTGCAAAGAATAGTTTAATAATAAATTTTAATAGAGTCACATGCTCTACTTATTTGGGCTTTAATTATTATGCCTCTCCTCTCCTACTCTGCTGAGTTGAGCCTATTTTATTTTCAATAAGGATGCTTGATGAAGATGAATTAAAACCTGTAATACCTAATTTAGCACAGAATAAAATATTTAGTGTGTTAGTTCATATTCTGATGTGCTAGGCAAAATTTTCTCACACTTAACAAAATTTAGGGTCAGTCAAACAGCAAGAATCTGTCAGGCCCAACGCTAGCTATAATGATCTGTGCTTTTGCCGGATCTCTTTCACTAAGGAGAATCTCAGTAAATCTTTTTTCTTGGTGAAATCACATTGCAATGTACCTTTGGGACAGTGGATTCATCTAGTTAATGAGACATATTTCCAATGCACATGTAGGATGGAGGTGGAAGGGTGCTGGGGTTTTTTTGTTTCATTTTGCTTTTCTATAAAACTTATACAGAAAAAGTTCTTTTCCTTTTAGATTCTCTTGCAGTTAGTTCAGGGCCCTGGAAATGGTTTTATCTTTTATTAACCAGCGAGTCATCCCTATTATCTCAGATGGAACATACTGTCCTATTTACAGCACTGTCTCTGAATACATTTTCTGTGTTTCCATATTTTTCCTTTGCTAAAAGAACCCACTGTAGAAAAACAGAAAAAATAAATTTCAGGTTGAAGAATCCTTTACTAAAAGGAAGAAGTACTGTGGCAGAAGAAGCAGGTCATTCCATAAGATTCAGCAGCTAAATTTTAATATATGCCTCAGCAGGGTGGCATGAGTCTAATTGGATTTGAAAATTGTGTAATAAAAGCCATATTTGCCAGGGCAGCTACAGGAAAACATTATTCCTATTGGGTCTTAGATTTAAGGGACAGCAGAATGAAAGAATGAATAACAAGCATTCTACAAAATACCCTTCCACATGACTGTGGAATGCTGTGTAACTTCAAATCACAGTTCCAAAAAACAGGATTTATATTAGGTTTATGTTGTCTCCTACCAACAACCTCATATTGATAGAATACTCGGGGGGAAGCTTTGAGGAAGATTAGCAAAATAATCCTTTCATGCTGGGAGTTGCATTTCTTCAGTTAAATGGCCATTGCAAGCAATGAAAACACAGGCAAAACTGCCAGTAAAAGAAGATATCCACAGAAGAGTGAATCTGAGTGTTTTCTGGAGTCATCTTAAATTATCTATTAATGGACAGCTATCATACACATCCCTCTTTCAGTGAAAATACATGATCTACATTACATCAGCATCTGTTAATGAGGTGTCACCGACACAGACAATATGGTATTGATGTAACCTGCTATTTGATTTGTTTTTTGGCTGGACTAAAATGATATGAAGTTTAGCACTTAGATTTTTCATTTATTTCCTGTTTAATATATTTAGAAGCTTGCAAAGGAATTACATATGCACTGTCTAAATCTTGTGAGGGACATAAAGGTTTTCTCATAGCACTTAATAAAGCTGAGCTTCTTCTTAACCCCACCTGCAATGACAGATTGAGGAGAATTTTGTTCTTAGAAAAGACTGCCTCCAGAAACATAGCTTTCTTTAAAGGATTATGTATGGAATAAGAGTTGAGGAGTATCTGTACAGTCAAATGTGAAAGCAGCACCATTTGACCTGGCAACAGTGTTGAATAGAAATACGAATTGTCTTTAAAAGATACCCTGCACAAGTAGTTTTACATGAAAATCACTGGCTTGAGTTTGGGGTGTGTTTTGGTTTTCTTTATTTTTCCATATTCTTGACAGAATAAACCAATAAACCAAACTATAACTCCATTTTCCTATCTGACAGTTAACTATTTTATTTCTGGTTCGGCACCCACCTTTAGATACAAAGACTCATGAATAAAGTAGCTGATCTCTTGAGGTAGCCATAGGTGATATTTCTATTACCCACTCATGTTTTATAGCAGTCTTTCCATGACATCAGCCACAGAGAAAAGGAGGCAGAGCACTGCCCTGCCTACGATGTGACACAGCATTACTCAGGCCTGATGGGATACAAAGCAGTGGGGCTTCACCCAATGAAAATGAGGGAATAAATATTTGTTTAATTTGCTCCCCACTCGGAAGATATTTTAATCCTAGACTGAAGGGCTGCACCACAGAATATCCACTGCAGATGAGAGAGATTTTTTTTCCAGTTAAATGTGAATTCTAAGATGCTCACAATGAGACTTTTTCCAAGTAAAAAGTGATCATTTATGGGGAATTTGGGCATCACCTCTGCAAAAGTCCATTTGATCATATAAAATGCAACAGTGGGAAAGCGGGTCATTTCCCTCCCTTTCTAAGCAGCCAAAATAAAAAAGGAGAAAAAAAGAACAGCATTTGGAGACCAGGGACATGACTATGATCTAATTCTACTCTCATCCTGAGGTAAGTTACTTGACAGCAGTGTACTTTCATGCAGGTCAATATTAGGATGGACTCGAGCCAAATGGATTTACATCAGTACATGCTTTCACAGTTACTGTGAGAAACAGTCCCCAAATTTCAGAGTAGTTCAAGCTGTACTCTGTCACAGGCTGGAGAGGAGGCAGGTCCCATCTCCATGCCCCTCTGTAACACAAGCCAGTGAATTTACAACCTTTTTAGGGAGAGTTGTACTCATTGAGAAAAGACTCTGAGATTGATGATTGCATCCACTGTTGTGCTCCTCACCAAACACAATCTCCACCAGTACCACAACATTAACCTTGAGTGTTTTCAGGGGTTGTTGGTTTCCTCAGCCAATGCCAGAAATTGAGGCACTGGGCATTAGTGCAGTTTGAATCACCTCTCCCAATGCCCTCTCTGCTCGTAAGTCATGAAATCCCCTCAGCCATCCCTGCAGGTGTTACCACATCATGGTTAGTCCAGTGTCTCAAAGGTTTATACTTGCTACTGAGAAAAATCTCTGCAAAGTTCTCCCATCCTCCAACACTCTGCACATTCCATGGATGGGAAGAATTACCAGGATCTCAGAGCAGGCAGAACCAACCTCCAGTACTTCCTTTTTGCTGCCCAGATCCCACCTTTTACTGTCAGTGAATTTTGAAATTGCATCTCAGAAGATTAATAACTAACCAGTGTGACAGTTCTCACTCAGATGTCAGCAATGATGCCATCTCAGTTAAATAAAAGTTATATTCCACAGAGATTTTTCTGATGGTGATACATTTAAATAGCAAAACAGTTTAAGGCAAGAGAGCCAGTTTTCCAGCTGACTAACCTCAAGTAATAAAAAATCAAAATTGTATTAACTGCACTTAGCTTTCTGTTTTCATCACTTAAACTCTCTTAACAAATGCATATGTGAAGAGATACCTCCTGTAATACCCACTCTAGGTGAGTGCATGGAAAGCATTAAAAAAAAGTCCTCATTTACTACTGGATATTGCTCTTAACATGCCCATACATTAAACTTCTAATAGAGACAAGGTGCAATGGATGTGAATGATAGAAAAAAAAATTACTCTCTTGTAGACATGACTTGTGGCACAAAAAAGTGGGTTTTTTTGTTTTGTTTTGTTTTGTTTTTAACTGATTAGGAGGGGCCCTCAGTTCATATTCCCAAAAATAGCCAGTGTCACTCTAACTAGTAATTTGAGCTCATCAATAATTATACTAATTATCTCCAACCTGCAGCAAACTGAAAATTCTTAGTTTCATTATTTTTCCTTTAAAGCATACATTCTTTATTTGTGTTGTGTAAACTTAGAAAATCGTTCAACCCCTTCTTCTCATAAGGGAGAAAGAAAAAGTTATTTTTTTATTTTATATGTGTATAAAATAACTTCCCCCCCCATCTTTATGGTGGTTTTTGTATAGTTCTGGAAAACAATTTTGTACCTGTCCTGGAAAATCAACTGTATAATTAAAATACTGTTGCACATGGAAGTAAAGGAATAAGTAGATGCCAGATGAGATGAGCAACAGCACCAGCTGACAGATAAGGGAAATGAGGAATGTTGGTTTTGAGACCCAGACCTCTCTGAGTTATTAATACCTCTAACTCCCTAAATAAAATTCTAGGTCTGGGTTCAGGCTGACACAGGATCACTGGTGATGGTACCAGAAATTGCAGTCAAATCTAGAAAGCTCCATCCAATTAGCAGCTCACTGGCAAGGCATTCTTACTTCTTTCATTTTCAATGCTGGCAGAATTTTCATAGATAATTTTCATAAAGACGTAAACTAGCTTTTTGAAAGCACACATAGTGGAATAAAACTTACATATGTAAATTCTAAAATTTCAGAATAACTAATACAATAGAAAGCCAGGAAAGGTCAATAACTGATAGGAAAATATCAAAACAAAACAAAAAAGCCTGGAAACGTTGTGCTGATCTTCCTCAAAGGAGATGATGAGACAGTATTTTGAACTCACATACCAAGTGCAATTTTTCAATTATCTGCAAATAAAAAGTTTTATAGGACTTTTTAGATAAAATTATTTGGAGAAAAGTCAGATCTTAAATGCATATTATTTCAATAATGCCCACTTGAGCTATTTTCACAACTCCTTGTAATGGCTGTATTCTGTACCAAACCCTTTCTAGTTTTTGAAACTTTTTAAATTAAGCAAAGCATCCTAATTTGCACAATTCATACTTAGCTATATTACTTATTTCTGCTATCTTTTTACATTAGATGATAATATGAGCTATTGCTCTCTTGTTTAATCTTTCTCCTGATTTAGCACTTCTGTGGCCCTTCAAACCACAGATTTTGGAGTCAGTTTGAAGATAAGACAAGCCTCGGGCCAAGCTGAATTTGCCCAGCATTGCTTGTCTATTGCTTTCACCAGAGATTTAATTTGCATTATAGAAAGAAAGAAAGAATAGTATTTCAAGGAAATCACAAGGATATTTGATGATTTATCTGACAAAATATGTTTTAAATTATGTTCAAAGGAAAAGGTGATGGAAAGACATTGTACAAATTGCTATTATTCTTCCTCTGTTGGTCCTGGTGCTGAAAAAATCTCAGAACTAGGTCTTGCATCAAAAATAAAAAAGAAGTGAATCACAAAATTCAAACGTATCTGAAGCATGTGATTAGAATTGGGAACTTTCTCAGTTTTGGAATTTGGACACCCTAAACAGTGACAGTGTAAGGAAAAGGAAAGGGGGTCCCATGGGTTTGGTGGGTCCATGGGTCAGGACTCAAGCACAGACAGGGCAGCTACTGAGCTGATGGTGTGAACAGAGTCCCTGGGTTGTCCTTAACATTTTCTGCCTGAGGTGCTGTGTCCCCATGGAACTTGGCAGCATTTGTGCACTTGCTCTGCACACACGTAAGGAATTCAGGAGGCAGTGCAGAACTGACACAAATACAGATTATGATAAAATTACTCAAAGTGATATTCTAAGGTTGTGATTTTGCCAAATGGTGTAACACCCCCTGTTATTGTTACTTACATGCTATCATCACTGGGACTGTTTAGGACGCTGCACCATCTCAATCTCACCAGCACTGGGCTAGAAATTGCATAACTTCTCAAACACAATAAAGGCTCATCAGCTGCTCCCTGGCCAAACTGAGTGATGCATGTGGTGTGTTCTTCACTAGCTGCCATTCTGTGGTGCAAAACAAGCAGTATTGTTAACGTGAAAGAGGCAGAATAAAATATACAAAACCTCCATAATTTACCAGAAGGTAATAAATAAACATCAATGCATTTAATTAAATTATCTGAATGAGAAATCACCTGCTAGATACAAAAGGCTTGCATTCAGCCAAAATATATTTGCATTCTTCTATCCTGTCCCATTTTCTGTGACATCCTTATGTTTTCTTTCACCGATCTCTTCTGTCATTTGGCCAAGATCAAGTTCAAAATCTTTTCCTTGCCATTAGTAATGACCCTTTGCACACCCTGGGAAATCATCTTCTTTTTATATAGAAAATACTTCGCCAGAGCCTTTGCTGTCAGTAAGGTTGAAGGGACATCTCTACCACCTAATAAATACAGAATAGATTTAGCAAGGAGATTCAGAAAAGATTTTTTGTTAAAAAAAAAGCAGATGAAAATGTTGTACAGCATTAAAAAAGAGAGCCTTGAGACTCGCTCAGAAGATTAAAGGATTACTTCTATCTTGGAAGCTTGTGAGATGAAGGGTCCAGGTAACCTAGGCGCCTCTGTAACCTGGCATATTTAACTTTCCTGATAAAAATTTATTTTTCTGGCATTTTTGCAAGGTAGAGTAGTTAACTGAACCAGTCATGATGGCATTCAAGTAATGAGGCCTCTATCAGTGAGGCTGGAATAAATTCCAAGATGAGAATAGTCCACTACAATTTAATGAAGTGTTATTTTACTGTAATCTTGTTCACATTTTTACAATTTATCTAAGAGTTCTAGCACTTATGAATTTTCTTTTTTGCCTACAAAATGTTATGTAGAGTATAACTATTCTCCCCTAGTAAAGAAACTATAGTGTCCAACACTTTTGGGATCAGGTGTGATAGCCTAAGTTAAAGTGGTACAAATTTCCTTCTACACCAGATATTAGACTCAATGACACAAATTAATGTAACATAATATACTTACTATAGTATCTTATGTTTGCTCAGGAGTGTTATTTTTCACTTGCCCAACTAAGTTTCTTTTGATACACCAGGACTCTTCTATATATAAATAACTAGGCTAATCTGGTAAAACTCTTATTGCACCACTGTATTATGTCTTTTGACATTTTCTTTCCATGCAGTATTAATATAGTTTATCATAATATAAAATATACATACATAATATAGTTCTTATTCTTACTTTCACACAAAATATCTAAAATTTTAGCTAAACACCTCATTGAATGAAATAATGAGTTAATTGGTCCAACTTTGTAGTGTCACAACCAGACAGAGGAGACCACTTCAGGTGGGCTTTGATAGGGAAGTATTCTGATGAAATAATGGTTTTTGCCTATTTACTTCATGCCTTTCAATGAAATAGTCTATATGCACCTACCGAAAGCTGCTTTTATCAGCACATTTCCCATCTGCTCTGCACATTGGCAGCACAGCCGTATCAGTGTGAGCTCCTAGCAGAGACAACCTGTCCTTCCCAGCCGTGCAGTTCAAGGGCAGGGCCTGTGTTATCCGGCCCTTCCAGAGCACTGACTGAAGTTTCTCCAAAGTCACAGGCCACAGAAAGGCTAACGAGGAAACTTGGTGTGAAATAACTCACTTCAAAGTGAATTTTGCATTTTGAAGTTTCCAGAGACTGTTCACCACCACCAGACAGACCAAGCCCATGAGGGCACTGCCCACATGTGCAGCAAGCATCATCCAGGGAGTGCTGAACACCTTCAGCCACACAAGGAAGGGAGATCCTGCAAGAATAAATAAGGGACATTGCTAAACTTGGGCTTTAAAAATTGATTCCCAGCTTTGGCTTGTCAAAGTAGATGATCTAGTTGTTTTTATTTGGCAAGGAAGCAGTTGTACAGGAGGTTTGAGGGTCAGGGAGATAACTTGCTTCTGTAAATTATATAAGGATGGGATGTGGCCCTGAGAGCATCTGTAATTCAATTTCCAAATAGTTTCACTAACAAGTATTGCAACATCTTCTCCACCTTACTGCTTTTCAAGGACTAGTAAAGCTTAAACATTTACTCTGAACTTCCAGGTCATGTAACTCAATTCTCACAAAAGAACATGCAGAACACCTGGGTATCATAAAGATGCCGATCACCACAGCAGACTTGCATGTGAATGTTGCAAATGTTTGTGTTTGGGGTTTTTTTCCCTCACCACATTGTAATAAGATTCTATTATGATAATGAGACTTACAAGGAATTGTTCCCATCATAAATTCGGATAGAAAAGCTCAGAAGTCTATTTAACCTAAGTCACCATCATGCAAATCTGTATAAAGCAATAGACAAAATTAATTTTCTTGTGAAATGAAAGAGGAGTAAGACTCATTTTATTTTGCTCTGTCTTACACACTAAGGTAGCAGGAATTTTAGAGAGAGCACATTACCTATTCTACATTATCATGAGAAATGGAAAAATTGAACATATGCAATTGGGTATGTGCATGTGCATCTGTTTTCCAGCAGTTAGTGCTAAAAAGGCTAAGCTACATAGTTGGAAATTATCCTTTTTTTTGCAGTTATGAGGGTTCAATGACTTCACTGAAGCTCCTTTCATCCACATTGTGTGAAAGAAGAATCAGATCAATCAAAAATTAAAATCCTATTAGTGGACTTGGACAAAACTGATCCTTATGCAAGCCAACTTTAATTGTGAAATTTCCCCTGATTTAAATTCCACTTAATTTGAGTGAAGGCAAAATCATAAATCTGCCTTCTTATCTCACTATCTCCTCAAGTGCACTGAGAAAGCAACTAAAAGAGGTATTTAATAGGCTGAACTATGTATCCTGCAGGTCAATAATCTTCAAGGATCAAAAGCAAAAGAAAATGCTGAATTATACCCTGCCAATGACACTGTCTTTCTTGCAACTGCCAAAATACCTGCAGAGGGTTATCTCAGCTCATCTCAGTTACAAGGGCAGAGCATGACAAGAGGAACAGATTTGAAAGATCCAAAGAAGAGACTGAAACCAAGAACCTGCATTGAATACAGAAACAGTACATAAAATCTATCTAACACATGATAATATGCTCTATGCCTACAATGCTGCTGAACTTAAGACAGAAAATAAACCTTACAAGACACTCAGTGTAATTTAAGCTGGGAACAATAAGCCATGGATAACAATTCTGGGGGACCTGGACAGAAAAGGGCACAAACTCTTTGGCAGCTGCAGGTGGAAAAAGTGCTTTTGGCATCTTTATGATACCATCCAGAAGCAGCTGAATATCAAAAAAGACAATTTTACTGTGAGCTTTATTAAGAAAATGATATGCTGTTTGTTCAGATAGTTATTTTACTAAAATAAATTATTCTTATTTACTCCAGTTGTTTCACTTCCCAGCTAACACATATCTGACTTCTTACCAGCAATGGAAAGAAAATCAGAATTTTAACACCAGTGTAGCATGGGGTTTCACTAAGAATTTAAATAATAAAAATCTTTAGCATCCTCAAAATATCATTTTTCATTAGTCTCAGGAAATATTGGTAGCAAAAGCCTGTCCCAGGGATTTTGAAATGACTAATGAAACCTTTGCTATGTAAATTCTTTCCAAGAAGTTGCAGAAAGTCAAGTAGTGTCAGGACTGTGGAGGACATCACAGTGCTCTAAAAGTCCTTCAGGAATAAAATCCTTTTCTTTCAATCTTTATTCAAAATGTAGGGACTTTTGGATGTGAAAAGATATTTTCTAATTTTGACATTTCCTTAAATCAGCTCTTCAGCCACTGTTGCCCTTTCTAGGGCTTAAAAGCCTTCACTGTGTTTCTCCCAACAGCTGATTTCAGCTAACTGAATATCTTTCATTTTAATCAGTGGGACAGCTCATAAATATCTGTGAAAAAAGAATGTGTTAAAATAAAATACAATATTTGTACAAAGTGGTCGAGAAACTAAAGCCTGACTCTTTTCCCCAGTCATGAGGGTATCCAATATTTCCATTTATCTGATGGAAGGATACTCCATCTGGTGCCTGAATCACACATTCACTGCAGTCCATGGAAGCTTTGTTCAGGGGCAGTTCTCCCACAAATATTGTTCCTGGGTTTGGGACACTGTGGGTGCCCTCAAAGGGCTACTTCTGTGTAACAAGAGGGTGAACTAATATGTTCATCAGGATTCTAGATTTCAGGAATAATTATTTTAATGAATATAAAAATTGAATTTTAATTATCAGGTTTATAAAAAATAAAAACTGTATTTAAACTAAACAAGAAAGAAGTTTGTACTTTTTTTTAATGTTTGAGACTGAGCACTTTCAGAAATCCTGCCAGGCAATAACACCCTGATCTAAAGCTGGGGTCTGTGACAATGCATGAGGCAAAGCACTGATAACCCTCTCTGGTAATCAGACATCTAACCCTGACCCAGTACCTTTATTAAGAAATTCACCCACACACTGGGCAAGCCATTGCTTTCCAGAGCTTAGTTCACATCTATTTACTGTAATATTTTTCAATATAGAGTATAATGCACTTAGAAAGCACTGAGATCTGGCCAGACAGCATTTATTCTTTTAGCAGGAGGAATAAAACATTCTACATTGAAGCAAGCATGCAAATTCCTTTGATAAAAGGTCTTTTGCCAAAATCTGTCATTGCAGTTACTCAAAAACTATTGATAAACATGGTTCAAGTTGACTAAATACCCACTGAAAGATGTAGGCAATTTAAATCATAATATTGGTGTGGAGAGATTTCCCTTTGGTGGGATAACCCAGTAGCCAAGATGGCTGTGCAGTACTGGCCTTTCAGTGGACTGGGTTCTCAGAAACCCTCCTTCCCTCTTGTGTAAAAATCTTTAAAATCCATTAGCTTTGAGTAAAAGAGAGGAAATTACATGACTGAGCACGTTAGCAAGAAAATCCTGAGTGGTATGAAATCTTAAAAGAAAACCATATAATTCTATTAAGACAATTCTATTTTTCGTTTCATACAAAGAAATAACCCCTTAATCTATACTCCTTCCCTTACCCCTTTCAAAGTGATCTTAACAACTACAACTCTAACATCCTGCATTCACCACCAGCAATACTACAAAGTACTTAAAAAAAATGAAAAGATGAAAAAAAGTGGTCCTTGTGAACTTGGGCAGCTCAATTATGGTGTTACTGTGGTCAATCTTTCCAGCCACCTGATTTATGAAGGCCATAATTTACTCAAAGATATAAATCACCACCACATTTCCTAATTCTGTTCTGTATGTTATCTCTCTGTTTTACACTAACACATAAATATCTCCATATTCATAATTTATAGAGGTTACTGTTACTGTTTTCAGTGCCTATTTTCAAATGGGCTTGAAGTATGCAACACAATGTCTTTTGTTCGCTGTGAGTATAAGTGTATCTGCTGAAGTAAGGGATGACAATAGTATTATAAACAGTATTATAAAATTCTTTTGGGTGAGTTTTTAAATTTGGAAATTTAAAAAATAGATACTGTCCCAGAATACAGAGTTTCAGTGCAGCAGAAGTTATTTCTTTCCAAATGGAGGGTCCTTATGAACAAAAAGAGCTTTTCTTCATGTGACATTTGGTTTATTTGAGGGGGCCATATTTGCTCTGTGATTGGTACATAATAACAGAGCAGGGAAAAGTAGAGAACAAACAGAAGTGGCTGTGTTTTCAGAAGTCATGAAACGTTAATGAAAACATCCCAGAAGTGCCCACACACATTCTGGTCCTTCTGTAACAATGGGTTGGAGCAAGAGGTCTGGAGTTTAATTTTCTTTTAGGGCAGCACAGTAATACACCTTCATTCATTCAGTACTGACTTGATCCTGACTCACATTTTCCTGTAAGGCCACAGGGGAAATGACGGGAGGCTGGAAGGGTTATTTCTCTCCTCCTCCTGCAAACAGTCAGTGGCAGAACTGTCCAAGGCAGCAGAAATGCCAGACACTGAAATAATGCTGGAATGTTACAGAAGCTAAGTGAAATGACAAAAGGCAAGGCACAGCCCCCACACGTCCCCAGCCTGCTCTGCTTTAGCCAGAGTCGTCTCAAGGGCTTCGTGTAACAAGAGAAGACACAACATTTTCAGATGGAAATGTGATTTTCAAGTTGACAGTACAGGTTTAATTAAATGGGAGTCCAAGGAAAGAACATAACGCTGGGAAATAAATAGGCTATAAAAGAAGAAAACCACTAGTGTGGATAGCCAAGGAAATTAAGGGAGAGAACAGGAAAGAGCAAAGGCCATGTGAGACATCTATTACAAAACATCAAGGTTAATGCTACAAGTGGAGGAATAGACAGCCAAAGTGATAGAGATTACGGAAATGATCAAGGAAGCAAAGATCAAACATGAAAGGAAATTGGCAGTTTCTTACGTGCATTCTGTCTGCACTGACCTGAAAAAGGGAACTTTTGTGTTTTAAAATGTTGCAGCTGAAAAAAATGGCACTGAAATGTATTGTAGCTTTTTAGACAGTGAATTGACTTAAAATGCAAGCAGCTATAGAAAGCAATTATTTCAATATTCTACATAAAATTACAGACTCTGTCACTTCCTTAAAAATTGTGTCCTAGATTAATATGAAAGAAGGCACTTTGAAGTATCAAACAGGGAACTTATGATTCTCTAAGTGTAGCTCCATATCTGAACACTTCTGCCATTTTCTATTTTTCTCCAAAAACAAGAAAAAAAAAATTGCTGCCCAAAGTATTTTGGAATTAAGGAAAAACAGAGCTAGACACCAGGGTGCAGCTGGAGCATGAGTTTCTGCAGCTTCCAGTGGGAACAAGGACATCCAGTTTGAAGAGGACACCTGGGCTCTGAGCAGCCCGAGAGGAAAATCAAATCAGTGTTTGCTCGCAGAGCTGGCTTGTTCTGAGAAGTCTTTCCGTCACCTTGAGGAGCGTAATTCTGCTATTTTGTTGCTTTTCTAATGGTGGCCATCCCTTTACCCATCATGGTCACCACGCTGCTCTCTGCTACTTTTGTTTCATTCTACCTCAGCCAACTTTTTACTGCACCCTGTGTTCTGTTTGCTGGAGTTATTTACTTAATTCAGCTGAGCCCAATCTGATGAGTCACAGTCCGACCCTGAGCAGACACATCAAAAGGACATTTACTGCTCTGGAAAGCTTGTACTTTGTGTGTCAGGGAAGAAGACATGTTCTATATCATATTCAATCTACCTGGCATTAATCCTCCACATATTAGTTCAGTCATTATGACATCAGTTTAGACAACTATTATTCTAATTAGTGAAACTATAAAAGAGCACAGATACACTCATGCACACTTGAATGAGGTTTTTTTTTTAAACTTTTTGTTAAACTGTCAATTTTAGCAATTATTTTGCCTCATCTTGAGACTTCTGTCTCTTCCTTCTGCCTCCAGATTTAGATTGTACCTGTAGCTCACATATTGTAGCCACAGGTTTTCAGCTCTTGTACTTTAACAAGAATTTGCCTTTGAGATAAAAATGAAACACACTAAAACTGACAATTTGTGAGTCAGCCCAACCTTTTTCTGTATCCTAAGGGGAGAATTTCAAAGGAGCAGCCATACCCCTGCTTCTACAATTCTAACAATCATTTTCTAAGGAGGATAACATTATCCTATCTGCGATTCACCATTTATAGCAAATCTAAAGTGAAGAAAGGCAAGAAAAAGTAATTAAAGAATGTCTATTTTTTCTTCCAAAGAATTAAAGTCTATTCTTATAAAATTTATATAATCATGCTCTAGTTGCACTTGACTCCAAGTGTTCGATTCCCTAAGGATTTAGGAACAGTGCTACTGCCAATACATTTTCTTCAGGGAACTATAATGGGAAATGTGAAATCCAGTCTGTTGGAGGAAGGCCTGCAGGATGCTCTCATTACTAGGATTAAGGAGCAGAATCAAGGAAAGGAGCAGAATTATTGTCATTAGTCTCTTCTGAGCACATCACAGCCTAATTTGCTGTCCAGTTCCACAAAAGGGTTCAGAATTATCTATTCCAGTGTTGAAGTACTATTTCTCTTTGGTGAATGGAGACAAAATCACACCAGTCTTGTCAATCTTCTCTATTTTCCTCCGTTGGCTACTCCCTTCTCAAAGAGCTGGGTGGAGGCATTGCTCCTTCAGCTCCTTCTCTGTGTAGGGGGTGCCTCCCTTGGCCTCTGTCTGATCCCACAGAGAACATCCCAGTCACCACCAGGCACAAGGAAACACTGACAAACACAGCAGCAAAGGGAAACGGTGCCATTTGACTTTTGAAGAATGTTTAGAAGGGTAATATACACACACAGGAGACCAACTGTGCAGAAACTCAGTGGGTACATGACAGCTGCCTACAAACACTTGAAGGAAATAAGCACTGCTTTAGTGAAGGTACTATTTGTCATAAGCATTGGGAAAGCAATGTAAACACTGGATAACTGAGGTCTTTTAACTTGCAGAGTCAGTTCCTGTATAAACATTGAAACATTTGCAATAAAGCCATAATTTTAGGAAGGTCATTTGAGCCCCTATTTGAGTATAAGAGAAAAACACTCAGAGACTGAATGGGTTTGGAATCAAGTGTATTTACAAGTTATTTTCCACCACTTATAAACTTTTTTTTTTCCTTTGTAAATGTAAAGAGGCACATGGTCATTTTAAACATATGTTGGTCAAGGTTTTTTCAAGCAAAAAAATTAATGCAAATAACACCTGATTTTTAGCTCCCTTGAGTCAGTTTCAGTTTACTGGGATGTGTTTAGATAATGCAAAAATGGAGTACAAATGCAGAGAGGTTTGAAAGGAAGGGTCAGTGAACAGTGATGACAGAACTAGCCTTCCAAATTTACTTGGAAAAAATGTTTCATTTCTTTCTAGCCTTTGAAGGAAAACAGTATTTGTTTTTTTCACTGCAGCCTCAGATAATCATAGGAAATAAAACTACACCTGCTCTTCTGGGGTTGTCAGAAAACAGATGTGAAACTACACAACTCCTGGCTGATTTGGTTATGGTCTCTCCAAGGCAGAGTGGTCTGTTGAATGCCTTTTCCTGTAGCAAATACTATGGCTACTGGAAGAAGGATAACACTGAGATTATAAATATATTCCTAAGAAACCTTTCCATCATTGTTTTACTGTTGGGTCAATATTCATGATTAAAGTAATAGTATCTCAGTAGACAGTATCTCTATTATTTATTTTTATGACTTAGCTAGCTATTTCAGAATAGAAAAGACAGTCAAAGTTATGGATGATGTTAACAGAGCTGCAAAACTTCAAAGACCAAAAGATGTTTCTACTTAGAACTTTCACAAGTCCTTTAAAACTGTGTTTACCAGCTCTGTTTCCCATACATCAACATCTATTTCCTCTGAATTGATAAAATTCTCATTTTGCAAACTGAAAATTTCAGGAAAATTTTTTCTACAGACATCAAAATCAAATTTACAGAACAACGAACTCAGGGTAGAAATGATGGATGGTCAGTGTGTTCTTATATCCTTAATGAGTAACAGTGATTGTTTTTGTTTCATTTGGTTTAATATTATAGCACCTGCACCTTGTTTTGGCTCTACAGAACCAAAAATAGTCCCTGTTGCAAAGAGTTCTTCTTTTATTTTTAGACATATTTGTATAAATACTGCTACTAAACATTTATTTTAAAATTTGCAACTCGATGTGCTTTTTTATTCTATACTTTAAAAAAATCTAGTCTCCGTCATCACTATCTCCCTCACCTTTTTGACCCCTCTTCTTCTATGGTTTCAGTCCACTAACCAGTTTTTTTCATTTCTCCTTTCCCTTCCTTCTCTCAGTATTTCCTTACCTCTTTATGACACTGCTGGCCTCTCCTTTTTTCCCTTTCTGCCCACCTCTAGTCACCACCAGTTTAAGGAGGAGCCTTGTGTCCAGAGGCCATCCCTTGGGCAACCTCAGCCTTATCATGGAGCACAGACCTTAGAGGGGCAGATGGAATGTGAATGCAAGCAACGAATGTTGTTTTTCTTCCCAAGCTAGAATGGGGACACTGTGAATTATCAGTAAGAGAGTGGTGGAGAAGGGGTTCAGGACATCAGAGAAGACACAGTTGGAGATACTAATTCTGGTCCAGAACTGAGGTAGAAGGGATGGCATTAGAAGGAAAGAAATACTGTGCCCTAATGGTTGTGGCCAGCTATGAAAGCTAGATATCAAAATGCTTTTTGGGGTATTATCCTGCATGTGAGTCACTCCCTGGACAATGGCAGACATCCCCTTTTTTCAGCCAGCTCATCGCTAAAATGTTTGTCATCATTAGGTGACGAGACAGCATCTACACTGAAACAAATAGCAAAACCATTCTAATGATTTCAGGATATTTAATACTCTCCACTCATTTCTTAAGTGCACATAAGGCCCATTAGGTCATGAGTCACAGAGGGTAAACACCAACAGTAACTTAAGCTTATAAAAAAATGGCTCATCGTGTAATTTTATGCATATGAAACAGAAGAAAATATTTCAAACATCATCTATCCCAGCAGGGAAAAATGTGGGGCAAGGTTTACTGAGAGAGAACAATTTATACAGAAACAAAGATAACGTGCTTGAGCACATTAGGACTCTCCATTATGCATTTCCCATGATTTTAGCTTGTAACTATAAGCAGTTACATGGTCAGATACAAAGTGTTCTTTGCAGCACTGTCAGGGAATGAGATGTCTCATCTGCTTATCCTGTCTGTGTGTTTTATTCTAAGCAAGTGTTCACAAAAGTAACTTGCATTAAATTACCCAGCTGTAATGTTTTGCAAACAGCCAGTGAAAATTATGATGAGTGTTCCTAGTTAGCTGATCATCAAGCCATAATACTTCTAGGATAAATTAAGCTATGGATATTATGGAAAAGTAAAGAACTGTTAGTGGCATTTTCTGTTGCCTTTTTCTTTTTTTTTTTTCTTTTTTTTTTTTTTTTTTTTAATATATGTTGCCGTCAGACAAGAAGGGCAGAAGGGGTTTGTTTTGCACTTAACCTCTGTTCACTTGTACTAAGAAAATACAAGTTTCTCAAAGCTCGGAATGGAAATCCTGGTTTGAACTGAACTTTTCATTACCAAATGGGATTTTCAGTAGTGAAGAACAATTTGTTTTTGTCAGCTTTGACCCCACTTGTCTTCATCAGGTTACTTTTTTGGAAGAAGGCTTCAATGATTACCTTAAAGAAAGAAATGATGTACTGATTTAAATGGCTCTGAGTGGTATTCTCAGAAGTCACACTGCTATCCTGGAAAAGGCTAATGAAGAGTGACCATCTTCTCTGCTATGACACTTTGGTGGCTGACAATACATTATTAAAAATCTTTTATATTCTATGATACAACTGAAAAGAAAAAAAGAGATACATAGACTCATAATAATCTACATAAATACTGCATGTTTACAGACATCATTATGTTAAAAAAAAAATTCGACTGTGGCAACTGCTAGCCAATATAAAAGATATTAAAACTGCTTAATTTAAAGCATGGTAATCTTCACTTTGGAGGTCTTTATATCCATTTTAAAGGGAACAGTGTTCAAAACCATTATGAAATATGGACATTCCAATAACACTTCTTCTGTTTTGATACCTGGGGCAATTTAAGAAGGTCTTGCTTTTACAGGTTCTCTGAGGTTAAGTTCTCTGTTTATACATGAACCATGGCAGTTCCAATTTGTGTTTCACAGACACTGCCCTCAAAGCCTTCCTTAAGATTTTAGCTCCGGAGTAATTATGCTTCATAATACATTTGGGCCCTCAAGTTGGAACGAGGTTGGCATGGCAGATTAGCACATACTGGATTAATTTCATGAATGCAATGAAATTTTCTGCTCTGGAGTAAAATGACGAAAATTTCCAGTGATGATGAATTTGGAATTTTAATAGACTGCAATTAATCTTTTGTACATTCCTCCCTCACTAAATCTAACATATCTACCTTCCATACTAATTACGAGAGTGGCTGTAACAGTGTAATTTGTCATGCAAAACAACTGCTTCTGGACCTCCTGTAGCACAGAAGTGAAGGAATTGGGTTTGGGCTACGTTTGGAGCCAGAGAATGTCAACATATAATAAATGATATTTAAGGATTTTTCATTTTTCTTTTAATATTGTCCCAAAAGAGATGAAGCTAAAGTAGGAGAGGCATTGTAAAAGTTCAGTCTTGCCCTTACTGCCTTGTGTCTCAAGCTTTTTGAATACTATTACCTCCACAGAGCCACATTATAATAAGTATCACATATAAGACTCAGTATGACACAGGTGTTTGTATAGCTGCAGGCCCAAGTTTCTTTTGACCAACTTGAACAGATAACCTTTTTGCAGTGCTACCTTTATATTTAAAGGAATTCCTTTTTGGTATAAAAAGTCATCCTGAAAAAGCTAAATAGAAACAAAACACTGATCATTTTGTAAAAAATGTAATGTGTGGAATTGTAACCACAACAAAAGACATATATCATGTATCAGAATTTCATTAGTTCAAACACCAACCTCATTAAAAACCTCCTTGAAAGGGAAGTATTAAATATTATTGCCATCTCTGGCAGCAGCTAATAATCACAGAATCCATTTAGGAGTTACCCAAAGTTTGCACAAAGGTGGGAAGGAGCAGCATGAGAAGAGATGGATCAAAGGCTGGACAGAATTCCTGCCAGGGCTCTGCAGATGTCTGAGAGAAGACAAGAACTGTGGAAGCTCAGCACGTTTCTTTTGGGCTCTGACTGTCAGGGAGAGCACAGCTAAATCTGAATCTCACCCAAAGCTCATGAGAAACAAACAAGCAAACAAATAAATAAAATGCGTTCCTCAAGGCCTGCTGTGGATGTCAGGGGAGAAACAAAGAGCCTCTGGATACATGGACAAAGATCCAGAACTTAAGGACCATTTTTGCCTCAGGGACAAGTAACATCAGATATGTATTTTGAGGTATCTCAGACATAAATCTGAGGCAGCTACAGCCTCTTCTACTTTTAAATAAACTGTGACACCCAATGGCTCTAAAATTTCAGCTCCTCAGTTTCATGCAGGACAGTTCAAAAAAGGAGACTCTAAAAACTGAGTTACAACTCTGTCATGTCAGGTTTTTGCTTGGTTTATATTATTTTTATTTTACAGCCAGTGTGTTTGTTCAAGATTTTTTCCCCATAGTATTATATTTTAATTAAAATGAAGTATTTAATGTGAAATTCAGTTTTTTCTACCTACATATAAGAATTTTAAATAAAGCATGAAGTTCTAAAATCAAGTGCAGATGTGGACAGGCCTGTCCTTTTAAAATGTTTTATTTATTTCCCCATCAGTAGTCTGACTGAGCAGGAATCAACTTTTTCACCTGATATTCCTTATCCAAATTGACTCAATGCACAGGAATCCTGAAGACAGAACCATTTTTTGAGACAGTACACTGATGTTTCCTGACTGTCCTAATTTACTTACAGCAAATGAGGGGAGTCAAATGATCATGCAGGCCCAGGCCTGGTTTAGTAATGTACAAACTGTGCAAAGTAGTTGAAAATTGCAACAAGACCAGAACAAAAGGGTTTCCTGAGTGTTTATACACATCTAATTTCTGTCTAGATGCAAGAGAGAAATGAAATTAATTTCAAAACCAGCTTCTTAACAGTGATTATTTCTGGGGGAGGAGGACCTATTTTTTTCAGTCCTGTAAGAATGTCTATGGTTTGTTTTTTCTTTTTTACAAAATAGTATGAGGCTCTTTCTATAGTGATTCAAGCAATATTAAAAAAAAAAAAGGTTTATCAAACCTTCAGGAATAACTCCCTGGACTCTTTAAGAAAGCTTTCTGTTGCCTTTCAAGTTTTCCTGCACTCATGCAACCTCTCACATTATTTGATAATGATGGTGTTTTGTCACTTGGCTCAAGTTAAGGTTTAGTACCACAGATCCTAATACAAACTTGTCCAAGATCACAAAGACCCCCAGATTGTTTTGGATCAGATCCCTTTCTGCAGCTGAGAGAGGTTCCATGTTCTGGCATTCATTAATTGATGAGAAGTTAACATGTAAAGTCTTTCATGTTGGACACTGTATCTGGCAGTGGGAATCCTGAAGCCACATTTATCATATTAATGTCTATTATGGCAAGTGTTAATTACCATGCTTAGTCTGAGCTGCTGTGCTGAAGTGACACCATGAGGTGGGCATGTTGAAACTGCGTATCTTGAGGAATCTTTGTACACAATAGAAGCAATCTTAGTATTTAGTGAAGGTTCTGATGATTTATTTTTCTCACTACACGCCAATTAAACTACCTGCATTGATATTAAAGGACTTCCTTCTATTTTATTTTAACCCATGCCACCCTAAATACCATATTGGACTGAACCTCAGCTTTGGGAAGAAGGAAGGAATAGCTGAAAGGAAGGAGAGAAAAAAAGAGTACACATAAAATTCCTTTTTATTAGAAGAGCTTCCATTCCTTCTAACATTGATAGGATAAAATTCTGACTAGTGGTCATGGTCATAAACTAAAACACAAGAAGTTTCACCTCAACATGAGGAAGAGACTCTTTCCTCTGAGGGTGCAGAGCACTGGAACAGTTTCCCAGGGAGGTCATGGAGTCTCCTTCTCTTGAGACATTCCAATTCTACCTGGACATGTTCCTGTGTCAGCTGCTCCAGGTGACCCTGCCCGGGCAGGGAGTTGGACCAGAGGATATCCAGAGGTCCCTCCAACGCTAACAATTCTGTGATTCTGTGAACAGATGTCTGCAGGACTGCTCATGTCTGAATTTTAGAAAACTCCCAATGGTTGATAAAGAACAGGAAAAACATCACACATATACATCCATGAATAGTCACAAGTCTGACCAAATCCTACAATGACAGTGCTGAAGGGGAAGGTTTGCCATCTTTGACGTAGGAGCCCAGCCACTGGCAGTTTTCTGCCAGCTTTTTAAAGCAGGATTAACAAACTTTGAAAAACTTCAAACCTGTCCACTCCATTACAGAAAATATCATTTTTCAGTTGTTACCAGTGAACAAATACGCTCTGCAATGAAATAGCTCACAGACCTCTTCGTTTGCATAGTGAGGCATCCTTTGAAGATTCCTTTACTCTTTTTTCCCTTTGATTAAGGCCCAGATCTAACACTCAGTCTTCCCAAGGTCTATTTGTGAGAGCAACTGGCCTCTGTATCTTGCGAAAAACTTCAGAAGTGGCTTCTTGGAAAGTGCCCCAGCAAGGTAAGTCATGACAAAAGACAGCTAAAAATATAGTGTTAGATTTTCTTAAATTAATCTCTGATCATCTCAGAAAAGACTGGGTGGAAAATAGTGACAGTCTCTGAACACCTGTAATCTAATTTCTCTTCCCATTTTTTGCTGTTGTACTCCTATTTATTTAGCTAGCTGTTGGGGAAAAAAAAAAAAAAGAAAAAAAAAAGAAAAGTAGCCCTTTATCTGTGATTTTGTCTAACAGGTAAAATCCCAGCCTGGTCCTGGCTGCAGCTGGTGCTGCCCTCACATCCCACTGCTCTTGTATACAACAGATCACACACAGCCTTCACTACACCTCACATACCCAGAGAAACAAAGAGTTAGAAGCACCAATAGGACTGAATTAATCACTTGTACTGGGAAAAAATTTCATCTTTCCACGTTGCTGGTTTTATTTTTTTGGATATTTTTCTTGGCTGATATTTATATCTCCACAGCTGGCGGAGCTCAAACCTGCTGTAGCTCCAGCTAGGTCTCAGAGCTCTCCATGCAAGAAATCAATAAAACTGATTAATGAAAAGCATCATTCATCAAACCCAGCTCTTGGATACAGCACTGCAGTTGATAAAATAACTTAGTTGTCTTATCCTTTAGCTAACTGCCTCATGTGTAGCACAGGGGATTAATTGATTGTTTGCCAGTACTCACAGTTTTCATATGTTTAAACTAGTAACAAGATATTCTGAAGAGATCCACTTGAATGTTTTAATTATAATAAAAACATTATGCTGTAAAAATAAGAATCAATTCTGGCAAAGAGTAAATCTATAAACAATATTCTCAGTTATTTTTTGTGAACAATACAACATTAAGTAAAACTTAAAATGTGGTGACAAGGAACAATAATACACATGGACAAAAGTAATAAAAGGCTAAAATAATATTATGTTCAGTTAGTTATATTACTCTTTGACCATTAAAATGTTAACATGATGATAATCAATCTTAAATCAATTACTGTGTAATTGCTGAGTCAATAGAAGTGCAGTTAAATATTGATAAGTCTCTAAAAGCTCTATCAGGACATATTGACAACTGGAGAAATGAATGCAGGCTTGTGCAAAAGGAAAGCTTGACTTGCATTGCTTTGATGGAAAGCAGCACAAGGCTGAGTTTACATTCTTATTACCAGTTAGACGTGGCGATCGATACAGGCTGCCTCTGCCCTGTCAGCACGGAGCACTGAAGTTGTGTCGGTGTTATTTCCACCATTTTCATCTTTACAACAGTGTGGAGATGACCAGCTAACATCCTGGGTAGTAGAGGACAAAGCACTTAACAGTCCAAAGAAAAAAAAATGATCGAGTGATATGAGAAAAAACCTATTTATGTCCAGAAGGGTCACTGCTGTTTCTGCTTAGCATTCTCTGGTGGTTGCTAAGGTAGTCAGAGTAGCCTGCAGGAACACTCACTGGAGTGGCTGTGCTTATAAATTATGAATTAAGAGTCCCTTTATTTGAAGGATATAAGCAAAATAGCTCCAAAGATTTACACCATCTTCTGCAAAATTACAGAGACAAGACACATTTTAATAAGACCCAGCTTTTTTTTATGATGCTGTTTATCAAAGAAATAACCAGTTTTGTTCCATGAAAGTCGAATAGTCATCTCTATCCTCCTGTTCTTCAGTTTATGAAAACTCTCTTTGTTTCTACAATACTGAGCTACTTGTGTTCCATTTGTTTGATGAAGTCATTATGTTGAAGCAAATACCCTTTACTATTTCTTTTGTATCTATGAGTGGATGAACAATCAGTATCTAGACACTAATATTCTTTGAATGAAACATGCTCAGTTTTATCTGTAGCCAGCAGCAAAATATAAAGGAACAGAGAACAAAACTATTTGGCTTAGGATTTGGGTCAGATAAGATACAGTATTATAGTAAGCTCCAGTAGCAGTAGCTGGTAAGGTTAAGTCAGAAGTGCCATTATAACTTTCTGTTTCTTTCATTCAGATAACTTTCTGAAATATTCTCCTTCTCTGGTGATATTTTCCTGCTTTGTGGCTGCCCAGGGGCAAATGGTTTTTAGCAGGTTTCAGCTAAAACTGTTTAGCCATTTCCCTTCACTGAAAGAGTAATTCTCACTTTCCTCTTAACCCCTTAGTATATATTAAGGCAAAGTTTTGTTCTTGAAGCAGCAGCTGAGTGAACCTCTCAGGCCAGCCCTCATGGTTCATTTTGTACTTGCGCTTTCAGGCTGGCAGCCAGACACAAAATGTGTGAGTACCATCTTCCTCCAGCTGCTGGAGTCAGTAGCAGACTTCACCTTCAAGGGCTCAGCCATGGGCACAGAATATGAGAAGCTGGAAAGCAGGGAGTTTGGGTCAGAAGTTTCAGACAAGAAGAATCTGTGTCATACACATGACTTCCATGGCATGTCTTTTAAACCCCACTGCTGGAAATTTGCCCTAGAATTCCAACAGGCCCTGTGTATTTTGCCAGCTGAGGAGTAGCCTTCTAAAAGCCCTGGCTCCACTGTGTTTTCCAGGTCTTCACAACTCCTCAAGTGTATGTACATCATCAATGCTCTAATATTCCTTTTGTCTCAGGAATCTCAAACGCTTACATTTGTCTCAGAAATACGAAAGGACTTGTGATTTGGCTTGGTATTGTATTGTTCAGCAAATAAAGGATGAATGGCCCCCACTAACAGCAACCCTTTAACTTCATGAGGCTTCGATGACATTACACAAGACATGCAGCTTAGAACAGTCTGATGCAGGTAACTAAATCAAAGATTGTTGCTCACTGAATAACAAAATATGTTTTATAGCCCATTTACATTGCTGAATTTGCTCCTAATAGGGGAAAAAGAAAAGCACTTATGAGTTCGGTTTTATTTCCATCACTTATTTTTTCTGCAAGCTTCAAAAATAAAAAAGTCCATATTTGCCTGGATGGTTGGTGGTTCTGGGAGTGGAGCAACTGATATCCTCAGAAGGAAAAAACCCTTAACTGATGAACATTCTTAGGTGAAGATACAGCACACGCTTACAGAGATAGAAGAGAGATTTTGGTTACTGTTAGATTGATATGACTACCCAATTGCAACACAATGTGGAGAGTGGTTGCCTAAAATTCAGGAGTGCAAACTGTGTGGATGCAGAAGTGAGCTACAGCTCAGGCAGAGAAGCAAATTTCCACAGCTGTGGATCAACACTTCTTGTGCTGTTTTGTCTGTGCAGAGTGGGCAAAAACATACATCTGTACAACTAAGACACCAATGTCTTATTTAGATTCAGAATGTGAATGGGGTTATTTTCTAGCAGGAATAGACTCTCTCTATCAATCATTGCCATTGATGAAAAAGTCACTCTAATGGGGAAGAATGCTACTCTTTCAAACAGGCAGAATTTTTTTTTTTAAATGTCAAAGACTTTTGATAAGTCTGTTAAAAAACTCAACCTGTATCTGACTTCAGACTCTTTTTATCAATTGTTTGGACACGTAACATCATAAGTTATTATGCTTTAGGTACCATTTGGAAAAATGAAACAATAAATTATAGATTAACGTCTCTGCTAATGAGACCCCATTTTAATTAAAGCTCTTTAGTAGATGAAACAGATAGGAGTTCAATAGTCTCCAGCTTTTCCACTTTTCCATCTACAACAAAGCATGCACTTCCTAAAAAGTGAAATCTAAACATGATGTACTTATTCAGATAATGCAGTAAGTAGCAGTTAAGACAAACAGTATTTTTAAAATTGTGCTGAATTCAGCCTCCAAAAGAGATACAAATTATATTTACAGATTAAAAAGAGGGTTTAAGGTTCCTAGTAAAGATGACAAGTCAGTCTTAGGGTGAGCTGTGGGGCAGGGATGCCACGATCCCCATGTCAATCCTTGTGGGCTCAGGGGAGGCCTCCAAAGGGCTGGGCCTGACGGCAGCACAATGCACACACAGGGACGAACTGTCTGTACTCAGTCAGATCTCTCCCATGTCTACATTTCCCCAGGTAAATTCCTTCAAATGCAGCCAGAGTCAGAGCCCACACTAAGGCAGTATGAAGATTCAATTTGGTTTTTAAAATTGGGTGTCAACCCTCACTGGGGCGCGTTGTTTAAAGACGACATCAGGATCACAAAATGTTGTCTGATGCTCAACTCCTCAAAACTCCTCCTGAAGTCCTCACTAATGCTGCGTTTAGTGTGAAGAGAGAAAATTTTTTGGAATTTTTAGTGTTATTCTCAAACAAAAAGTATGAATTATCCATCAGCCTTTTGTATTTCCCAGTGGACACTTTGACAAGGAAGGCTATGGAGTTGCTCATGCTCTCAAAATTCCCCACTGTCTACCCATTTTAAAAAAATTTGCAACCCCTATATATTTAACCTCATTTGGAAAAATAAAAAAAACTACAGTTCAGAGGTTGAGATTATTTAAACAGCAAGCTAATTACCTCTGAGGAGAGAACTGGTTATTTATTTATATAACCACTGAAGAGATCACCTTCAAATCTGCCTTTGTCACTTGCTCCTCATTAACATAAATCTCACATATTGAAAAAGTGGATTTTAAAATGCAGGTTTTAATACATTCTTACTATTAAAATATGCCATATATAATTTGGAATATGCAGCTTAGCCACATTACAGTTAGAACAGCCCAACCTTCTTAAATATTCTGATTTTGAGTGTCAGATATTACAGTGCTAGCACTGCATTAATGTACCATTTTGAAGCACAAACTGTTTGTATTTATTATTAAATTTATAGAAGTGGTTCTGTACTGCTGTAGAAGTGTGAAGAAGTATTCTACATATACCCCAGTACTCCTGCTAGGCCTTTGCTTTTCAAAGACTAACTGCAAAACCAAAAGAGGCATGACACTCTTCTTTACAAGCATGACAGGGAATCTGTTCAATATTTATGACCTTCAGATGTAAAAATGCTCTTTATCAGCTCCTGTTTTGCATTCTATTCAGCTAAAGTCACACCACAGGTCAGCTAAAAAGGCTATCACTAGTGCAAGATAAATGAGCAGCTAACAGCATATGTGAAAGGCTGCAAGTATCATAGTAGTCTAAGTGGATAAAGTATAGGATTTGCTTTTACAGGAAGAGGCAAAGTCCTTTCCAAATTATTAACAAGGAATGAATTGATTTGTGCTTTGCACAAAACACCTACTTTAGTAAGAAAGAGAGAGGATGAGCTTCAGCTGTGTGATTTTTAAGGAAAATTACAAATGGGAGATTTGTTGTTGCATTCAAGGCTGCATCTCTCAGCATTTGTCAATCATTCATGTCTTCTGCTGTTGTCACTGTTGCTCTGGGCCTTGGCATGTGCACCTTCCAAATATGGCCTGTGCATATTATGGTTTTGACAGAAATAAAAATTGTGCTTTGTCCCAGCTGCTTCACTGTAGGGGTCTGTCCTTCAAGGGCTGGGGTAGCAGCACACTGGTGATGAAAGCCTGTGGAAATACCCCATTTTTGCTGACATAATGCTAAGTTCAAGGAGATTCACCCTCCACGGGAACAATCTGTCTTTAATGAACTGCACTGGTCTGAATCCCTGGAGATAAAATCACAAGGCCCCCACATAGAGGGATCCAGGGTTTATAAAGGTTGTTTTCTTTAATAGGGTGTCAGTTTTGCAGAAAGAGGTAAGAAGGCTTCTACTGTTAATCAAATAACACTTTTTTTAAAGAAGTCACTCCAAAATAGTGGGGTTTGTTTATTTAATTTGTTTGAAACAGTGTACATGTGCAACTTTTTACAGACAGAAGGAGGAGTGGATAGGAGGTACAAGATATACTACTATGCTAGCAAAGATTTAAAACATACCAGGAAAACTGTCTTAGCAAATCTGTTAATTGAAAATGAAAATTCAGATTTTTACCTCATCGTCACTCTAGCAATTTTTTTTAACAAGATAAATCTGCTCCAGGTCTCTTCACAAAACAAAGCATTTATCATCTTTTTATGCATCACACATTTTCTCTCAAGGCATGTTCAATCATTTATTTCAGGCACTAATCATTTAAGGCTATAAAATTGATTCAAAATAGAAGTCAGTGTACAGGTATATACTGACATCACTTATGGAATACTAATGCTTTCAGCTGCACAGAGTTTTTCATGGTAGATTTTGACTTGACTTTGAGGAAAGGCTAAACACAGCATTTCTGACTAAGTTAATGCTACGCATCCACAGGTGTATCATGGGGAGAATATGTAGTTGAGGTTTAAGCTGAGAAGCAGAAAGAAAAATTCACTTCAGGAGGTTTTTTAGTACCAAAATAAATAGCAGTTGCTGTTTAAAATCTGTCACGGTATTTCAGCTTTGTATACTGAAGAGCCCCAAGCAAAAAAGATTTCTAAATGTGCCTTCTAGTTATTTTTTCTAATAGTGTGCTAATTATGCAGAAAGTATGCTGAAAATTGGTACACTGAATGTCTTGATGCACTCTACATTTTTCTCACTGAAAAACACTCTGTTTATTTTCACCAAGCTGTTTTCAGTATCAGTGGTGGAGAAACTTTCCAGTACTGATCCCAACAAGCCCTTCGCTAGGTACCCACTATGGAGATTATGCTTTTCACTGAGGCAGGCTCCATTCTCATAGCCACAGGAGTCTTCAGACCCTGCCTGTGCCCCTGGGGATGTGTCACAGGGAGTGTGATACACTCCCAAGTTTGGCTTTTTGTCAGTGGTGTTAGGAGACCCCAGTGCTTCCCGCAAACCCTGCCCATGGCAAGACTGACACAGCCCAGACCCCAAACCAGGGAGCTGGAGGGAAACCTGAGGGAGTGGATTATGCACCTGCAAACCCAACCATGAGGTCTGTGTTCTGGGGGTCAGTGGTGCACTGGATGCAGTGTTGTCACTCTGGCCAGCAGCAGGGAAGAAACTTTCTTTGTGTGCTGACCCCTCTATGACATCTGGGCTGCAGTACAACATTGACAAAGAAAGCAAGCATCTTTTTGAACCATTTTTTGGGGCTGACAGCTGAACACATCTGATTTGTATTAGCTTTGCTAGTTTACTTTTCATGAGTTTGAGGCAGTATCAAGATATGTTTCATCTATGGCCTCCCACCATCAAACCAGTTTGCTTGTAAATTAGACTGGGCTTATCCTATCTGGCATCACTCTAGGGTGTTCCCACAACGTTGTAAATCTCCTGATGCTTGCAATGTTGTTATTTAATATTTTGATATCTTTTTAGATATTCAAGCCAGGTGAAAAGCTGCACAATACAAGAAAGTAGTCAATTCCTTTTAAATAGAGATGCTAGATGTGCTTTTCTCTACTTTGTCTCTTTTGCCCCTCAAGATACCTCAGCTAGTTCCTTGAGGCTCAGCTGAGAGTTCAGGTTTTTTGACTTTTTTTGTTGACCTCTGATTTCTCTAAAATTATCCTGCAGTCTCTTCTGTCCTTACCTTTGGAATATCCTCATGATCCTTTTTTCTTAGTTTTAGTACTATCAAATATCTAGTAACATTAAAGCATTCTGTAAGTCAGCAGCAAGAGGGCATTTAATGTTCAATATTTTCCACATCATCCATTATTTGTTGCCTCTTAAATAACAGACACCCACAAGCCTTTCCTCTGGTTGTAGTGAAATTATTCTCTTTGATTCATGGGCAGTATATTATAGCTAAGAACCTCTACTGCTAAGAACACTTAGACAAAAGCTACCCAGGAAGAGCTCTACTTTCATTTTTGAAACTTTCCTTGATTTGCAAGCATTAGAGAGGATTACCTAATACATTTTTACATTAAGAGCAAAATAAAGAGCATAGACTAAAAATGTGAAAGTCCAAATGCCTGAAAGTAAAACACCAGAACTATGGACCATTGTCAAATCCTCTGAGTGGTCATTTCCATTAAGTTGTGTATTTTCCTTTAATTTACTCCCTATTACTGCACTTTGTGGCTTTCCCCTGGGGATTTAATTTTGTTCTACCTCAGCCTAGTATAGTATAAAGCATATTTCCAATACAATAATTATTTTTTCTGCTTTGTATTGCTTTTTTCATCCTCTTTTATCAATGACCCCCAGGCTGCTACACAGAGCAATTTTTGCATGTGACACCGACAGAACAGCTTTTCATCAGACCAGGGGGCAGCAGCCAGAACAAGGAAATTTTACATTAATGATGAAGGTCTTGACAACAGCATTAGAGCCAAACTGTTTACATTTAATTTCACCCACTTTTGATTCTGTTCTTCAGTGTGGTAATTAGGTACACACACACACTGACGTACTGCCTTTGTAAAAGAACAGAGCCCAATGGTTTTGGTAAGTTGTATGCTTGTTATTATTTTTCATCATGCACTCATTATGGTAACTACTACCTTTCCATAAAAAAAAGATAATGAAATCATTAATTACTTGTTGTTTTCAAATGAGCTAGAAACCACATGCATAATCTCTAGAAGGTAGGAGCTGAAAAGGGGAGGTGTTTTTGAAGGATATGCTTCCACCTGGGTTATGTGCTTCTATGTGACAGTACTGGCCTGGAGTGGATACAGTACAGCTGTGTACCATATAGATTCATCAGAGTTCTTCTTACAAAACGTACACACACAAAGAAAGGTATTTTATGTCTGCAATTATCTATCATTGCTTTCATGGTCAGTAGTACCCCTCCATTAGGGATTACCTTAGGAGAAATAAAAAGAGAGTTTGGTTTCATATTACTAAGATGCACAGAATGAGAAAGGAATAATTGCCAGTACTAGTTACTGTTATTTTGAGCAGTAACTCAGTAGGATGGAAAGCAGAAGGAGCTGCAGTTTCCTTCTATAGGCAAGTTGGTTTATGACCAATATTTAGGCAAGATAGAAAATTGCCTTTGCTTCTCAGTTAAATTTCATTTCACTGGACTGCTTGTACACCACCACCATGCTAATATGAAGAGAGACATCATCTGGTCCATGCAGGCAGAGTACACTTGTCAGTGTTTATGATTACAGAAGTCAAGCTGCTTTCAAGTCACATTCAGAAATGCTGAAAATGTGCGTCTTTTGATAGCCTGCCAGTAGTGTATAGATATATAACCAGTATGGTTACAGCACATCATAAAATTTTATTTCTTGCAGATTTGTCTGCCACAGAACATTTACTCGCTGTCAAAAAGGTAAAAAAATATGCTAACAGCTCTGGGTTTCCTCTACACACTCTGAAATTTCTGAAACCATCCCTGCAGCTACTGTTTTTTTCCTTCTTTCAGCATTTGATGTACTCTACTTTTGATGTATGAGGAGAATTTATCTTTAGAAATGGATTATTTTCATATTGGTATCTAGGGAACAGCAGCTTCTGGAGATATGATTTAATTTGGGTCTCCTCCATGAGGCTTAGGCATGAGCCTGCCACATGGCACTTCACATCACCTCTTTCTGGAAAGAGCCTTCAGAGAGCGACATTAATGTGGTTTATTAGATCCAGGTATTGCCTCACTCAAGCCTGTTTAAGCAGAGATGAATACAGAGCAGACCCATTGCCAGCTCAGTTGTTACGTGGTTGCCAGATACAGGGCTAAGAAGTCCCTCCAGGGCTATCTAATGCAGGAAGTGTTTCTGTGCTGTGTCTCAGGACTCCCGGTAACAGCACCAGAACTCAGCTGAAGGGGCCTGAGCAGTGGCCTCAGCTAAATTATTAGAGACCAATCTGGAGCCATCTGAAACTCAGCAATCTTTGTACTCTGTGAGAGCTTTACTTAAGTCATCCTGTATCATCAAATTAGCTGAAGATCTTTATGCCAAATTCTTCATATGGCCGGGCATTCTCTCCTAGTGTAACATAAAACAATCCAGGTCTGATCCCACTGCAGACACTGGCAAGCCTAGGTTTTTACTCCTTTTACTCAGACCATCCCCAGTGTACAGAAATAAACCCCACAGGACATTGCTGAAAAGTGCAGGGAAGGTGCACAGCTCACGTCCATCCAGCACCTAGCTCAGCTCTTCCCAGCAAGTGCTGCTGCCCCAAGGCTGAAGAGGAAATAACTCATATTTAATCCTCATGTTCAGGGAGCAAAATACATGTCCTCAGCAGAGCACAACTCCTGTGCTGAGAGTTACTTTTCATCCAGTCCTTTTCTATTTGGGGGTTCTCCCAGCACTGATAGCAGTTCCTCAAGGAAGTCCTCATTTCCCAAGGCAGCCCCTGCACAGTCCCAGCTCAGCATGGCCGTGCAGGTCTCCAGCAGCCCAAGCTCGGCACTGGCCCCAGCACTCAGGTGTGCAGGGTCTCCACCTGTCTCCCTGACTCCAGGAGCTACCCTGCCTGTCCTAGGCAGAGTTTGTCCAAGAAGTTCTCTAATGGCACTGTGCATGTGAGAGAAGCCAGAGTCACCAGCTGACTGAGCACAGCCACTACTGGAGATGGCACGACAGCTCTGATCTACCAGCAATATCTGGGGGTACTTGATGGCACCATTAAGGGCTTCTTGAACAGCTCTGGCTATATTATAATCCTCTCCTTGCTAGAGTTTTAACAAAAACAGCTTTCTTTCACGGTATGTGTGGCATAGAACTTTTGGGGAAGGAATATCTTACACAATTAGCTTCCACTTAAATTTTATTTCCGTCCAAAAATAAGCAGCAAATCAGGTCTGACAGGTAAAGGTTTTCCAGTTCTAGATGTTTTTGTGTTGAAAGAGGAAATCCACAATTCCAAAATGCCTGAACAGACAAAACCTGCAAAATTACTTCCTAACAAAATGTTTAATTTTAACCTTAAACGTTGTAGTATATTCCATGCAGGAAACATCAGAATTATACATTCAAATGAAATAATTTATTACAATAAATTACCCAGAAAGCAGAGGACAGTTTTCTGAGGAAAAATGATTAGTTTTAATGAACAAACAGCTTCTAGCATTTTTTTCTGAAAAAATTCCCAAGCAATTTTAATCAAATAATAATAACACCACTTCTGAACTCCATTTGTGTGCCTTTACTTTCTCCTATGTAAATGGAATGCTCTCAAGATTATAGGGAAGAAAATCCTCCTGAGTTTTAGCATTTGGAAAAGGAAGCATAATAGAAACCAGTGCACTCCTGTAAGTGCACATGCAACCACCCCCACACTGCATCTGGCCACACAGCAGTGCAGTGTGTTATGGGCAACAGCATTGAAGTCACAGACTCTTTCAGATTGAAAAAAACCTTTAAGATCATCAAATCCAGTCATTAACCCAGCACTGTCAAGGCCACCAGTGAACCCTGTCACTATGTATCACACCTATATGTCATTTAAATATTGCCAGGGATTTTGATCTCACCACTTTCCCAGACAGCCCATTCCACCCAGCTAATAATTTTACAATTAAAAACTGAGAGTCTTTCAGTGACAGACAGCTGAAAAAGAAACCCATTGGAAGAGTTTTCACCAGCCTGGGTGAAAATATTTGTATCTCTGTCCTGCTAAGTGCTTGGAAGGACTCTCAACTTCAAAGCCTGCTGTGCTTCCCCCAGGCAACTGAAAATACTGACTGACGAGCATGGCTGAGGGCTGGATTCAGGCTCACTTCAGCAAAAATGTGAAAATCAAGTTATTTCAGATTTTACGCTAGAGCCACTGCCCCTTGGGCATGTTTCCCGACAAAAGCTGGGAAGGACTTTCCAAGGACCTCTCCCTGGGTGCAGGCTTTGAACTGGTGCAGAGCTGGGGCCATTGCAACTCTTTTTAGACTACATTTTAAGCAACAAAGCTAAGTTTTGCATTCAGAGTCATAATGGCCCAAACACAGCAGTGTTGTGAGCCTTATGTGCTGTTTGCTGGGTTATTTTATGTGCATCAGCTCTGAATGTCTTCTGTCTATAATGCACAATATTTTTGTTTGGTTCGGTGCTCTCCTCATTATGAAAGTACAATAGCATGTACCTAATCCCTGCTAGGAAGCCTGGTTTACACAGACCTCAGAAAGCTACATTTGAGCTGAAAACAATCTCTGTATCTGGGGGTTTTCAGAGAGTCATAATATTTCTATTTTTATTGTCATTGTGTCTTTTTTACAAATTCCTAAGCACATGCAGAATAAATACACCCAATTCCCTGTAGAGTTTTTCAGTACAATAGGCATTTATGACAAGTAAATTGCCAAGAAAACATTTGCAATGCATATAATTTTCATGTGAAATCAGACCTTTAAAATAGAAGTCATTTTTTTTTTTTAGAGTTCCACGGTTTTTACAGCAAAAGCTTGAGGAAAGAGTGTTTCCCTTCTGAGAAATAAAGCAATAAGATAATTGCAGAGCTGCTGTGAACCATTTGGCAAAAGCTGCTTGCCATATTTGAGATTATCCCTATGGTAGGTTTTACTTTTCCTCATAAACCTTAAAGCAGCTATTAGATGAATAGTAATGAATGAGCCTGGAGAAATACCCATATTTGGCCATGAAGCCAAAAGAATATTAGTATGTAACTGTTTTACTCTAAGGACCTAATAGAAAGACAGATTAACTGAAGGAAAAAATGGCTGGATCATGTTCTGTAAGAAAACAAGATGAGTCTTAACCTGGACATTAACTAAGAATGGAAGACTCTTGAAGGGAATCAACCGAATTCTCTTTTTATTTTAATAATCTGACATCCTCTTGTGTTTCTAGCTAGCAAGTCATAAATCCAATGGAAGGAAAAATTCAAAAATGGAAATGGCAGCATTAAAATCAGTAATTCTGAAACATTTCCCCTTGAGTTTTCCCTCCATGTAAGAGAAGACAATTAGAAATCTGGACAACTGCAGGCCACAGCAATCAGGCAGCACTACAGTCTGAAGGGGAGTTGCACTTCATGAACCAGGAAATTAAAAATAAACAAATAACTATTAGCACTGGAAAGTGTGAAATCCACACTTTCCAACAGCACATAACATGTGTTGCTAGCTCCAGGAATACGTGCAATTATGCTCTATGGTGCAACTGTTCTTTCCAGGCCAAAACAGGGCAGCAAAATCAATCAGGCAGAGAAGCCAGAAATGCCCTGAGCATCGAGTCAGCTTTCAGCCACTCTGCTGTAATATACTCATCACAAATACTAAAATCTGTAACAAATAAAATTGCAAGTATTTAAGATGCTTATTCTGCAGAGTTCATTGTTTCACTGACATACCTGAAGGCTGGTGGTAGAATTACAGCAACCAGGGGTATTTATGAAGAGCTGCTTTTCATTATGAGATGTAAATCTCACCCTGTCTTTAAATTCAACTGTCAAGCCCAGTGATATTTCTAAATATGCCACTGAACACACTTAGCTATGTAGATATTTTATAAAATATTGAAATTTCTGAAATATGAATGAATATACTGTCACCCCAGTTGAGAAAAAAGGGTAGCTCTGTATTAATAATTATCATAAACTCATAACTGAATTTGGTTTTCTATCACAAATAGCCATTCATATTGTGAGAACTGAATGTTGACTATGATCTTCATTGGGGCTACATGGAAAAATGTGATGACTTTTCCTGTTTGAAGAAAGAGTTACTGTATTTGGTGTTGTGTCACTGAAGAGTCCCTATGACCACTTAAAAGATTTCTCTCTTTCACTCCACCCTCAACAGCCTGAACGTAAATTTAAGAAAAACTACAATAAATCAAAGTTCTGACGTGCCAATACAAAGATTTTTGGTTTGGCTGCTTGTCCAGTGCTGTAGGAGTACTTGACTTATTTTGTGCAGGTTTGAACTGATATATTGAACTGATGTATCTTAATTTCAGGGTTTCACACAGCAGTTTTGTAGACTGTTGCTGCTCCCACTTCTCTACCCATTTTATAAATCTGGTAAATTATTAATGAATTATTAGTCAGATTTTGGGCTCCAGTCTAAGCTTAAGACAATAGTATGTGTAATGAGAGCATGTTGTAAAACAGAACATGGGTTTACTAGTCTCAGATTATGACAAACATGGACTATTGTGAGCTACTTTTTTCTCCTGTGCTCTTCTTTTCAGAGAGCTCATGAAAGAAGCTCTTGTGAGGTAGCAATGATTTGCATTATTCCTTTTAAAATAATGTGTGCAAAGAACCAAGAGTAGGAAATAATGAGTGGGATTTCTAAAGAAATTGTAGAACACAAACCTCTGTTACTGCATTCACAGCCCCACTAACCATTTCTAGTGGTTGCACTGACAAGAAAATTACATGCTCTTGGTTCTGAGTAGGTAATACTAGATATGAGCAAAGGTGTGCCTCTGCACATCTCATGGGAAGAAGAAATTACCATCAAAGTTTGTGAAGCTATTTAAAGTAAAATGAAATTCTGCTGTAGAGGAGTCCCGTAATGACTACATTTGCACAGATAATGGCAGTGTTTCTGCAGTGTGCTAATGTGTATGGCTTGACTCCTGTCCCTCTGGATCATTGCGTGACAACTACTCACATGGACTCAGAGCAGTGGGGGTACTGAGATCTTGATTGCCAGACACGAGCTGGTTTTATACACCCCTTCAGGACACAGTGTTTCCTTATATGATATTTTTCACTACGCGCCCTATCACACACTGCCACATCAGCAACACCCTTTAATGTCCTTATATGGGGGTGACTATGTGCTGTTAACTCCTCTGGCAGGCTCCTCTCTGCAGGGCATCTGCCATGCCCCATTTCTTCCCCCAGAGGTCTGGTGGAGCCAAGCTTCTCTGTGCTGCCATGGAAATCTGCAGGCACCTCCCAATGCAGCTCAATTCCATCTTCTCTCTCTCTACACATCATAGTAATGTGATATCACTCTTCCTGAAGATGCCAGAAAATAGTATTTTCTGTGAAATCAACACAGGGAACAGTGACTATTGGTCTAATCCCAAATTAATGTGCTACAGCTGTGTATAATATTCAGAAGAAAACTAACAATATTTCCTCTGGGATTTTCCAGGACTAAACAATCCCTTACATTCTCTGCTCAGGTTAGAGGCACATTGTGCCGGTGACAAAGGTGAAATGTCCACGGGGTGTGTTTCCGGACTTTTTGACAAAAATATTAAAAAATTCTAACAAGCATAAAATGAATGCAAACTAACCTGTTATTTGTGTATCCTATGTATCACCATACTTGATGTAAACATCAGAGTCATATTACTTGCATTTATTAGCTAAAAAAACAGCAAAGCAAACCCCAACCAGAAAAACAGGAGCTGATAGAGTTTTGTCCTATTTAGACAGAAGTTTTATCTAATGTATCTGGACAAGCCATGTGAGGGAAAGGAAAGCAAAACTCATTTTCCAATTAATATTCTTTGTTATATGCTTGTGGAGGGCAAAGACCACTCTTTCCCATGACTATTGCAAAACTCCTAATGTTCTAGAGATGTTAAAGCACATAAGAAAGAATTAAAACTCATCTTTTCTAAATGCAAATCCTTCATTTCATTAACACTTTTCCCACTGATGGGTATGGCTTATTTTTTGTTTTGAAATCTAGCTTGTTTGGTTACACACTACAAATCAATAATATATTAATAAATGAATTATTAATCTGCTTTGTTTGGTGATACTATTCCACTTCCAAAATTAGGAAAACCCCTTTTATTTCCATCCATATACGTGACTTGTTCCTTTAGATATTCCTTTTATTTTCCCATGCTTCCATTCAATATAGATTTTAAGCCAGAAAAAGTTTAGGCAATTAAATCTTTGCAGAAGATGATAAAGTCTTCCAATTAAAAGTAAACTCGTATTTTGACCTGTGTAGCCTTTTATAATGTACCTTCCTTTATTTATTCAGTGGAAAGCTGCTACAGGAGAATTTAAGGTGGTAGCTACGGTAGTTTTTTCTTTCTGAAACCTGAGTCTGTCTCTGGTTATTATTCTCTTCCTTGGTTGCCTGCTGCTTCCTAATATTTCTGTCCCTATGCTTGGGCTCACTGATAATAATCCATTTTAATTAAAGCTCTCTACCTCAGTATTAGGTCAAAAAGGAAAATGTAAAAGTGATGGTTAAAAACACATTACTGGAATCAACCCAAGCCTCTTTTGCACTGTGCTTAATTTCCTTTGCTGTAAAGGAAATCTTCTTCTGGTGCTACTTTGTTTATTACTTCGTTCACTATAGTGCACTGAAAGACTGAAAAAATGAGGGTTTTTGAGAAAGTGGTTCTGAGAGCATTTGTCTTCTGTTTGAAATGTGCAATTTTATAACTGTAGCTCCCAATTGGTGTAACGGTACCTCCTGTTCAGATTCCCTTCATATCAGCTTCAGGCAATGGACTTATTTTACTTGCACTCAGCAAAATTTTGAATTCTGTGTATCTGGCATGGCTCCAGTATTTTTTAAATGGTCTGAGAATGAGATGTTTGGATACACAATAAATGGGAAGAGAAATATTTTTCTCATGTTATGCTACCATGATTACAAGAAACCCTTTTTTATATAAGAAAATATTTTTAACAACTCTTCATAAAGATTTTCTTCTTGTTATAATTAGTTGATCTTTAAGTATCCAAGATATTCTATGATACCTCTGATGCCCATATAAGAATTAACATAGTAATTTACCAGCCATAGACAGGATGCAATTAATAGTAGAAAATGCTTTTTTGATGTTCATGATGTAGCATTTATACACTGCTATCATTGTCACAGTGTGGTAAAACCCAAAAGAATAACAGAAAGAGGTAGACATGAATGATATAAAAAGAGTTAATGGTAAAGGTGGAGTAAAAGCCTTTTTTCAAGCTTGTTAGAATGGTTTGCCTTTTCACAGACTGCAGTCTCATTTGCTGATAATTGGATAGTGGGTAGGAATTGTTCCTTTCTTTTCCCACCTGAGAGGGCTGAATTTAAACATTTATAGGAGGACTGAGTTGACTGTCTGTATTCCAGATAGCTCTGCACATGAACCAGATATTCCTGTTTCATTATTTTATTGCATACAGCTAGGAAACCTTCCTACCTCCCTCAGCTCCAGTGGACCTCCCTGGATGCTGAGGGGCACCGTAATAATTACCTGGGTTATCCGTAATGGGTCACAGGACAGTCACAAACCAAACTGCATAAGCTACTGTCAAACAGCAAAAGCACTTTAGAATATGTAAAAGGGAGCTTCATTCTAGAGTTTTCTTCCACTGTTAATTTTCTATTACTTCGTGGTTTTTTAAGTTGTCTCAGTCAGAGAAGCTGGTACTTTCCAGACAATATAGTAGTTCATAAGTGACTTCACCTGTGTGCAAAGAGAAGGTTAGTTGGAGAAGGACAGATGGTTTGTAACCCCTCTCAGATAGAGAAAGTACCTCTTAACCTGTGCAGGCAGAATAGTGGCCATGATGTAGTTACACATAATTGAAGAAAAATTATTAGATTACAAAAGTGTTATTGGCCAGTGGAGTAGCTGACATCAGCACACCCAGCTGTACTCTCTGCATGGGGATGGCATCCCTTTGCAGCCCAGTTGTCAGGGGCAGATGTTCTAAAAAGTACATTTCTATTAATCAATTCAATATTCCAATGAGACTAAGCAAGAAAGTTTTTCTGGCTTAATTTTTAACAGGAAGAAGCACACTTCTCCTCTCAGTGAATGAGTGTGTGTTGATTCAGGAAAGGGATTCATTACTAATAATCTGTGAAGAATGTTGGTAGGCACTGAAATAACGCAATTATATTCAAATAAATACCTGTCTTCAAAGAAAAGAATTACTGAAAGACAAGGCCTTGGATGGACATTTTTCCTTGACTGGGGAAAGATACAAATATTTTACTGAAGAAAAGTATTTAATAAAAAGTTCTGCAAGCCTGAACATAAAGAATTTGAATAGTCTACAAAGATTCTTAAAAGGATCACAAAAAAAGCTTATTTCTGGATCTTCTCAATGTATCATGAAAATTTGGAACCAGGTTTTTAACCAGAGAAAAATGCAGATGAATAAATTCAGGCAATACGAAGCATGATGGTACAGAAATAGAGAGTGTGCCACCCACATTCCTTTTTGCAGTTCTGGCTTGGTAGGAACTATACACCCAAGGAAGAACACTTTTCTTTGTAGAGGAAACTGATAAATTTTAGCCTTGCACAAAACTCTAAGTATTCCTGCAGAATTTCAGTGATGTATTTTTAACAGTAATTTCAGCAACATGAATTTTGAGAGCTACAAAATAGAAAATTTACATTAAAAAACCACAAAAACATACATTTTCCTGCCATCTCTCCCTGATGTAAAACCAGCCAACATTCCTTTTTCAGTTCAACAAGCAAAATGAGAACAAACCCAGCCAGGAAGCAAACCTAGTAAAGTAACTGCAAGTGCTCATCATAATTCTCCAATTTCAGCCACCTCAAATCTCAGGGATTGGCATTTCAATCATTGCACTTACAGAAGGAAACAGGTTTATGATCTGCACCATCCCTGCTGACTTCACTGTGGCATTAGGAAATTTTCACTAGCGCATAGTTTTTATCATATGCCTGGTCTCTAGCAGAGATCAGTATAGAGATGATTTAAAAGATTTAAGTAAGGCTCAAAGGCTTCTGAAATGGTAAGTTTCAAATGAATCTGAATGGGATGTGTTTAAAAGATGTTCACCTACACTAATCCTTTCATGGTGAAAGGATGGGAGCAAAAAGGAGATGATGAGAGAAAACAGAAAGAAGCAGATGTTGAAAAGATGAACAGTCAACATTAAAGCAGGCTATGGATGCAGGCTATAGCCATTCCAAAGATGGCTGGGCTCCCAGCACTGCACTGTGAGAAGACCAGTTGATATGTATACTTTTTTCTCTTTTGTCCCATTATATAATGGCCCTTCTCTGACTTCTGATTTTGAAGGAATTTTTGATGAATCACAATCAAAAGCTTATTCCTGATCAAGCTTCCATGGAAGTTTGTGCCCAGGCATACTCAGAAGCCCCTGTGTCTATCCATCTGCATATTAGTTAACAGAAACTTTTCAAAATCTGGCTTTGTGTTACCAGTTGTCAGTGCAGATTGAATTGCTGAACAAAAACTACTGGGAGAGAAATGTGTGGGCAGACATTCAGAAACAGAGGCTTTTTCATGGTCTGGTTTCTTTACATCGCCTGAACATTGCAAAGCAGACAGTCTGTTCACAACAGGCAAACAGAGGATTGTCCTAATGCATGAGAACACTGCACTCCACAGAGCTGTTAGATCCATCTCCCAGATAAGCAATGCCACTACCTCATGCAGCAAAGGAAACAAGAAAGAAGCTTTTGAAACAAAGCAAAGCAAAGCAAAGCAACCTTTGACATGACAGCCAGATGTGAGTTCTGCTTTGATACTATAAAGTATATATTGCAGTGGCATCAGTGTCATCTTTGCAACTAAAACTTTGTAATCTCGGCTTGTATATTCTGCCTGGAACAACAAAGCTTCTATTTCTGCCTGAGTTGGTTTCAGCTGCATTCAGTCTGTTTTCTCAACATGCATATGAATAACACTGCTGCTTCAGGTTTTGCAGATATTTCTTCTAATCACGAGAATGAGGCTGACATGTAAACTGACATCTGCAATAAACCACTGTAATTTCACTCACACATCTCCAAAAGCTAAATTTGTGACTTATATTGTTATTACAGCTAAATTAGTGCAGTATTTCTCAACCTTCACCTGGTTTGCTCATACTTATTTTTTTTTAATTGTATTGCTCAATTTTATCATTCATTTAATAAGGTGAGGTCTGTTCCTTGGTGGGTCATTTACCTCAATGTATGTTGGTAGCACTGAGATCTCATGGCCAACCTAATGACATAAAAAATATTATATTGTACTATTTCACAGTGTTACAGTCTAATGAAACACATTCTGATGCACAAGTGGTCAAGTGCTTACTTTAAAATGGGCTGGAGATGGCCATCTGCAGTCACAGATAGTTCCATGTGTTTAGGATATGCATGTTTCATGCATTGAGTCAGGTGTCATTGTCCTTCTCCCACTTGGCATTAGAAAGATATTACGTTCCCATGAATGATGAGTGACTGCAACAGTTCTGGCACTGACAAAAAATGCTGCTATTGTAGGATATGCAAAATACAGCTTCCAGCAGAGACCATCACGGCATGGTTCTCAAAAGCCTGGCCAGAAAGTTTCTTTCTAGTTATTCAACAGAGCCACTCTTTATTGAGCACTGTGGTTTGAGCACAACAAATGTACAAGCCTAGACTGTGATAAGTCACAAAGACAATACTATTTTGAAGGTACTTCAAGAGCTACATTTTCCCTTCTGTGGTGTGGAGGAAAACCCAAGATTCTATTGGGAACACATTGACTCTACATGTTCATGGACTGAGTTCTGCACAAACACCAACTAAGGAGAAAACACAGTCTGTGTCTTACAAATGGATTATAGTCACAAAATAGATGCTGACAGTTGTATAAGTTTTTTCCAGTGTGTGACTATGGGCAATCTTACAGAAATAATGTCTTTCTGGTTTTTTCAGGGCTTTAAATTAATGGGAATAAATATGCACACTGCACAGGGAAATGGATCAGTGATGCAGTCTTGTTTTGCTTCACTGAATTTAATAAGTATCAATTTAAAAATTAATTGCTAAGGAAACCATTCTTTGTGCTTCATAACCTCAAGGTTCCTTAAATTAGTCCCAGGTGATCATTGCCTTTCTCCAGCAAACACCTCTGACCGTTTAATGTCATGAACTTGATGACGTGGAAGATGCTTGACCTCAGAAGTGAGGGCTATTTTAGATAGTACTGTGTGTAGTTTATTGACTGAGAGAAGTAAATTAGAATCAATGATAAATACATCTCTGATGGTCAGTGAGGAGGAATCTGATCTGCTGGCCACTGAACTTAAAGTCCTTTTTTAATAATTTCAGAGGGACATTGGCTTACACACACAAAGCTCCTCACTTGTCACGAGCAGAAGAGGCACCACATTCCCAATTCACCCATGGCATCCAACAATATTCTTCTCAAACAGCCCATGTGATTAATGCAACATACTGAGTGCAAAGATTGAAATTTTCCTGGCCACCGACCAGCAGTGTTTAAAACAATAAATATTTAAAGCAGTGATGCTTTGTATCAAGCTGTACCAGCCCATCCCTGTTACACTTCTTTTCATAGCTGTTATTAATTTAGAGCTGCATTTTCAGTTCCAAGAGATCTATATATGTGCATGCTCAACATCAAGCAGTCACCATTTTCCTTCAATCTATTGCTGTACACACCTTGAATGATATGGGTGACTATATGTAGTTACTTCACATTTTTACCTCACGTGTATAAGTTTTTCATCTTTTTAAAAGTAGCTTCTTTGTTATACTACATTAAAGCAGGATAAAATTTTCTGAAAAACCATTACCAGTTCCTGGCAATTCAACTGTATAGAAAGACTTTAGTCATATTTAATATCCTTGATGTTGAAATTCAGTTTCTAAAAAGCGAGAGGACATATAAACGGTATCACCTGCTGTAGTATAACATACAGTGAATGCTTCAGCTAAGAAGTTGCACAAGTTGCCTACAAAATTTTCCACATATCCCAGAGAGACAAGCTCCTTCCTATCAGGATACAACATACTAAGCCCTCAGATAAGACTGCTTTTTAAAAGCAGAAATACCTTTTTTACATTTGACTTCTCTTTTTTTCAGGTTTACATGCCCCTTGGAGGCAAACTAGCAAATTACACAGGAAAATTTATGTGATAAGTCAGTCATTTCTTATGCAAATATTATGTTCTGCTTCAGGGTGCATCCCTAAGCTGCACCAGATATTTACCTCAGTTTTTGAAAATTTCTTCTGCTAGACCAAAATGCTGTCATGTAGAAAGGAAATTATACTGAAGTTTGTGATAAAACAATCTGCAGGCATTTTAAAAGGCATTATCACTAGAATTGGTAAAGAATACGCAATGAGATTTTGTTACCTAGCAATCTTCTACGTATTTACAATTCATATTGGGTCACTGAAAAATCACAGAGATGAAAGAAACCAAGTAATTTTTCTCCTTAGAGCTGCTGGAATGTGTCCAGAGGACCATGGGACTGGGGAAGGGTCTGGAGAGTAAGTCATATCAGGAGAGTCTGAGGGAGCTGGGGGTGTTTAGCCTGAAGACAAGGAGGCCCAGGGAAGACATTATTGCTCTCTAAAATTGCCCAAAAAGAGGTTGTAGTCAGGTGGGGGTTGGCCTTTCTCCCAGGCAAACAGAGACAGGATAAGAGGGTTGGTTTCAAGCTGCACCAGGGGAGGTTCAGGCTGGAAATCAGGAAGAACTTCTCTGAAAGGGCGAAGGAAGGGGCTGCCCAGGGAGGTGGTGGAGTCAACATCCTCGGAGGTATTCAAGCAACAACTGGATGTGCACTTAATGCTTTGGTTTAATTGACAAGCCTCAGTCAAACGTTGCACTCGATCTTGGAGGTCTTTTCCAACCTAAGTGATTCTGTGGTTCTGTTTTAGCCCTTCTGACACAAATCACCTTTATTTTCCCACCAACAGCCTCTGATCTTCATGACATAAAGCAGTATGAATAATTAATTCACTATTTCTTCATATTTTGTACTCTAACTTGTATATATTATCCAATTAACAATTGACAGATTTTCTTTACATCCTAGAATGTGAGACAAAATATTCAAAATTGCCTTTTTTTTTTTTATTTTTTTATTTCCTGACTATATTCATAGTTAATGCTGAGATCTCAATGTTAGCTCTTCTGACATTACAATGACCCAATTTTGAGTTCCTAAAGTTAAACATTATGTGCCAGTTTCAGATACACAGCCTTACCATTCTGGCCCACATCAAAGCATTAAAAAGGTCTCAAGGACATCATTCTGAAGGGTGTGAATGAAAGTACCAACTATACAGGTTTCCTTCCTGGAAAAATAACACCTTTGAATTGGGTGGGGGTTGTGCATGAAACTTCTTTAGATGTTGGAGCTTCATTATGCAACTGTTCAGATGTACCCATTACCATGACTGAAAATTCCAGCTGCTTTTTACTTCAAGGCAAAAATTCAAGGTTACTTTAACATAGCTTTCTCTGCATTTGATAATACCTCTTTTCTGCGAAGGAAAAATTAGTTTAGAACTTCCCCTGCCTCACACTGCAATTATTTTTTTCATCAGTTAGAGCAGCTGCCAATTTACTACACTTTGTGACCTGCATTAGGTTGGTTTAGAAGCCAATCTAACAGTAATAAGCCTTGCTGAGCAGGAAGAGCCTCCCTGTTCACTATTCAGGGGATGGAGAGAGATGATAGCATCAACAGTCCTTATCAGATAACAATTGCAAACCCAGTTCTGACTCAGTCCTCTGAGAGCTATGAATCGATTGGTTTCCTCATAATATTTTAACTCAAAAATCTCTAAAACAAATAATGCATCATGCTCATGGAAAAAAAATTAGTTTTAGAATTCATCTGAGTTCTTATTATAGGCATTTCCCATTATGAGTATGCCACATTTGATGATACCACCGCACACAAATATTTGACAATATGGAAGCCAGTACAATACATCTGAAGATAAATCAACAAATAAGCTGTAACTTGCATATATAATTCCATTTACAAATATAATCACTACTAAATTTATTAGAGAATTCAAGAAAAGAAAAATGTGTATTAAGAAACAAAAATCACCCCTTTTTCTGACCAATTTTTTTGACTATATTATCTATAACAGAAATTAGATTTGACATCCAGGAAACATTTTTAGACACACTGCTACATGGCAAGTTAGTAGTTTGGTCTTTTTTTTTTTCCCTTAAGGATCATCGGATCTTACTTGAATTTTATGGTTAAAAGCACTCTCCGAGTAGTCAAGAGCTATTTTTATATTATTTCTATATTATTTCTATAATATTTCTATTAGTATTTCTATATTTGCATTAATGGTGATTATTACCCTTTTACTAAAAAACTCACATCTCTGCCTTTGTGAAAGCTGGGCAGAGACTCCTATTTATTTGGGAATTTACTTTGGGATGAATATCCCCAGGATCCAAGAACTCAACACTTCTGCCCCAAGTGCAAGAGACTATTATTTCATCTCTCTCTGCAGCACAAGTAAACACATCTCATATTTCAAAAATAGCAACAGAAAACCATACCAAAGGAAAATATTCTCCTGCAAGTCTAAAGAGAGTATAAGGAAGAAAATATGCTGTGACAGATTTGGTTACTTAATGTACCACTGGGAGGTGCCCAGATCCTAAGGTAATAAACACATTACAAAAATTCATACAGAACAGAATAGTCTAATTCACATGCAAAGCACTGTGCCCAAAGCATCAGGTGTTCCCTAGAGGGATATAATACAGAGGTGCTGAAAATAACAGAATAAAAGAAGAAAAAGTATTTAGAATAACAAATCAAATAAGTCAGAACAGTCGACACTTCACAAGGGAAGATATTAAAGGCAAGGAGACAGAAAAGATAGTGACTTTGGACATCTGAGATGACTGAAGTTCAGTCTGAACCATAATATCCCATGGGAGTCAAGGTATGCCATGAGGTATAGTAAGATATATGTGAAGTATATCAAGGAATCCAGTGGTAAGGAAGAAATAGCCTATATTTTGTTATGAAAACAAAACCACGATTTTAGAGATTGTGAATATAATCTTTTTTTAATGAGTTGAAGTTCGATTTCAGTTCTAGATCACTTCTATTTTTTTCACTGTCTGTACAGATAGAGAAGGATACACACATTAAAAGAAAGAAAATAGTCATTATTCTTTGCAAGATAGATGATTTTTGATAGAAAAAGGCCCTGACAATGGCAGCTATGTTCAGACACAAGGAAGGGTCACCTCATTGATGAGTGTGTGTTACTAGCTCCTGCTAAAAGTCTTCCATGGATTTTACCTTTAAACAGGTGTAAAAACAATCTGAAGACAACCATATCCTTTCACCAGAATAAGGAGTTAATAAGGAGTGGTTATTCCAGTCAAGCCAAGTTTCTCCTGAGAAAGTTATACTATCCATACTTATCACATATGTATGGAATATAAACAAAAGTAGCATAGGTTTCAATTATTTAATCTCTTGTTATAAGAAAACCCTATGAATTAAAATACATTTTGATTCTCTTCTACTATGAAACATAGTGCAAGTCTACTTGTGCCTGCATTTTCAACTGCTCAAATACAGCTATTTAGTCATATCTCATATAAATGTGGGAAATACTGCAGTTTAAAGGAATAGATCATGATACATATTTTCACATCAATCTTATTAACAGTAAATCACTCACGCAGCATTTTTGTATGAGGGATACTTACCATTTTGGTGAATGATTCAGATTTTTAATTAAAAGAACATTACAGAAATAAAAGATCAGGAGTCATAAGTTAAAGGCACAGTAAAAATCTCTTCAATTTCAACTATCTCAAAACCATAATGAGCTCAGGTCCAGGATTTTCACTCAGTTCTCTTTGTAGCTAATCTGAAGACATTTATAAGATTGAGATTCTGACCATCACTGCAGGTCTGGTGTCCAGGTCAGTGTCCTACTTTGAGTCTACTGCAAATAAATAATTAGAGAGTGCAAACTTGTTGAAAATATCAGTCCCTCAAAAGGTAATTCTTTTATATACTAAAAATAGGAAATGTATTAATAAAGATATAAAATGGCTCAGGCTTTTATTGACTCGTTACCTGGGGTAACCGTTTTTACAGTGCATTTGTGTTGAGATTCAGACACTTTTACAACCAAACTAACTCTTCTTTATGTATGATACATGCTCAGAATAGAGGATTCTGAGAATCAGAATAGAGGGTTCATCATACTGAAAAATGGAATTATTTGCAGCAACCCTAAGTGTTGAAGGTATGCCAGCAGAGAGCATTACTGTGGATGATCATGTTTCAAGAGCACATATATGTCGAACTTCAGCTGTTCTGTCAAAAGGGATACTTGAATGCATAATAATACATTTTTTCTTACTGAAGAACCTATTTATGCCATATGCAGAAAAAACTTTCCAATGTTTCTCTCTAAAAAGAAAAATATATACCACCTAATAATTTTATTTGCAGCTTTTCTGTATGATAATTTTTTAATAGTTAAATACAATTGAATAGGTGTGATACCTATTAGAAATTATCCTTATTATTCCAGTTCACTCCTTAAGGCATTTCTAGGGTATGCCAATCAGTATTCTCTGGAAGATTATTTTACATAGCTAGTGCATAAATGCAGTGCATCTGGAATTACTCATGCAAATCCAGAGAGGAAACTTAATGTGCATCTCATATGTTTTGGGAAGCTGATCTGAACATCGGCTGCATCTCCCCTAAAAGTAAGATACAACTTCTACCAGATAAGGACATGAGGATTACAGAAGCTATTTTTATTTTAAGTAGATTTCATACACATAAAATCTAAAAGTCTCAGTCTACAGATTCTTATAGTTTGAAAATCTCTGGGTTGATAGAAATTATGTTATGGAAAATATTACGGAGGCCTTGCTACAAAAGATGCCACAGATGAGGAGAGCAGGAAAGCATATTCCAGGAAAAATCAGGGCCAATCTGTGCCACAGTTACACCGAAGCAGCAAAGGAGATCAGCAATGAGAAGCAGCGACAGAAGAAGCTCAGCAAGACCCAGAAATCTCCTTTTGCAGCCCAGAAATCCAACCACATCCTGGGCTGCAGCGAAAGACTCGGGGCCAGCAGCATGAGGGAGGTGATTCTGCCCTTCTACTCAAGCAGCAAAAAAAAGTTGAGAAAAATACAATGAATAATTTTTAAAAATCCTCGTGCAAACGATTCAAAGTAAAAGAAGGGTCAATTCTCTTGAAAAAGGATTGCTAATTCATGAATTTAGCACAGTAAATTTTCTCTATCAGAAAGTCGATCACAAACATTTACTGATGTCTATATGTTTATATTTTCTTTGATTTTAAGCAGACTATAAATGTAATGAGAATTTTCTAATGAGCATAAATGTTTGTGAATGTCAATTAAAGACATTTCATTACTGGTACAGCATAGGTTGTTAACTTCAAGTACTTCCAAGAAGTAATACCTTCAGTTACATTTGGGTGGCTTTGCTTTATGAAAGTCATCCTTAATCTGACGTAAATTAAACTAATAGACAATATTAACTTTTACAGAATTGAGGATTAGAAAGAACTGAAACTCTAGGGGGGAAAAACATACAGAAGAAAGGTACTTAATGGCTTCTTCAGTGAAAGCCTATTATTTTTTGAACATTAAAAGTGTTCAGCTCTTTCAAGTCAGAGTTACAAAGTGATACAAGCCTTTCACACAGCTGGAATTTCAATATTAGACCATTAGAAGACCAGAAAACCTGAAGAGATATTTTAATTACTGGTGAGAGTACAATCCTTTTCTGGCTCACACAAAATTTTTAATCTCAGGATTCTTCCTAAATATGATAGAAGGCTACTAATGAGAATCTTTTTTGTTGTTACATTGACTGTTTTAGTCAAATAATTTAATGATGGCATATCATGCAGATAATGAGGTATCTGGGCAGACACCCTTTACTATTTCTCTGTATATTTATAAGTAAAACAAAGCTTTTATTGGCAAATGTTCATATTCTTTAATTTTCAGTTAGTAACTCTATACATATTTCAGGTTATTTACAACTATTCTATAGCATAATTAAGCAATATTTAAAATTTATTTTATTTTTCATAGAATCCTGTTTGTTTTCTAAATTGGACTCACAGACAGCTCTACAAGCTCCAAACAGTTTTGAAGCTACAACCACTTTCTTTCTTAATATTGTAACAGAGATGGATTTCAATTATGCCTTATTATCCTCACTGTTATGATCTATTTAGTGTCAGCTATCTTTCCAATATATTTTGGTAACAAAGCATAAAATACTCCATAATGCTAATGACATGAATGCTTAAAAGTGAGTAGTTAAGCTTCCCAGACAAAGAGGAGAGTAATGGCCACTAGAATTTGGAAACAGGTAGGTATACAGATGAGGGGTATTTCTGTCCTTCATAAGAATCTAATTTGCATCAATATTGGTAGCAGTTTTCTCTATTTATTATAGATAGTACATTTCTACCAACTACCCCTCTCTGGTGTTTGATTTGGGCCTGATTACCAGCACTCACAGCCTGAACAAGCCACATCACTGGATGGCTCAGTCTTCCTGTCTCATTTTTCTTCTAATGTCACAAAATAAAAAGTAGGCAGTATGATGATTTTGCTTTTTGCAATGCAGAAGCAAGGCCAGCAAAAACTTGCTGGAGATTGACAATTAATTTATCTTAGGAAAGGCTATGCCATGCAATTATGCTGCCTTCCAGCCATGGCAGAACTAGCTAAGGCTCACACATATTCAACTATCCTAGCCTAAAACCATAAAGCATTCACATGCTGTTAAAAATATTTCTAGTTTTCTCTCTCTAGCTGTCAAAACCTCGATATCACTGGGTGCCAATCGGCACAGGGTTAGGATTACCATTTGCAAAGCTATTAGTGTTTGCTCTACTGCACCACCACCACATCTGAAATTATAATTTTAAAAAGTCAAACAAGAAAGGAAAAGAAGTTTCTTGCACAAAAAACCAGAGGTTATACAAAACTGGTTTCCTCAAGGAGAAAATGCAGCCTGAAGGTTACAGCTCTGACAGTTGTTTTCTACTGCCTCTGCTTTTTAAATGTGATAATGTCCTTTTATAAGCACCCCAGTAAGAATTTAAAACCTCCTCCCAGGGATTGTAAATCCACTCCTTTTCTCCTTTAAATTTTTAACAGATACTATTGTTTCCTTAAATTGCACACAAGGGGGTTGAAAGAATCGAGATTATCCTCAAGTACATTAAATTCAGTTTCAAGGCCCTTTATGACACACAAAACTATATCAAGGGACAGTTAATAGGCATGACAGATTAAATCCTGGAAATCCTGGTGAAAGAGCACTGTACCAGCAGATAAGCAATGCTAACCAAAACTACAACAAAAATCATCAGAAACAAAGATGTGCTGCCCAAGAAGTCCTTGCTTATTGCAACACCAAGCCATTAATTAATATAAATGCAATATCAAATAGTTCTTTTTATTTAACCCTCTTTGGATAAAATATTGAGCTGAGCTGAATATATTTCAGGTATAGCAGAGCACAAATGTGTCTGACAGGGCACTTTCACTTGCTGAACCCTCTGTATAGACACTAGAGTGACAAAAACCATTTAATACAGCCCAGGGAATGGGCTGGGTTTTGGGGCAGTAGAGCCCCTTCTAGAGCAAATCAAAGAGTGGGGAAATCCTTGAGTCCCCTCCACAGCAGAACACTAAACCTCAGTACAAGAATTTATTAGAAGTTAAGTTTTGAAACAAATCCAGTTAGTTACCCTTCTAGTTAGCAACATCTTGACTTTCTACTACAATATAGAGAGTAAGTACAGATGCTGCATTTGTGTGTGTGTAATGCTGCTGGAAGAGGGCACTGCCCAGCTGCCAGGACTGAGCTGGCAGGGCTGCACACCCCGCTGTGCTCCGTGGCCATCAGCTCCCTCTGGAGCCCCCACTCCCTGCCAGCTGCTGCCAGAATCCCTAAACCCTCTGTTAGATACACAGCTCCTCCCCACTCTGGTCTGAGCTCAGTGTTCAACAACTAAATACAGGATTTCAGGTAAGAACTTAATGGTGTTTTGGACATGGATAGTTTTAGTTCTATGCACACCTACTCAGACCAGACTGTCAGACACACAATAAGGCCACAGTGTGTTCATTCAAGCCCTTGGCACACTCATGATTCCAAATTATGAATATTCACTCAGATAAACTACTCATCATAAAACCATGAGAACCTCTAGTCTGTAAAAGTCTTTGCTGCATAGTTGAAGTGCTTGTTATTAAACCTTGGATGTGCATTAATAACTGGTGTTATTTCATGTGTATTATATTAATAAAGCCTTCCAGCTTGCTTTTTTCCCTCAGGCAGTTTTCTCACCGTACTATTTTATTACTCCTTTGGAGCACTCCCGTACAGATCTTTAGGGAGCTCATCCATTTTGGAAAGCACCCCTCCATACATCTCATCATCTCCTCTCCAAACAGCTCTTTGGTCACATTAGATTTTTCCCCCGGTCCTCATTTTATTCCATGTGCATGATTTCCCAGGTGATACCATATCAAAAGCCTTACTGAAGTCCAGAAGCATTTCTTTCAAGCTTTTGTTGCCATTGCAAGCTGCTAAAAAACTTTGCTACAGAAAGATTGCTTCTCAAAGAAAAGACATTGAAGATGTGCTGTAAAGCACATACATACAACTTTGATTTTACTTTAAATATAAAGATGTTTTCTACTTTAAAAGGCACATTATTTTATATTCTTCATTAATCACAATCAAAGATTAGACTGGTAGGAAACAAGCTCTGTGCTTTTGCACTAATTAACTGTTGCACATATATGTGTGCATGCAATAACAATGAAGGATCAAGGGAAAAACGTGTTTTGTTTCGATTAAGGATCCTAGTGGAACAAAGCAAATAGTGCTATAATTAAAGCTGCTTAATCCTAATGCTTTTCTGGATTTTTTGCAGCTTCATTCCTGTCTGGCTTTCTGCCACATCCATCTTATATTCCTGCTTGCACATTTGTAAATATAGAAAATACATGTGGTAAACCTCAGCCCAATTTAGTGAAACCTCAATTAATGTTTTGTCTCATATTTATTTGAAGAAATAAACAGATATTTCTTAAAACAATTCTGTCTTCCTCCTGCCATAGTATTGGCACAGTGACTAAACATATTTCCCACCATGTTTTAATTTCCCTAGTAAGACTGACAATTTATACAGTATGCATATGTGGAAACACTTACTGTTCTGAAAGCAAGATCCTTATACTGATTACTTTTAGCTCTTCTAATTCAATAGTGATGATTTCAGAGGAATTCAATATGTCTAAAAAATCTGCTTTGTATTTACAGATATCATTTTATAAAAGGAGGTCTGACTAATTTTGCTTTTCAAAAGAAGGATAAAGCCTTTGGAAGTAAGAGGCCATTTAAAGTTAACAAAGCAGTCCTTATGTTCCTGTTCCAAACTGTTATCTTTCATTTGAGTTGTTAAATTTCTTTACATATTTCCATTTCCTTTCAAACATACTGATCTATTTGTTTACCAAAATCATAGAATAATCGATGTTGGAAAAGACCTCCAAGATCAAGTCCAACCTTCGAGAGAGTGGCACTTTTTCAGCCAGCTCATGGCACTATGCCCCATGGTCTGACCACTATGGTCTTCCAGGGATGGAGACTCCACCACCTCCCTGAGCAGTCCATTCCAATGATGAACCACCTTACAGTGAAGAAATTCTTCCTGATATCCAACCTGAGCCTCTCCTGGCACAGCTTGAGGCCATTCCCTCTTGTCCTGTCTCCTCCTTCCTAGGAGAAGAGCCCAACCTCCACCTTGATGCAATCTTCTTGCAGGTAGTAGTTAGCAGAAATAAAGTCCCCCCTGACCTCAGTGCTGTATCAATTTACCCCAGTGAGACCTGTATTGCTTCTGAAATCAGACCACTGATTTTAGTGTTGACATTTAGGTTTAGATGTCAAATTCTGGGTACCTTGGTTTGAAATTATGGCTCTGATGGACTCTAATTCTGTGACAGATCAGTTCTCACTATTCTTGCTGCACTCTCTGGTTCACAAATTCATTAATCTTTGCTTGAGTTCACCTTTTTTTCCCTTTAGGTCTCTTCTATTTCTCACTTATTATTCACTTGCTCATTTTCTTTTTTCCCCCTTCTCCTTTGTCTCTTTAGTTCCTTAGCCATTTATTATTCAGTTGCTTATTTTAAAGCATTTTACAAAGTATGCTAGTCCGCTCACATTTTCTAAGTGCTGAGTAGTCACATCAAGAAACCTTTTCTCATTAACCCTTAAATTTATCACAACACCTGTTTAGTTTTCAAGCACTCAGGCCAGCAGCTTTTGTGGCTCCATTTATACAGTGAAAGAGCTGAGATGTTCAAGCCAAGACTTCTGGCCCCTTTACAAGGACATTGTCTGTCATTCAAAGCACCCATATAACACAGCTTATGCTGGTTGCAGAGTTGTAAATTAAAATTTATTCTTCTCTCATCCCCTCCTCCTTTCTGGGAATAAAACCTTAGGATCTGGTGAGAGGCTCATTTCTGACATGTCACCCAAGATCTCTGGTTTCAAATTGAGGCATCCTCTTCAGAAGACAGCCCAAAATACATGTTAGAGGTGATATATCCAGTCCAAAAGAATACCTATACAGCACTGACTGGTCAGCAAGGAAAAACAAGTCCTGAGCTTTCCAGAATAGCCTTCCCTAACCTGGGGACAAGGGATAAAAACACACCCCTTCAACAAAGTGACAGGCCAGGCTCTCAGTACAGAGCGAATTTCAGTACAGAATGGGAGATTTTAGTGCAACCAGAAAAATTAACTGCCACAATGCATTCATTGTGAAGACGCACAGTGAAGACAACTCCATTTGTATTAGTTACTCTGAGATTTCCTTTAAATTTGTTTTTCTAATAAATTTAGGTCACCACTGGGGCAAACTAACAAGCACAGATATTACAGGTGTATTGAGCTATGTGGTACAGCTGAGCACTGTGCAAAGACAACAAACCTGACTAATTAAAAATGGAAACAGCTCTCCCTTTCTAGAATATTTATCCATATTCCGTATTGGATAGGTAAGACCAAACAATGTCTGTACCATCCAGTTTTCTGACCTAATTCAAGACATCTTTTTCCCTCCACAGTATAAATGTTACAGAGTGCACACATAACCTAAGTCTCTCTGAGGCTGGAAGAGCCAGTCTGTGGAATAGCATTTAGCAGTAACCTATTCCACATGGGTAATGCAACAAATATTGAATTATTCAGCATTGATGTAAGCTTTGAGGTCTTCAATATGTCTTCCCACCCATGTGTCCTGTCTGAGCCGAAGTACCACTAGGGCAGACATTTAAATAAAGTGTACAATAAGCATACTCAGTCAAAATGTCATTTTATAAGCTATATATCTTTCCATCTCTTAGAGAAAAAAGAGAAATAACTTTGTGTGCACGCATAGAGTTCTTTTTAAACAAGAATAACATAGTCTTATATATTGACTGTCAAAAGCCATTGACCCAGAGGTGTGGTATCTGGGGTTATTTAGTGTGAGGAAGGTGACACGGAGAGTCTCTGTACCTCCCATTCTAGATGATTTGCACAGGTGGTCTCTGAGCTGAGACACTTGGAAATCAGATGAAGGGGATGTACTCAGCCAGATATTCTGAAAGCATAAGCTCACTAGCCATTATTTCCAGGTTATTATTAGCTTTGCAGCACTTTCATGTAGTTGCAGCCTGCTGCCTCACGAACAGCTGGTTATCATTTTCAAAGGTCTTCCAAATTCTTTCTGGAGTTTCTTTGGACCTCCCTCTGGAAAGATTTCATTTTCTTTGGAGTTAAGGGACATCAAAAGATTAGATTGTGTCATACTTTTTAAGAGCTAGCTTTATTCATCTCAGAGTAAAAGAAGAATTATCAAGCTACATCTAACAATTCCAGCCTTCTGAAAAATCTTTTTGAAAATGTTAAAGACTAGCCAAGTCTGATCATGACCTTGTTCTATATTTAGTACTAAATGTATTCTGAAAGCATACAGAAATTTGGAGTTTGGATAAGAAGTACCCAAATGAGAGAGATCAAACTGAAAGGAATTTAATTGTAGAGTAGCTAGCAGTCCTGTGTAGCGGGCTTTTAATTAAACCAGGAAGAAAAAAATATATTCATTTTAGATTAATAGTAATTTCACTACAACCAAACTTCTAACAGATTAACTGTCCTAATACTTATAAAATAACATCATAATTTCCTTATGAACAGCTTTCTATGCAGCAGGATGAAAAGGCTAAAGGATAAAGGCTAAGGATAAAACTGAAATACCTGGCAACCCTGAGGTAAAAATGCTCCTCAGGTCCCTCTGCTTAGGACTGCACCACATCACGTTCACAACCCCATCCTATGCCCAGACCTGCCCAAGACTGTGGACCTTGTTCTTAGTCCAAGCCTCCAGATTTACTGTTGCATAAATAAGAGTTCCCTGGTTCTTAAAATCACCACGTACATCTGGGAGTGGAAGGCAGGAAGGTTTGCCCAGCATGGCAAAGATGAGACACAAAGGCACTCTTGTGCCCCAAGAGCCTGGCAGGGAAGCAGTCAAGAGTTGGGTTTAGATAAGGGACTTGCCAGACTTACTTGTGCCATAATTGGTGCCTTTTTGCACAAGGGTTTAGTGGAACATTAAAAACTCCTGTCTCTTTAAAAACCCATAGAAGGCCCAAGTTGCATTTTTGGCACTAACACTTTCTTGTAATTTTTAGTTATTTTTCTCTGTTAGACTTAGCCGTTCTTTGACATCTTTATGTTCATTATCCTATCAAGCAATGCACTATGTTACTCATACATATTTAGGAGATGGTATTTTATACATTTATTTGCACAAAGCATGACCGAAGACAAGACTTCACTATTTCCAGTGGCTCATATCAGTCTTAAGGAGACAATAAAATTGCCTTGCTTCATTTACTCAGAGAATTTATGTACTTGTCCTTAAAATGTATTAAGTATACAACAAATTAATTTGCAACTACATAATTTCATAAATGACTAGTGTTTATTTCTTGCATTTATAATATTATATTTACTTGCAATTGGAATAATAGAAAAAAAATTGCCATATATCACCAGCTTTTTGGATCACAAGAAAACTGTACCTTAAATTTCATTATTGGCTATGCACCATAAACACCTAATGCAGCATTCTCGCTTTAAATGTTCAGGTCTGTAAAAAGATATTTTTTGCATTTCCACTTGTATAAAAATGTCATTGATGGTTTATACTCTATGAGATTCCCTCAATACAATTGGAAAATTATTTGGCTGTCCCTGATTAATGCTAACTGGCAGAATACACACAAATTCCTTGTTGGTTAATGAAAAACTCTACAAACCCTTTCTATCTGAAAATCCTAAGCATACAGAGATTTCAAAATACGATTATGTGATCATTTTTAAATAACCAATATTTTACCTCCTCCAGGCTCCTCTGGTTTTAATTATAAAATATACTTTACATTTAGAACTACAGGTCCATCCTTTGTTATTCCAAATGTTCTGTTCCTGTTCTTTAGTCACCTTTTATTAAGAGTCATGATCCATAAATAATTTTAACTTCATTTTACCAAAAAAAAAAAGAAAAAAGAAAAAAAAATGTTGTTAGCATAAGATGTTTTCATTTAAGAAAATTTTTGTTTGTTACATGAAGTAGGTTGACTTCTATACGGTTTATCTTATATAAATTCAAGTCCAGAAGCATAGAAACACAAACACATCCTGATTCCTCTGAATGTCACGAGCTCAGCAGGAGAATAAAGTGACAATCTGGCCTTTGCACTTGTATTTCATTAGTAACTCTTCAAATAAATGTTACACATTAGAAACTGAACTAATAGAAAATACTAGTGAAGGGTGACATCCCTCAAATCTCTCTTCAGCACTGTGGTTCTGTCCAATATTGTCAATTAAAAATTCCACAGTTCCTGGTGGTTGAACAGAGAAATACATGGTAACTCCTGAAGAGTTTAGAGTCTTATAATCTGAGATGATACTCAAACACAATCAAGGAAGACAAGTATTCTACCATTTATTTTCCCCAGTACTAATGACTGAACAAGAAAAAGCTGTGCTCCAATTACATGTATGAGAGCCTGGGATTATTCATAATGATACTTTGGCTATGACACTAGCTCCTTTTTTCAGCTGGTATGAAAAAAGACCTGATGTTTCTACCTGATGTTACTACCCACTTCTTGAGGAAAAAAAAGGAGTTAATGCCAATCTTTGATTGATGAAGGACCATCAAATACATTTGCAACTTCTCTTAGTACTGACATACACATTGCTTGAGGTTATGAAAATATAATAAGAACAATTCTCAAAATTATGTCAAAGTTATTTCTCCTGTTGTCTAGATCAAATACTGAATAAATCAAATCTGTGTCTCAGCAACCCTTCAGAAGACCAGTCAGTTTGGTGGTACTTAGGACAGACAGGAGATGCAGCAGCAGAATATGAGCGAGGCACAGATGTTGCTCCCTACTGTGAAGTGAATGGCAAAAGATAACCTGCTTTCACATTTGCCTAAGTATAACTAATAAACTAAATAACTCCCTCTTCCTCCTGTCTCCCTGGGATCACATAGCTGGAGATCTGCAGCTGGAATGCAGAACTGTCACATGCAGGCAGACCTGGCTTGCTGCTTCCAGCAGCTGGTGGGAGCAGATTCCTACATAAGCATCAAAGGAGAAATGGAATCAGGATGCCCCTGAAGCACGGGGAGATGGTCACTCTGTTTAGCATGACCATTTTAATGCAAACTAGAGAGAGATATGCCATCTTTTACTATAACAACACAGAATCACTCTGTACACCCTTATTCTACACAGACACACAGCAAACAAAAATTATGCACAGGATTCTCTCTGGAAAAGCAGCAGCAAGCATAAACAGGCATTTCAGAGCCCATATCTGACCCAGCAGGGTATGTTAATCTAATCCAGCCACGCTCATAGGAATCCGATGCGTATTCCAAAATACATTCAATGTTTTTCATGAACAAATTAAAAATTCTACTTTAAGTCTTTTAACCAGTGAGTGCTTATCAAAATCACCTTCATAAAAGTGGTTTCAGCTGCATTCCACAATAACAAAGGAAAGAGAAACTTTAGCAATCCTCAAACTCTAGGATTTGAAAAGCTGATGGTAGAGTAATAAGAGATACAAGCAAAAACGCTCAAGAAACAGCTCACACAATCTGATTTAATTGCGTTATAGAATTAAGTCGTGCCAGCAAAGGATTTCAAACTTTGCAGTCATTTTAACAGCCATGGATAGATAGTTTAAAGGCCATCAAAGTGGAAGCTCATGATAAAATGAGTCATAGAACTGAAGCTGCCAGAAAATGTGAAGGGCATACATAATAAGTACCTACTAGGGATGCTTGGCTATTTGGTATGTATTGTACAATTGATTGTTGAATGCACCACTCTAAAAGCCATAACACAACAAATAAATAAAAAAGTAGCACCCTTCAAAAGCTTTTGTCTGACTGAGTTACAAAATTGTTACAAAACTGTCTCACTGCTCAGCTTGGTTCTTTCCATTGTAAGGGTGGGATTTTCTCAGAGTTCATCCTATTTAATTGATTTTTTTTCTTATGTATCTTAGGATAATGTTTTAATTTGGTGAGTAGGAAAGGGGAAGCATGGCTAATGGCCAACCAAAATGTAATTTAGACACTAATAAATATTTCAGATGGAGTTGGTTAAAAAAACACTAACATAAAATATAAGGCCTTATTTGGCTCAGTACAATGGAAAAAACAAGTAACTTCAAACCTTCCCTCACTGAGGAGAAATGGCATAAACTTGCTTCCCTGCTAAGCAATAACACAATTTAATGATCATTATCTGCTACCCCAAGATACCTCCTGTGTGTTGGCAATTGGCCTGAGCAAAGCATAAAGGTTGAAATTTCTTTGCTTCATATTTAGTCCATACTCATCCTTTTTTATAAGAGACAAGCTGTGAGAGTAGGATATTTGGTACTGATCAAATGGGGACTGCTGAACTCTGCCACATTCCCTCAGTGAGCCCATTCTCTGACTCAGCTTCCAGCAAAGAGGAGGCAGGCACTGGACACCTTCAGCAGCTGGTGTGCACATGAAGTGCACACAAACAAGCAGTATATAAATAAGAAATAATGGAAAGAATACATTTACATGCCATGAGGAATTTTAGCATACTCAAGTTACCTAATGTTCTCTTCTTTTACAAAAAATTCCTGTGTGAGAAGACAACAAGGGACCTGCTTTAGAAGCAAATTTTGTGCAAAGTGCCAGAACTTTTAATCCCCTGGCAGGGGGAAGTGCAGGCATGCAGCCCTGACCCTGTTCCACAGCCTTCTGGAGACAGTTCAGTCCAAAGACAAACTTCTTTTTCTTTGACCTAGACATTTTCCTTAAATGCACCAGAACTACATTTCACTCTCACAAACAGAAAGAAATCTTGTCCTTAAACAGCATGCCTTTTTATGGTTTTGTGATAACAGACAGTTAGCTATTTCAAGGTTAAATCCATGCTGTTAGTAGTTATCTGCAGCACAATATCTATTCTGGGAATGCACTTAAGACTTGAGAATGAGCTAACCTCTCTACCAAAAAGGATGAGAAAGAAAGACTGTGTGCCATGAAAGCACCTATAGCAGGGCTGTGCTCACATGAGGCAGATCCTGAGAAAACAGCTGTGTTTCCTGTGGGAAGGCAGGGGAAGGGGAAAGGGAAGAGCAGCAACGAAGTCACACTCAGCTATGGCATCATCCAGCTGCCAGGGCAGTACATCAGAGCACAGCCATCATCATTCAGAAAATGCTGTGGGAATGACAGATGAAGTGTCAGCACAGGGCCAGTGGTGAGGCTGCACTATTGACCACGGGGTGATGGATGGTGCAGCACACATGGGATGAGGCCTGGGGCAAGCTGTGCCACCCAGCACAACCACCATCAGCCACACTCAACCAGGCAGCCCAGGCTTGCAGAGCAAGTTAAGACCACCCTGGCCCTACCAGAGGCTCTGCTGCATGTGCAGGTCCTTGAGCAGGGGAGTGCTCTTGACCACAGCCCCAGGTCATTGTCACTACTGACTGGGGCACTGCCTTCTGCCAGGGGCAGCCTCACCCAAACAGGCCCAGAGACAGGGGCTCCCCTCAGGGGTCACTGCTGCAGAGGGCACAGACACACAGACACCAGCCTTCTACAGGGGCACAGACACACAGACACCAGCCTTCTACAGGGGCACAGACACACAGACACCGGCCTTCTACAGGGGCACAGCTACACCAGCCCTGCACACACCAACCAGGCCTCCTCGTCTCCCTGACAGACACTTTGGCACCCACAGCACCTCAGTACTCAGCATTTACAGATGGTTTGCACAACAAAGAAATCACCCCTTTGAGCACCATTTCTTGCTCATATGGAGGAGAGGTCCTTTGGGCATTTTACCCAGATTACCCAAGCAGAGCTTGAGCTTGGGAATACCAACTCCAGCAAAGCTGAGCAGCAGATGCTTCAGCAGTGTGCTGGCCATGCTGCTTCCAGCCCTTTGTGCAGTGCATCCAAAACCTGATGTGCTCAGAGGGTCTAAAAGAATACTGCACATTGTATGGCTCAATCCCAGTACCCTAAAGTTTGGAGGTATCACATTTGGATAACCAAGGAAATTTTCTCTATTATTCACAAGAATCAAGGAACGTCACCCTGTTCTGAGCAATGACTTTCCAAATCATGGTGGTTTATTTAGTCGAATTTGAACTGTTCATGTAAACAAAGAGGGGAGGAAGAAAGATATTTGAAGAAATCAAAGAAATGAGTCAACCACAAGACCACAGAAACTGAGTATTTCCCTTGATGGTTGGGAAGTTCAATACAATTTGATTATATTCAGTAAGTAAAATTTTGGCTTGTAATATTAATGGGCTCATAATAGCTTCCTTTGGGATATATATTACTTCCACTTATGTTAAAACTTCCTTTGATAACTTATTCATCACTTTGCCTTTTAAGAGTTACAACGTGTTTCTTGATACATTTAGTATGCAAGTCCTTCTGGAAAAAGGTTTTTGACCTTAGGTAATTTGAACTCTCATGATTTATTGTGCCAAAATTAGAGAGGGTAATTTAAATTGTACTGTTCAAAAAGATCAAGGAAAAGGCAAAAGAAGAAATAAAAAGTCATTGTTGACAGAGACTACAATCTCAGAATAATTTGGGCTTCATGAGAATATTTTCATTTAACTATAAATAGCATAAAAATAGTGTATATAAAGAATGTTAATAATGGAAAGATATTGTGGTAATAAAGAAAACTAGGCAAACAAGACAACATAGCAATGCTCAGCATTACTGAGCATTTTACAATCAGTTATATAAATATTTCTTTTATAGCTAGTAATTCTGACAGTAATTCAGGTCAGTAGTCATACGGTTTGAAAAATTGCTGTCCCTTCTTGACACATTAGTGAGAGAAAATGAGGGTCAGTGGAGAAATCAAGACTGATTATGAAAATAAGCAGCAAGCTTAGATTTGCACACAATTACTGTGTTTTAATATGTCTATGGAATGTTTATGATTTTATATATGATATTCAACTTCAAAAATGTCTCCAAGTGCATACACATTAATAAAACAAAAGCTCTTTAAAAAACAGGGAGACACAGAATGAGAGACATCAAAACAACCTGAATCCCCAGAACACAGGAGTTTATAGATAAAAGTCACTGTTTTGCTTTATACAAAACAAAGAAATTGATAAAATCAGATACTTGATGGACAGGCAGGTAAAACTGATTTTAAAAGAAAACAAAACCCACCCATTTTTGGGCTTCCCTGTGTAACGACATGTGTACAGAATGACCTGAAGTGAGACATTTATTTCACAACTACTACCTAGGCACAGCACCGTTCTTATGTGAAATGCAAGATAATCTGTACAGTAGGCAGACATGGACTGTTCTCATATGGCAGAAAATGTTTACTTAGAGAAGATTCTATAACAGAACCAGTGAGTCACAACATAGGTTACCTAGTGATAATTTTACTGTATATTTCACAAATAAACCAAAAGAATTCAAAACCCTTGAACAAGTGGAAACACCCACACACACCTCCCATCTCAAAATAAAGGATTAGGAAGGACCACTTTATTACCATCATATCCTTCTGCATGCCAATACTTTCAGGTCTTATTCAGACTGCAAGCAATTAGTTGTGGAGGGGCACCTTCTAAGTGTTTACTTAGGTTTGATAAAATAGCTGAGGGTAGCCTGTTGAAAGCATTTGCAACACTTTCATCATTAAAATCTACTTTTCCCAGTGTTCTGTGTACACACGAAATAGGACCAACAACTTCCTAAAATAATGAAGCTTCTGGAGAGACAGATACATAGAGCAAGACTCTTGAGTATCCCAGATTGAAACAAAACAGAAATGCTTATAATCAACATCAGACTCCTATTGCTATCAGCAATTATTGTACAGATTTGGGGGGGACAGTGCTTGAATTGAAACCCCCAGCTGACCTCACCCTTGAGGAGGAGGTTGGAGAAATACAGCTTTCTCTCTCTAGTATGGGGTGCCTCCACCACTGCATTAAAATAAGGCTTTCAAATTAGTGAAAAATATTATTCCCCCCTGAAAATTGGAATGTATAATTCTAATATTTCTTACTCGAATATTCCTCTCCTGAAAAGGCCCAACAGTAGATTAGCAACAAAGGCTAACAATACCTGTTTAGAGCTTTTCAGATGGAGATTTTACATCATTTGCTGCTATCACCATCTTCTCATGTGTATATACCACCCGCCCCACCCTCCCCCCAAAAAAAAAAAAACAACTTCCTGTTGATATCACTTTTTTCAATAATTAACTTGAGTTGAAGTACAAGAAACTTGAATGTTGCAAGTATTGCTATAGGACTGTTGGATCTTCTGAACTCTGAAACCCTCATTGTGTCTGTCATCCAACATGGACATTTTCTACTTCTCATTCAAAGAGAAAATACAGCATCTGGCATAGTGCAATTTGTAATAGGATTGCAAAAGTTATCTGATTAAATGTCCTATACAGTTTGACATCTGTAATAGATTTCAACTGATCTAAAAATTAAATTTCAGAACTTGGTTGTTCAAAGAATGGATGGAAAGGATGGGGGGAGAAAGGTCCCTGTCCCAAGTACTTTATAGAAATCTGTATTTTCAACATTGTTATTCTTGGCTCCACTGAAGACTATTTCTACACATCATAGTCTGTATTTGATTCTGAAGGCAACAGATGTTTTTGTGATCCATACTTTGCAAATCTTTATCCCTACTGTAGTGCATAATCCATGCATTTTAATAGCTCAGCAAATCAATTATTTATTTTGCTCTACTGAAGCACTAGTATCAACAGTTTAGATATGTTACTGAACACAACCACGGAAGAGAACATGTCTAGCTTTTTGACTCGTTCTGACAATTATATCCACAGATAGTCCAACAAAAATGGTAGTTAATTACCAGACATCACTTAATCTGGGACTTGGAGCTGCTTGAAATTACCACTTTGCATAAAGCTTACAAGAACATTGTTATTAAACTGAAGTGTGCCTGTCACAGGGCATTTCATGCACTGCTTATGGGAAAGATTAAGGTTTTTTTATATTACAGAAAAAATCAAATGTTGTTTGTACAGGTGATAGAAACTTTTAAATTCCAGTACTTTATGTCTGCATGACTCAAAAGACTTGCATGACTCAAAAGACTTGAATACATTTCAGTGCAAACTCCTACTACAGCATATCATGCCATCCCTCATGTGTATTACATTAGAGGCTCGGGAAATTCAGATTTTCAGACAGCATTTAGCATGTGAGCATATACATAACTTAAAATAGTTATATACATGTAAGTGTACACTGATCAGTGCACTAACACTGTTTTGGGCTTTGGGCTTTTGGTTGAGGTTTTTTTCTGAGGTTGTTTCTTCTCTGCCTCCATATTCTCCTGGTTTGATCACTGACTATGGTTTATTCTTCTGGTTTGATCACTGATCTCAAGGCCTCAGCCCTTGTTTTGTTTAATATCCCCAAAAGGACCTTAAATATCTGTTGCAAGGCAGATACTGCACAGATTTTAACATGGAGGCAGAACTTTTCTCTCCTGGCTGATGGAATTCACATGATGGGAAAAAATACAGTCCCTCGACCCTAGCTCAAGAAGTAGAAGGTGGAAGCAATTTCCACACTACAATCCCAACAAAACCATTCCTGTTGCTAAGCAAGAGTTAGAAAAAATTTTTCACTGAAGGAGTGCTTGGCCAGTGGATCATCTGCCCGGGGAGGTGGTAGACTCATTGTCCTTGCCATGTTTAAAAGACTGGATGTGGCACTCAGTGCCATGGTTTAGTTGATGAAGAAGTGTTAAGTCATAGGTTGGGCTAGATGATCTCAAAAGGTCTTTATCAACCTAGCTCATCCTGTGATTCTATGAAAGTACTGTGCTGGTGCTTCAGAAAATCCTCACAAGCAGATTTGTAATCCAAAAAAAGATTTTTTTTTTTCTTCCTGTCCTTTCTGCAGTCCAGCAGGGACTCTCCAGACCCTCATTTACATCAGTCTCAAAACTTTGTTGCACCTGTTCCATACCTTTCAAATATGCTTTGCTATTAGAGTGTCTAGTATTCAAGAGAAGATTTGACTTTACCTCAGCTGAAAGAAGTTCAGCTGATACATCTGTGTTTTTCACAGTTGCAACTTACATCTGGTCCCTAGCCAATATCCAATTAATTAATGCTCCAAGGGCCTTCTGGTGCTCTGGCCTTCTCAGCTGAAGAATTCCTGGCTTATTGCTGAAATTTTTGTTTTTACTTAAGTGCATAGGTTTGCACTTTATGTATTATAACACTCATTTGTTGCTTTTCAAGCCTAACAAATCATGTTGTCAATAGATTTCATTTGCACACAATTGTTTTCTTCCAAAAGCTGTGAAAATAAAAAGCCCTTGAATGCTTATTTGGTTAGTTTGAGCTATATGTAATTGCAACACCCAGACCAATTCCTGTCACCTCTGGAATGTTTAAAATATTACACTCTGCTCCCTAGGGAGAGGCTATCACCCCAACTCAGCTGCTGGAGGGAAAGTTATGTCCAGTCCTCTGTGCCAGACATTCCCACACCCCAACAGCCTCCAGGAGCACGTGGGAGGGAGGAAATGAAGTATTGCTTGGAGTATTCAGTACATACTTAATCCAATAGGAAAATGAATTAAATTTTTACCACAGACCCAATCTAAATCATAAAAAAAGGTTTGTTTTAATCCAAAGCACATCAGAATTTAAAAGCACCTATGAGAATAAAATAAGTAGTTTTTTCCATGTAGGAATAGGCTTTCAGAGGTATTGGAAGCATTTTGCTTAGAACTGAATTGAGGCTGAACAGAAAGATACTAGCATTCTGCAACACAGTGTAAGGTCCTGTACCAAGCATTATTTGTCAGAACAATATTGGTGTAGCTTTTCTAACCAATGTTAGGATTCTGAAAAATTGCTCAAAGGTATGGGACCAGTCTGGACCATGTGACCCAGTGTCTCATTTCTGTCTTCCTCAGTTCAGTAGGTCTGAGCAAAACCTCAGCAACTCTGTAGATCAAGTCTATGATTTATCTCCATTGTTTTATTTCGTTACTCCAGTGCATCAGATATTAGTTGTAATGTCTAACTTCAAAGTGAAAAGTGAAAGCAAAAATAATCACTTGCAGAAAGACAAGCTCCACATCAGTGGCTTGGTGTTCAGGCAAAGTTTAAAAGCCCTTAAAAATGGGCTTTTAAGTGCCTCAAATGCCCTGTGCTGCTGTTTCATGCAGCACACAGAGAGAGTATGGTTTGCCTGTTCATGACACAGCATGGAGGTCATGTCATCACCTAAGTGTGGCTTCAAAGAGTACCATGGGCTGACTTGACCTTCTGGGTTTTAATCCTTACATGCATCCCCTCCCTGTGCTACATTTTCCTGGAGTGCTTGTTAACAACATCTTGGGGAAATAGTTTTTCTTTTGGATAATTTATTGTCTGAGGTTGAAGCAATTTTCTGCTATGTTATGTTCATGATACAGTCAAAACCTAGGACACCTGAAAGACATCACTAAGTGATACGTTGTCACGAAAAAAAGTCTTTTCCTGGTGACATCATGATGATTTGACATTTATGACTCTCTGCCTGCTCTTGTTTATTTTCTCTTATTTTCCAGTGACATCAACAATTTGCCTCTTGTCAAGCCTTTTTCCTCTGCAGGTGCTACTTTTGCCTGTCTGCTTTTCTGTTGCCCATATTATTCCAGCCAACACTAGGGCAACACTAGCCAACACTGCTGCTCACTTGATTTTAAAATTCCTTCTAATACTTCTGCAACATTTAGTTCCTTCAAAAAACCAAACCGAGCATGCAAATAAAAAACAAATCCCAACAAAAACAAACAAACCAAAAAAACTGCAAAACCCTCCAAGAAACCAGAAAAAACAAAGAAAGAAAGCTTATGACTCATGTTTCCATCTCAATTAAGCATTTAATCAATATCTAGAAGGTTTCAAAATACTACACTAATTAAATAATAAGGGAAGGCTGGAAAGTGTGGCTGATCTGATGCCCACTGAAGCCACGACAGGCACACTTGTGCTCAGTAGACATCAGATCAAGTCTTACTTGAGTGTCAATGTTTCAGCAGTTCTGTGGCTTAAAATTTACCACCTTTCAAGCAAAGTCAGTGACTTCACTATCATTTGATGACATAAAACTTTGCTGGCATGTCAAGGCTGGTCACAAAATCTTAATGACTAAGAAACCAAACATATTTTCTGACTGAATATCTGTGTTCTACAGCCAGTATGGAATGGTTTTTAGCACACTGATGGAGCTGGGTGTTATTCATTATTGAATGCTATGCTGAAGTCCTTAATTTCCCCTCTTACTAAAGCGTATCACAGATAAGATGTCAGTTTACAGTTTCTGTTCATTGTCAGAATTACAGTTTTAAATTAAACAAAATATAAAACATAGTTAAATTTCTAGTTCAGTAATTGTAGCATTTATTTGAAATTTGAAAGGAAGCTGAAAATTTATGTTTGCTAATCAAAACTCTTGCACCTACTTGTATCTGTTTAGACATTCCATTTCTATTGTTGCTGTCAGCTTTTTGAAAATCCCTTTTATGACAGACAAATCTAAATGAGAAAAACCTATGTTTTGCTCTGCTGCTTTCTTTGATCCAAACACCTTTTAACCCTGGTCTTCCAATCAGAGATCAAAATCCATCATCAATTAATTATCTACTGAGATTTTTTTCTCAGTTGACAAGAAAACCATCACCATTCTGAAGATTAGATTGAGCCAGTTTCTTCAGTAATAACTTAATGCCATCTGAACTCGAAAAGATTAATTCTTAATCAAAGTTTTCACACTTTCATGGTGAGTTGGTTTTACTAGTTTACTACAAATAGCATTCACAAAAAAATCCTAGTAATTTGTCCTTAATATAAGGTTATAAAATGTTCAGGTTTGTCTTATTTTCCTGCTAACCAGCCATTCAGAATTTATTCAGGAGGATATGCAATTCAGTTACATAAAGACAAAAGTCATCTGAGAAAAGTGAAGAAGAAAAATCAGCCTCAATGTTTTTCCTGAATGGAATAAGCATTAAAGCCTAAAGAGTTATTATCATGCGATAAAAAACCCTTTCTTTTACTTTTATCTCTTGCTATACAGCACCAAAAAAAATGCTACTGATGCTTAAAGCAATGCGAATTTCAGTATGCTTATAATCATTTATCAAAGCAGAGCTTTACCTTCAGTATTGAGTCAAAGGTCCTCCCTTTTACTGCCAAGCCTGTAACTCTTTAGGCATTAACACAGTCACAACACCTGCTTTTCTTTTTATAATTAGTCTGCTCTTAATGGAAAATATTAATGACATTCATTTACATGTGTAAAATACTGTATTGTATTCATATGAAACCTAACAATAGCTCAGGATCAGTACATTCACATTTTCATAGTCTTCCCTACATGAAGAATTAGCTGTATTGGCTGAGATCTCTTTTTGGCCAACATATCAGTGTGAAGGGGATTTTTAAATTATTATTACTAATTTTTTTTTTCAGAGTTTTAGAATGTTTCATTTTTCTGATCAATTAATTTTGGTTTTATTTTACAAAACAGGTGTCAAATTTAATGTCAAATGTTGCTGCAAAGGTTAATTTACCACATCTAGTAAGGAAACAAAAGTGATCATAACATCATTATTTCAAAATTATCTGCTAGATAACAATTTTTAAATAACTATCTTGTGAATACTGCAGGAAATGAGGTTGCAAGAAATTGTTATATGCAAAGATATTGAAGACTTTTCTGTGTAAGAGTTGTATTAATTATTGGCTTGTGAGTGTGAAGTAATTAATGTAGAATGTTCAATATACCTGATAAATAAGTGTTCCTCTGTAAATTCCTCTGAGAATTGCCCCATCCAAAGCAGCAGAACAGCAAAAAGTCCAGCACCAGTTTTACCCATAGTCAGGCCACTTCCCTAGGAAAGGGTAAATTTGTCAGAAATCATTTCAGGGAGCCAGCTGGCCTGAACATAGTCCCTGAGAGATGGGCCCAGAGGTGCCAGCTGTAGGCTGAGATGATTATGGTCGGCTTAAGAAAAAGTCAAATGTTATGTTTTGCCTTTGCTGAGTTATAACATAGGGTCAGATGTGGGAGGCACAAACCATTTTTGAAATTATGTGATACATTAGAAAAGCTGAGTAGTCAATATGTTAATCTTCACTAAATCCATGGATTTCAGAGACCAGGTTGATTGGTACTGGGAATTTTTAGCTATTAATCACTGCTAGCACAATAAGATGCTTGAAGTGTAATCTGAATATTTTAATTACATGGATGAGCTTGAGGATGTGCTCAGAAACACCTACAAGGAGCAGCAAAGCACAAACCATGGACGCATCCAACAGCAAAGCACACTGTTATAGGCAGAGACCCTGGGTGGGGGAAAGGAGCAGCCAGCATACTCTTATAAAGCCAGAGGTGGCACAGGGCAGAGTTCTGTAAAGTTCCCAGAGCTCAGTGGTGCACAAACAGATGGAGAGCACTTTCCTCTCTCCACCATATGTGTTTTATCAAGAGGAACGGGGCTGGGAGCTCTTCCTTCCCCTGTGACCTTTACCAGGAGGGATGGGGACAGCTCCTTCTCTCCCACTCCATGTACTCTTGGACAGGCCACCAGAGTGTACAGTTTCCCATTCTCTTTCACTTTTGATATTAAAACTAAATATTAATTTTTCCCCACCCAAACGTAATTAATAACATAAGCAGTTCTCCCCAAATGAACTCCACCCCCACACCTCCATTCCCCTCCCTTTTCTAGCATCTTGGCTTTATTCTATTTCCTTCTAATACTGCTTTCTTTGTTTTAGTAGCTTATGACAATGGTAAAATAGACTAACATATTTGATTCTCATCGTGTTCTAAATAAAAAAAATATTCAAATCATCTGGAGGCTCATGTGTTTAAAAAAAAAACCTATTAATCACCTTAATCTCAGTAAGATCAGATTGTGGAAGTCAGAAACCCTCCAAAACCAGCCCTTTTTTAGATTGTCTAGAGAACAAAATGAATTGCAGATAAGCTCTTTTGGGTTGTGCTGGATACAGTTCACACAGTTTCATGTTTTTGTTTATCTTACGAGTTCCTCAATACCCTAGATCTTTCCACCAAGCACTGTACCTCCGAGGCTCCCCAATTTAACCCCAGGTATCTGTCAGTTGTCAAGAACACAATTATTGACTTGAAGTGCAAGAGCCTTTCTCAGAGCCTGGATTTGCCATCAACCAACACAAGAAAGAGGCAGGCACACGTATATGATATTTTCAAAACACATTCCCCTTGAGAACTTACTGTTCTTTCACATTTTAATTGCATTTTCAATGATCTAATTGGTTTTGGTTCTTCTGTGTGCAGGCAGCTCTTTGAAATGCTTTTATGAATAGCAACATATAATTTCTTCACCATTTCATGTTGTGGACTTTTTGTTGCTAATAGATAATGGGATCAAATGAAACTTTCAAATTTCTATACCTCAAGACAAAAAATGAAATTTTCAACTCTTCCTCTAAAATTCTTAAATAATTTCACATGTTGCTACCTTATATTTGGTTACCTGTAAATTTTTGTTGGTTCTGTCAGTGAGGAGTGCCTAAGAAAATTACCATCTGAAAGTAACTGATTTTCTTTATAATTCTGAAAGACCATAAAACGAGTCAATAATGTGCAAGCAGTTTCTGTTCTCACATGTTAATGCCCAACTTTATGCTTCTTCATGAGAATATAAAAAACCCATTAAAGCCAGAAACAAAGTACCAGTGAATATAGTCAGGAATCTGTCAGCCATTCTGCAGTTTTCTATGAGCTGCTTCTTTCAGTTTGGTTCCTCTGAGTCCTTTTTTGTTTTCTCTAAAGGGTCTTTTTAATACAATTTTTTTTTGCGAGTAGAATGAAAAAGTCCTTATCTTCATAGCACACCTATTTTAATCTCTTTGATGCACGGTAATCCAATATGCATGTAACCTGGGGCTGCTTTCAAAAAAGATCTGCAAATGATAAGAGCCATGTAATTCAGCATGACAGAATTTAAAAAAGGCATTTGCAAGGCTATTTACGAGAAGAGCAGAAACTAACCTTTCATCTTGGTCTTGTTAGTATGGATCAAGATGGTTAGACGTAGATTGAGTAATTCTATATTAGTCAATCAACAGCTTCACTGTAGCTGCTTTTAAATGTTCACAGTCTCGTTTGTGAGCACTTAAAAGGAGAGCTGTAAAATCTCATGCCATAAATTCAGTAACTATATTTCTATGCACATGCATGTACATGTGTACATAATGTATAGCTACTAAAAGTTCCCTCAGAGCAGGACACCTCAAGAAGTTTGTCAGTGAAAACAACAATGTTGCTTTTATAGAGGAGAAACTATTTCAGAGCATCCAGGGAATTAGTGTCAACAAGAAACACATCAAATCAGTATCACTCCCCACATTCCTTCCTTGGTTACATGCAGACTGTTTTGCCTGTATGAAGGAGAGCTTCAGTGTTACCTCAGTGAAAGAGCCAGTCGCTGTTCAAGCACTTGGAGAGAAGTAGTTCTCTCACAAAATAAGTGAGCAAACAAATAAGCAAAATCTACAAAGACTGAAATCTGTACAGAGAGGCAAACTGATGGAACTGCAGGACCCACCTAACCTGGGGAGAATCTTCAGGGGGTTTCAAAATCTGTAACTGATTTCTAAAAGATGGGTCATCCTGATAACACTTGGGCTGTGATACCACAGAACCTACAAGGTGGGAAAACTCTGAGATCATCAAGTACAAAGTTTGACCGGACAACACCGTGTCACCTAGACCATGGCACAAAATGCCATGTCCAGTCTTTTCTTAAATACCTCCAGGAATGGTCCACCTTATTTCTAAGAAGAAAAAGGAGGAGGTTTCAAAATAGGATTTCTGATAAAAACAGGAAGCAATCTTTTCCTCCCTGCACTGGCAGCAGTGCAAAATCAGCTAGAGGGCTGTTTGGTTGTTCACACCAAGCACAAAGCATCCCTCACAAATATGAGTCAATGCATTTTAAGCAATAAACAGAGTGGGCTAAAAGGCAACTCTGAAATTTTGAAAAGAGGGAAATTCTGAAAGAGATCTCTTAAGGTTATCTTGATGTTTTCACTGCTCCTACAGGAACATGAGCTTGCACTGTTCACAGTAGCCATAATTGGGACATTGCCTGTTCATCGCCTACAGTTGACATACTTCAGTAGCATATAACAAATAAGATCTGTTCTGCTGATCAGATAAAAACAATGAGTCTCGAGGTCATCTCCCACTGCAGATTTCCTCTTCAACATTCATGTTTCTTCCCTTGGCTGAGGAGGAATAAGAAGAAATGCAACATAACATTTACTGTACAAGTGAAAGGGTATCTGGAGAAAATGAAGCATCGAACTGAGTAGGAGCAGGAGACAAACTGGATTCAAAAGAAACCGTCAGGGACCTATGCCTAACACAGGAGAGAGGGTACAACCAGGCAGGCTATGACTGTCAGAAGCTGCAAACTGCATTTGTATCTGTTCATACTTGCAAAGCATCCTGTGCAGGCAAGGCAGGCACCCTGGATACCCTGGCAGGGAGAATGGCCAACCTCGCACTTCCTACTTGTTTCTCATCAAGACGACTCACTAGTACACCCTTATATCTTGACACTCCTAATCTTCAACTGACTGGCACTATTCAGACAGGCTTAAACAAGAAAACTTATTTCTGGGCTATAATTCTTAAAACTGCTATAGCTGGGGTAAGGCAAGCTTTTCTTTCTTGCTGGCACAGTAAAATCACACTTTATTTCACTTGGATCAGTGACTAAAAGATTAAGTCTAACATTACCAACAGTGACTGCCACTTGGGCATGGTGTACTGCAGGGTACTAAAACACTGGTCAGCAAAGTCATATCCAGGCTTTCTGCCCTGTAGGTGTAAGCTTTGAATGGGAGACGGGACAAAGGTCTCTGTTTAGATTGATTCTCAAAGAAATGACTTAAAGAGTTTGTGGAAGGTAGTGTTGTTTCAAGAACTCGGGGTGGGACATAACTCAGAAGAGTTTCAGAGTACCTGCTGGCAGAGCTGTTTCTCTCCAGCTGGTTCTTCCTCCTCAAGACCCTTCTATTCCCACAGTTTTTTATATCATGGACATCCTCCCTTAACTGTTCCCCATCCCTGGATATTCCCATGACTTTTCTGCTGGTCTAAACCAAGCTTTCTGTTCAAATACGACAATCTGATCTTCAGGTGTAAGCTACCAGTGATAACCCTTTGCCCTCCTTGCAAAGGAGCTCACACTCCCCCTTTGTGGCAGTGCATCACTAGACAAAAGAGAGAAGGGAAGGACCAAGAGCAGCACTAACTAGGTGTGAGCAGGGGATGGGACAGGCTGGAGCTCCAGCTGAGGGAACAGCAATGCACAGAAAGGCTGATACAGGTTGGCACCTGGTCAGAGTGTAATGAACCACATGTAAATGTACCAATCTCTGAGGGTCCAGCCTTGCAGAGAAGTGGCTAAAATCAATTAGCAAGACTGCTCTTCAGAGGTGTTTTGTAAAGCAAAAGGTTTAATAAAGAAAAATATCAAAATAACAAATGTTACAGAAAACAAATGAAAAGCTGTGCACAGATGTCTGAGAAACCTCTGGCACCTTGCTGAAAACACTCCAAAAAGCCTTTTACTTCCTTAGTGCTCCTTCCTAAATACTGAATGTTCTAGGAGGGACAATTTGGCTTGCAGCCAATAGAGAGAGATACAGGGTTTGAAGAACGGTGACAAGGTCCAATAGATGCTTTTCTCTTGGCCCTGAGCCAATTACTGCCTGGAGGGTATGGAAAAATCTAGGTAAACTTCCTAAAATGTCTAGAGGTAAACTGAAACCCTTTCCCTATTTGGAAACACCTGCTGGGGGTGTAGGGGATGCTTTACTACAAGAGACCTTGGATTGTCTGGAGCCCTTGGGCAAGGCAGAGGTGCCCTGCCCTCAGGGAGAGGCAGAGCCCAGCCCTGACCATGCCCCAGCTCAGCAGCAGCCCAGGGATGCTGCAGGTATTCCTGGCTTTGGGGAAGGCATGGACTGATGATATATCCAGACAAGCTGTGCTTGGGTGAGCTTTTGGCAAAGCAACAGCTTTGAGAGAGCTTGAGCAACAGCTAGAGAAAGAGCTTGATAATGTGGTGCTTCAGAGACAAGGACACCCCCTCAGCTCCTCCTGTGCTGAAATCATCCAGCCCTGTGCCTTTAGCTGCTCCTCTTCTGTAGAGTCCATGTTTTATGAGCAAAAAGATGAGTTTTAGACAGTTAGAAGAGGTGAGAAATCTTGCCACAGATGCCAAGCCAGAGGGAAGCAGAGAGCAAAGGACACATCCCAGGATTGTCATTTTTCCTTTAGGAGCTAAGGAAATGAGAGAATAGCATTTCTGTCAGATACAAGTATTTACAGTCTTGAACAGGGAAGTAAATGACAGAACCATCAAAGTACAGAAGTATCAGCAAACCCTATAGCTCCCTGAGGTCCAGAAAGCAGCTGGTTCAAACCTTCAACCACCAGTTATCTTTTGTTTTCTCCAAAGTATTTAAACCGTATTTAAAACTGCTGCATGTCTCCATGCTTTTACTTTCAAACTCTGGTTACAGAAAGTTCATTATTGATGAAATGTGTGCCAGGAAGAACCCATCTTGAATTTCAGGTTCAAGTTTGATATTGAGAGTTTTTTAGGGTGGAGGAAAAGTTTAAAAAAACCCCACAAAAACCACTAACAAAAAAATTTTGGAAGTTTTTCCCTAATGCAGAACTTTGCTATTTCTGTCTAAACTACAGCAATGGTTTGTAGAGCAAAATTACTTTCTGAAGCTTAATGATGTAGCAACAATCCAAGTGCTTCCTGATATTGTCCTACAATAATAGCCATAGACAAGATTTTGTAATAGCTGTCAAATGTTTTCTTTTTTCTCTTCTATTAAGTGCAGTTTCCCTACCAGAATAAAGAAAACATGGTCAACATCTTTCTTTCACCAGAAGCAGCACTCCTATTGAGAAGGCATGCCTATCTATTGCCTCATATGAGAGAACATGTCTTTGTGTAGGGGAGAAAACCTTCACCCTGATGATAGTTTATAGATATTTCAAATTAAGTGAAGTTCATCTAGCAGAATGTTGAAGCCATCAGAAATCATGCATTTCTGTAAGTTTTATAATCAGAAACAAAATCAAACTTTTTTTCTTATCCATTTAGGCATGCAAAGCAAAGGCCTGGTCATAGCTATACACTTAATTAAAATATTTAAACACTTAAGGGCTTGTTTAGCTGCGACCTGAAAAAGCAGCTTCAACTTCATGCTGAGAAGAACGTTTCTTTCATTGCACTGCACCCTCCTTGCTCTAAGGTTTTTCTGGGTGTTTGTACAAACTTTTATAATAGAAAGTGCTTGCAGAGATTAAAAAAATAAAAATAAAAAGGCAAAAACCCCAACATCAACAACCAAAAAACCAAAACCCATACCAGCTACCAGCAGATGTACAGAATTTGAAATGAACTGCAGTTTAGAGATTTACTTGGAGAGATAAATATCTGGCCTGAGTGGTCCGAGGCACACACTCTACCCTGTGCAAATAAACAATAATGAGCCCTTCAGCTGTGCAGCTCATATTTCATTATTTCACTATTTTAATAATCAGGGACATTTGTGGAGAAAGTTGCAATAAAAAACAGGGAACATAAAATTTTTGAGGTACCTTTAGGTTATGCCTAAGTACAGACAGGGAGATATACTAAAACTTTAATTAAAATAGTATTAATTACTAAAGGAATAGCTGAATTACTGAGGGATAATGAACATGAGGTAACTGTTTTCAGATGGTCTAACTGGGGCAAATTACTCCCCAGAGAACTATATTGTAGTCACAAAATCAGAACATCGTGGATGTTAACATATGAAAAAGGACAAATGAAGGTCTAGTTAACATTGTAACAGCTCATTTTCAGAACAGCTCAGAACAGACATTTAGGCAAACCTCATTGCTTAGAACCTTTATGAAGGTTAAGTAAAAGAGGAAGCCATTCAAACCCATCTTCTTTATGTAGCTTTAAGTGAAAGGATATTTTAAAAATGACCCAGTGAAGCCAGAGAGAATGAGCACCTGAGCAGCATCTCTGCTCCATCCTATCTATCTTCTTGCCAGTGTATGCAGTTGTATCACTGCTGTTGATTATGGGAAGAATGTGATCTTTGTCCCATTGTATTATGAAAATGCATACTTGACAGAAGGAAAAAATTCCTGTGGCCAGAATGGATGTCTTAGGACTAGTGTAGCTCTATCAATGAAGTGCTGCCATAATATAAATAATCTTTTTTGTCCTGATTCCTAGAGCAATGACATTTATGTGACTCCACTGCCTGTTTCACTGTTTTTTACCTTAATAACTGAGAAATTCTGCTGTTTAATTTTATCCAATTGACACAGGGTAGGGGACAGAGAAATTCTCAGAGATAATTAAGTTCCTGAAAGTTTCAGGAAAAAAATTGTCCCTGAAAGAGAAAGAAAACTCTAATTAGTGTTCCCACAGATGGGAAAGCAGGTAGGCTCATCTCCAGCTTGCAGCTAGTGACTGACTAATCTACACTCTGGAAATGGCAAATCATCCAGCACACAGATAGGTCCAGACAAGCACTGGAGAAAACAACATTATTCACAGAAGCTGAAGAATAAAGGACAGACATGGGTAGGAAAATGGCTTAATTACTATGTATGAAAACCCTTGAGTTAAAGCCACACCCTTCATTAGTGACATTCTGTAGAATAAGTAATTAAGCATCTGGTTCCCATACCGTGAAACTCCCAAGGATATCTACACTTTTATATAAAATGCATTATGGACATACAGCAGCTAAGCTTCCCTTTGCAGTGATAAATCCTCCATTTACACAGTTCTTCCAACACTACATCTACAGTTTATACAACTTCTTCAGGCCAAACCAGCTTCTTCTACTGTTGCTATAGCCTCTGTGCTGGTTCTGAATTAGTATTCTAAAAACTAAATTGGACTTAGTCCTGTCCACTTCCCGACCCTATGCATCTTTTTTTCCTTCCATCTTAGCAGGTTTCTAGCTTCTCCCCATCCCACAGTTTGATTCCTTTGATACCTTTCCAAACACCACACATTTTAACTTAGCAAAGAGCATCAGTCCCTGTGCAATTTCTGTACTCTCTCTACATTAAAATCTGACAAGTACATTTTCCTTTTGACTTGCTATTTAGCACTGACAACAGAACAGCAACAAAGCTTCCTGCCCTCAAATCAAGCCCAGCATGACTGAAAACATCTAAGCCTTGCAGTTATTCAGAAAGGCATATTCTGTCCTGAGCTGCTGCATAGTACCTGCAAAGCATGAGCAGAACCTGGATGGGCAGGGGTGAATTGCAAAGCTTATCTCAGAAAAAGATGGACCTTTTCTGAATAGAAAAGTTTGCTGATGCTTCCCTAGCAAAACTTGCTCCCTGTTTATCCAGTGTATTCCAAAAAACAAAACAAAACAAACAATCCCCCAACAACAAAAATCCCAGCAAAACAAAAGAAAGAAGCAAACCCCCCCAAAACAAGAGAAAACAAAAACCCTACAAGTTTTCCTCATAATAATGATTCAGCTCAAATTATCCTGGACACACTTGCTGTGTACTGCTCTCCAAGAGTTAAAGTTTTCCAAAATAGGCACTCTCTGTACATGCTCTAGGATACCCATCTTTTTATTTGGATTTGCAAGTTTTTAGCCATAAAAGTATGCTTTTTAAAGAAAAATTATAGCAGTGGTTAAATGACACATTTGCAAACACTTACATGGTCTCTTGTAACTTCATGCCTATTGTCAATTGAAATTTTATGCATAATGGGAAATATTTCAGAGAAGCCAAATACTTCATCTCTATTTTCAAAGAAATCCCAACAGCAGCAAATAGCCAAGAAAGAAGGATCACTCCTTCTTGTCCACAAAACTCTGCTGAACAGGTTTGAAGATGAAAAAGACTCTTTGGCTCCTTTTTGTGGCTGTGCTGTTGGTAGAGACATGAGAAAGTCCAATGCAGTATCAGGTAACTCTGCTGGTATGGTAGCAAAGGAACTGCTTCCAAAATATTGCAGCTGTCAATTGCAGAGGTATCTCTGGTAACAAAACCCTTTGTGTTCTGCTGATCTCCTCCAAGTACAATGGAAAAAAAAAAGGGGGGGTGTGTGTGTATTCCTGGGAATACATGACTCTACAGTCAAACTTCACTGTATTTTCTGTTGAAAAGTTTTGTAGGAAGGTCTACGTTTGGTTCTTGGCTGGTTTACAATTTGAATATATTTCTCTTGAAAGGGTACTTTTTCCTTTGCTTTTCTCAGTCAGAGCATTCACAGCAGAAATGGACAGCACATTACAGCCATTCATGTTTGTACAATTATTTCTACACTGTCAAAACAGAGGCAGCTAAAATCAGGAATTTCAAGGAATCATGGTCTCACAGTCATATTTCCTGTATCCCTACCTCCCTATACAGAGCAATAAAACCAGTAGCACTCTCACTGGGAAGTGCAGAGCTCATTTGTCCAGTGCATCAGAAAAGAAAGATACCTTGTTGGTACCTAAATAGCTACTTTTCTGGCAATATTAACATCAAGTTTTGGAGCTGTATTTAGTTATCATGGCCTGGGTGGGATATAGTGTTGTTGAGGTACGTATGAACTGAAGTGACATAAAATACAAGGCAGACTACGTTACTTTGAAGAATATGCAGTTTATAAGCTGCATTCTCTGATAACAAGTAGCTGTCAGAGGCACTAAATGCTATAATGTGTAGAAGCAGGCTATTTGCAGAATGACACAGCTTAACCCAGAGAGAATAAACACAATTTATAGCCTAATATTTTACAGGCAAACTAGGGCTGCTCAGTGGGACACTATTTCCTAAAAAAGAAAATGTTCATTTGAGGTTATGTATGTGCAGTTATAAGTCTGTGGATATATCCATAATAGGAACATGACTATGGAGCGCATGTGCACGGAGTCATGAAGATAACTACGCTTTGAAGTTGTGTTTCTTTCAATATAAGATTGCAAAAATAGAAGTGAGGCCTAAATAGGCTGGTGCCAGGAGCTGCTCAGATGATAGTCACAATATTTCTTATTCTCTCCACCAAACAAAGCCATGGAGCATAGTAGCTGTTTTGAAGAAAACTGTTCACATCAGGATACAGTGGGAATTTGGGAAATCTTTAACAAGCACTGTCTTGTCCTGTCTTTTATGCATTTCTCCTGCTCCAAGTATAGGGCCATTTGGCACTGGTAATATATTAGCACATAACTAAGGTAAACTTGTAAAAGGAGTGGTCTAACACTTCCTATTACAGAACTGCCAGAGACAAGTGGCAAAGTTTTAATTCAATACAAAGAGTAAATATTAAAGAGACAGAGAAAACAGCTTGAAGAAGAGATTGGAGGGCACTTTGTAAAATGTGCTGTCAGAAGAGGTTGCAGACAGTTTCTTTGAAGCTAATGCACTCAAGTTTCCCGAGGCTGGTGCAGCCTAAGGCTGGAGCATCATGTGAACGAGACACATTTCTGTCTAATCCTGCTGAAGACAGATAAGTCTGGCAATTGAGACTGTGCAGTCCTGACAGCCAACGGCACCAGCTTTGTGATAGCACGAGATTGATGCTGAAATACCAGCACTGCGACACTTCTTGACAGCAAGAAACCAACACACATTAGACAAGAAATTGGAGACAGGATATTTTCCAGTCAAACAAGGTGTCTCTTCATGGAAAACATCAAATTACCTTGCTAACAAAGTTCAATATTCATTTGGTTGCTGATGTTTTATATTTCCTCCTTTCAAAGGTGCAGAAAAATTTAGAGAAACAAGAATGAGACTTCAGTGTTCCTCATGCTTCTCAACAAACAGCATCCTCTGTCATTTCTCGCTCAACCAGGAGCTTGAAATACAAATTTGAATAAATTTTGTCAAAATTTTCTAGTATTCAGCATATTTAGTGTTCTCAGAGTTAACTTTCACACTTGCTTTATTCATTGAGGCTTGGAACAGATTTAGATAGCTTTGTACAATCTTATCATAATCCTCTCCTTTTACCCTCATCTCCTGGACAGCTCTGTATCAATGACTACGTTTGACATTCTAGACTAGCTCAGAAAAAAAAACCCAAAGTTCTCACCCACTCAGGATGATAATTCACCACAAACAAAAGGAAGAATTAGATCTGGTGACGTGTTTTTTCTTGTTCTGGAAGCAGAAGAGAGGGAAAATGGAAGGGAGTGAGGCCACTTCACAGGAGGAATGATTAGTAATTGAAGTCAACCAAGGCTTAGTTCCAAAATGAAAGATGTCTACATAATCATTGGTTTATAAAATGAATAATAGGGCACAGTTTTCTTACAACAGCAAAATTCAATCAAATAACCAGATCTTTCCACTATTAAACCAGGATTCTCAAAATATCAAACTCACCCAGAAATCTAACAAATTTCTGAAATTTCCAATACTTTCCAATACAATTCCAATATAAGAATAGCACAAATCATAAATTTGAAGAAAACTAATCCCAAACACTAAATCAATAGGAATTAAAAAATTAGCACTTGTGCACTCTGCTCTTCTGCTTCCAATTTTCAGAACTTGAAACTGACTTCTACTTTTTGAGGATCATTTCACTTGGATCAGAAATTATTTTGTGCTGGAACTATTAAATAACTTTGCTTTTATTAATATGAGAATTTCACATGGACTTACATCCAAATGTGAATAAAGAGCATCTCCTTATGATTAAGATGTAGCAGGAGTCTTGTTCTATGACAAAAAAATTCCCAAAAGCAGCAAGCCTTTCATTTTAATCTCTCTCAAGTAAACTACATTGTTCACTTTATTAAAAAAAAAAAAAAGAAAAACCAGCATGCAGAACACAACTACACTTTGAAATCATAATTATATTCCAGTGCTGTCTGACAGAAACAAATACAATTTTGAGCTAATATATTAAAAATGGGATGAGGGAAAGTCAGAAATTAGAATTGTGTTGATAAAAAAAACTGCACCAAAAATAATTTGATATTGTCTTATAATTTCATATTTTAAGACTCTTTTACAGAATACCTTGATAAATAAGCACTGGAAATTCAACTCTAAGCCAAATTGTACTGCTTGCCATTAGCACACTTTTGCTGGCAGGAAAACCCAATAGAGTGGGATTTCCAGAAAACATAAATTGTTTATCTTTTTAAGCAACAGGGAAAAAAAAAGGAAATATGAAAACAGATTTTTAAACCAGCTGCTACAAAGAAAGAGAAATGGAACATTAATTTGCTCCCAAAACATGGGAAGTGAAGCACCTGTGACATTGCAGAGTTCACAGTGCTTGGAACCAAACCACGTCACTGCAGTGGTTTTATCATCTCCAGGTACAATAGCAAGTGGACACTGCATCTGGAAGTGTGGAGCTAGATATCAAAGTCTCTTTCCTGGGGTTTTGGGGTGGGAACCATCACATAAGCTAGCATTACCTGTTCCAGTGAGTTCCTGTTTTTGCTGAAATGTCAAGCACTTGCAAAAAACCTGTCTTCAGTCATGCTGAGAAATGACCCTGGGCTTAAACCTCTTGTCTTTGAGACTTACTTATGCTACTGTCATAGCATATACATGCTTAAAGGAAGAAAGCCTCATTTCTAGCATCCTCAAAGATTAAGAGAATTCCAAAAAGGACTCCAAGTATCCAGGGAAGTCTGCCTCTGGTTGTGGCTGTGAGGGAATTTTATAAAAGGAAGCTTAAATGAAAGTGCTGTGCATACACGAAATTAAAAAAAAACTAAATAAGGTAGTAATTTGTTAGTAATTTCTAGAATTTACTTTAATGAAGCAAATACTAACAGTTGATTATCACATTCACAATGTCTTTGGCTCCATAAATTCAAAATGAACAACAGATATCAGAGATTTCTTTTCAAGGAATGTGCTTCCCCTTTCTCTAACTAAATCCCCAAATATGTCATTTTATCCTTAAACCTTGCACATGCGTTTGCAAACTGCATTCACTGGCCATGCACACAACACCATATACAGTATTTTTCATGCTTTCCCTTAAGCATTTAGATATTATCATGTCCATTGCTAAAGGTTTGCCACACATTAGCATATCAATGTTTCTGAAAACACACCATTACTGAAATAATCTATAATCTCTACACTGAAATGAGATGGATGAGATGGATGAGAAAATGTCTTCTTTTATCCAGATCTCAAACTCCAAAGCAAACACATGATGAACAAGATCAGCTGCTATTACTTCATTGACAAGAACATGTGACCTCAAATGGTTTATGATAAGCCAAGAAATATTTTATTAATATATCCACATTACAAAAAAACCCCAAAACACAAACCAAACTGAGGCACAAACAAAACCCCAAAACAAAATCAAACAAATAAGAAAACAAAAAAAAAAATCCCCCCCAGAAAACCCTGAAGAAACAAAACATACTTGAAGAGAAAATTCTGAAAAGATCACAACTAAGGTATGCAGCAGGTAAGAGAGGGTAAAGTAGTTTTGAAGCAAACACACTTTCTGGTTATAACTTAGACAAGACATGAGGATGAAACAGGCGTTAGGTACCACAAATTTATGGTGATGAGGTCCCCAATATTAAAATATGTTCTCTTTGTATCACTCTAATTAATTTTGAAAGCAGAGCTTGCAATGGATGTAATAAATTTCAGTGTACAGACACTGGATTTTAATTAGAATTACTTTTTTATAGGTCACAACTCTTTATTTAATGATTAAGTAGTTCAATTTGATATCATTGTGCTGTTTACCAACTCAAAACCACTGAAATGTGCTCACGCAAAGCTGTTTGCAATGTTATTTACTAGCATTTTTTATTTCCTGATTCTCCCTGTAACAAATTTTTAGCTTTTAAGTGGTTGGGGTGTATGAGTAGGTATTTGAACTTGTGCCAGGGGGATTCAGGTCTCCATAGTCACTCAAGTGATCTTTACTGAGCAACATTTTATATTTTGCTAAATAGTATTCTAGAAAAAAAACTTACCTAAATGACTAAACTGATCTGCTTTTCTACATTTTTAAAAGTCTTTTTATAGTCAATAATGATTTTAGATATGGACTCTCTAATATCTTCTTACTGATGTCAAATATTTAGGAGAAGTTTGCATGGAAATTTATGAGAAATTCCTAGCTGCAAATATCAGTACCTCATAGCAAGCTACAAAACAAACAAAACCACGTACTTAAAATTAAGTACATAAGGTCAGGCTCATTCACATCTTCATTTGAAAAAGGAATTGGGATGCATTCTATTTTTACACATACCCACATTTTTCTATTTTAGGTAGATTCTTGCTATAGCAGGCAGTTTTGCATTATTATCTGTAACTTATTAACTTCTAGTTCCTTTTTTCCAGAAGAGAAGAATGGAATAATTTAATACTGCAGGTCAGGAGTAGAAAGTACCAGACTAACAATTGAACATGTGGCAGGAATTTGCTATACCCCAGGTTTCAGATAATTCCCAGAGCTGTAGATAATAGCCTACATTAGATCTGTGTGGACTAAAGATATACAAAGCCAACTTTCTAACGAGCTTTCATCCACTGAATGTAGCAGGTGATTTCACAGTGTGTGTTCAAAACATGCACCCTTATTGAGGACACAATATGAACTGAGATGTGACCTCATAAGGACAGAGTATGTCATAACTTTAGTGACTCAAATCCCATAAAATATATTTGCAATACTAGTGGCCAGTCCTTAACTAGAGGCCATTTTCCTTAACAAAAGGAAGTAAATTTGTAGCTATCCCAAATATTAAACACAAAGGCCTAGAGTTGGATAATCAGGTGCATTTTAATATTTTCTGAAATTCATGAAATAGTTCTCCAAAACTGAAGGCAGAGTATATAAGTTGGAAAAATAGTCAAAAAATGAAATAAAATCCGTAGAGAGAAATAGACAGAATACTCAAAGCTTTCTTTATTGGCTTTTTCACACCATGTAAAATTGTATCCATTGCATATCCTTTTGAAATTGAAAAAAAAAATTCCTATGGTCACCTGCTTTCACACTTACTACGTTATTATTTTATTATGTATTTAATTTAAGATGCCTTTCCTCCTTTTGTTTCTTCTTGTCTATCCCCTACATTTTCTTTTGTTTAAATCCCTTTTTCTGAAGGAAAAGTACAAGAACAAAAGGAACCTAATGCTGTTTTTCCATAAGCTTATAGACCCTCTCTATTTTCACTATTTCTTTCATTATAGTTTATTCCTAATTCTGCTCCAGTCTCTCATCTGTTCTGAAAGTGTATCCTTCTATACCTTTTTCTCCCTCCCTTACACCACTCACCAGTTCCTTGAATTATTTTATTTTACCCCCACAGTTGCCTTAAATATGTAAACTTTCAGGTTTCCTCTCCCTGTGGCCCCAGGATGCAAACCAGAGGATTTCCTTGCTCAGTTCCAGGACTTCCCTCTCATTTCCAGAGCCACCAAAGCAGAGGGTGACAGCTGATGGCTCTAAAACCACTCTGCAAACCCTTCTTATACTCCTGCACTGGAAAGCAACAGCAGCTGCTGGGTTTTTTTTTTTTTTTCTTCCCAGATGTTGAAGTAACAGAAAATACAGAGCTATTCAGCCATCATAAGAAAACCACCTTATTATTTTCCTTAGTTGAGGAACAAAGTCCTCCTTCTGAGCAGAACTCATTATCAAGGACAAGTCAAGTAAGAAACCAAAGCTGATGTTCCCTCCTTCCCTCCCAATCAGAAAACAAAGCATCCATTAAGAGAACCCCTGTAAGGTTTCACCTTTTCACAGAACATTTATGCTTGTGACAGCTGGCTGGAGGAGGAGGCTGGTATCTCTAAAAATTAGACTGCTATTATGACAGGGAAAGAAACAAGATTAGAATACACAATATCTCAAACATCCATCTTTCAAAAAGGCCTGATTTCCCAAGCTTAAAATAAATTAAGAATAAAATAAAGAAAAAAATGGAACTTTCTCTAAAAGCTACTTGCACATCAATGCTCTTTACATGAAAATTACTGCAATTTCAGAAATATCTGAAACAGTCCTCTTTAGCTTTGTTTGTTCAGAAAAAGAAACAGGTTCTAGGGAGGTGAAAGCAAAGTTGGCATTAAGTGATTTAAAAACCCTTAACTCCACATTATTTCTTTCATTACTGAAGTCAGGGTAGTGGTTTTTGTTTGTGCGGGGAATTTTTTTAAAGTTATGAAACAACATCTACTTGTAGAAGTACATGTAACACTCCCAGGTACCCTCTGTAGACCCAACATGTCCCTGAAGCAAGGGGCAATTCAGAACATGGGGTGCCAGCCTGAGGCAGTCTGCCAACAATGAGGCTCTTAAATATTTTTTAAGCATCTGTCTAAACTTCCTTAGGTTTCCCTGGAAAATCCCAGTCTGAATGGTAATTCCAGTCATCTAATTATACTCCTAGCTAGGAAACATGTTATGGGACCCACCAAATGATTGAATTCCATATTTCAAAAACATGGAAAACTTTTAGATTGAGTCCTCCAAAAAATATGGAATTTAGGCACATTTTGTCAAAATTCTCAGTATCCATTTTGAGAAGAACTAATATTTAATATTTTTCAGACAGGTCCCTTCATGACAATTGATGAATATATATTCAATCAAGTTTAATGGTCATACTTTTGTTTGGTGAATCCAATCACATGAAGTGAGGAAGGTAAAATGCAAGCTTTGTCTTCCCCACAGTCAGTGAAGGATGGCTGTTCAGCAAGTTGTGAACAAAACAGCAAGTGTCTAATGATTATAATAAAGAGAAATCTGGATGTGAAACTCTCCTCCAGTCTCGCAAAGGCTCCTTGTCTCTCACCAGGACGAATTTCAAGTAGAGCTCATGCATGAAAGAAAAAAAGACCCTGAAGTAGACTCCATGGGTGTGTGGGAGTGAGATACAGGCTCATTTCCATCCATCAGATAATCTATTGAGACTGAGGATTTAGAGCTCTATCCCTACCAAAACCAATATATAATTCCTGCAGCATAGACTTGACTTTAAGAAATCCAGATTTCTGGGAAAGAACAGTGGGAATTTTCAGAAGTTCTGCAAGAGCTTTATTAGTTCTGGTGATTGCTGAAGTCTTTTCCTTCCCAGCTGTAGTTACATGAACTTAGAAAACAGTAAATCATAGATCTTGAATTGAAGTACTGATCAGAGGTGCTCATGACAATGCAGTACAAAGATGGTTCTATGTCAGAAGGGATCTAGTAGCATATACTAAGAGAATTCTTATAAGATATACAAGATAATTGTAGTCTAAAACAACTTTCTGACAGCAAGAAATTGTTGAGTTAGACTACCCATTCCATCCCAATTTGTCAATTTTTTTTAAACTCATTTACACTTTTTAGCTTCACTGGGACACAGGATTGGCTCTACCACTGGAACTTTGGCCTCCATAACACCATGCCTTAGGGGAAAGTTTGCCACAAAGTGTGGCCCAGTGACTGAATCAGAAAACCTTAATATCAGAACACATCTTTCATCAGAAACAAGCAGTCCTGCCTGAGTTCCATGAAAGTACTAGAAAGAGAGAAGATCAGTGATTTCTGTCTTTAAGAAGAAACCAACTTATTAAGTGCTAAGACAAGTGTGATTTGAGAACACAGGAGGGTATTCTTCTCCTATAACTGTAACTTATTGGCACTTCTTCAAAGTTGTTGTCTGTACTTTTATCCTCCAGATAACAGGATGAATCATACAAGGACACTGCCTTTATGTAAAATTTGCAGAATTAAAAAATACAAAATCCTTCAGAAAGATAACTTCCACATAAGCAAAGGTAGTTTCAAGAAGTAAGAAAAATATTTACAGACTAATTTTCTAGAGTTGCACTGTTTAATTTCTATGCAGTCTTTATAAGGAAAAATATATTGAGCACAGCTTTTCTTTTCAGAGACATGATTTATTACCTCCGGTCTAATTTGAACTTTGACTTATAGGATCAACCCCTATTTCGCACGTACTTCAATGAACACAGATGCTAAGTAACTCTAAAAGAAATCTGGAAATCAGCCTCACAAAAACTAGTTGCTTTAATTCCATGTCTACAGAACTGTAGGACTATTTAAGACAGGAAGAGCTTGACCCAGCATTTCTTTTTAATCAGCCTGATAGGAGCTGTACAACCTATCCAGAAGGTTAACTACCTGAAGCTGTAAAATAGAATATTCAAAGTATCTCTCTAAAAATATTCAACAGGCCCTTAACAAAATTCTTTAAAGCTTGTCAAGAGCATTTCTGGTAAGTACAATAATAATATACGGGGAAAAAAAAATTATCAGACTTTAAAATATCAAAATCATATGAAATTAACAAATGGCTCAAAACTATTGACTCCATCCCTTTTTTCTAAGGTGTGATTTATTCCTCTAGATTATAGTCAATGTTGGATCAATGCAGTTTTATCTCCTTGCTTACATCACCATTATAACTAAACTTTGTTTCAGTTTACATAAATGTCCTCCAAAGACCAGGGGGAAAAAGTCCCTGTAATAAAAAGGAAACTGATACACTGCATCAGCAGCAAAACCAGAGAATACTGGGACAATCAATATGTTTATAGACAGATGGCAGAAAGGAAGGAAGGGAATAAAAATAACCATGCCATGCAATCCAGAAAAGATTTAATGATTTGTTTTGAAAAAGCTAAGCCATTTATACTGCACTAGAAAAAAGAACTTTTGTAGTATCATTTCTGATATCAGTGCTGGAGTTTCCATCCCTGAGCTACATCCTTACACACATGTACATATACATACTGTGTATCTATCTAGAAGAAAATGTACTGGTGAATAAACTTTGTATTTGCAAAATTTAGACTGGTTCCCTCCACATTTCCAGAAAGTATGTGCCACTGGTAAGTGTGGGGTTTTTCCTGGGCTAAAAAATTTGTTTTAGCCCAGAAAATCTTGACTAGAAAAGTGATACATGTTTTTCTTTTCCCAGTAGGACATGCCTCTGCTGTTTTTGTCCAAATTAAAAGTTACCTAGATCCATGTTCCTACATCTAAAGTATTATGGAAGACATCATAGAAATCACATGCATAAAAATACCTTATGGACAATACTCCTCATAAAAAGCAATATAATTTGTCTGTAATGCAGTTTATTTCCAGCCATAACAAGTGCAGAAAGTTGTTTCTATTGTGATTTTGACAGGTTATATGATGGGATGCAACAGCCATCCCTGTTTATCTGTAGGAGCAGCACAAAACATGAGCACCCAAAGTCAGGGATTGCATTGGGCTTTGTACCCACTGGAAGCCAGGCTGGTTGATGCAGTGGAATCCCCCCTGCCAAACACTGTGGTTTGGGAGGCACAGGGGGGCTGCCCAGCCCCTCATCGTGCTGGTGTGCTCCACATCTCCCTGCTCAGCAGCATCAGTGTACAGCCAACTAAACAACTCCTCTGAAAAGCGTTGGTGGCATCCTGAGTGCCTTTGTTCCATGGGCAATCTCAGGCCTTGAGGCTGCAGGGTGCTTAGCACATCCATCAGCCGGGCTAAATAAAAAGCCTGAAACAAAACAATTAAGCTTCTTTATGGAGTGAGATAAAGAAAATAATAGATGCTACCATTAAAGATAGAGCTATATGGCAATACCAGAGCAAGAGAGAACTGGGAGAGAGAAAAGCACAACTTCCCAAGCAACTGACTCCACACACAGGACTGGGCACATTGGTGTGGTTAAACTGAAAACATCAGGAGAAAAGCAGGAATTCAAGGAGAAAACTCCAACATAAGAAAAGACAGCAAAAAGCCTGAACCATGGGAAAAAATTCTGGTAGTGCCAGTTGCTTTTGCTTGTTTTTTCCAAACAGAAAACACACAGAACCATGGCTAGATATTGAATGTCTCAGGGATTCCCAAACCTGCATTTCCCAAGTACTGACAACAGCCAGCATGACTGATGCTAGGGAAGGGGAAGGTGTTGTTCTGAATTTATCATATGTTATTTATGGCTGGCAGCATCTGCAGATCCCAGCCCTGCACTCCATGACACATACAGAAATCAGGTGTTCTTATCCACCCTTTCCAGCTGTACTCATCAGGCAACTTCCTCCCCACCAGCGCAGCCTTACTCAGCAATACCTCACTCAAGAATCACACATTCAAACACTTTTTTTACTTCCATTTCCTTAGATTATAATATATTTCTAGCTCTGCAATCACTTCTAATCCAGATGTGCACTGTGTTGGCGATAAAGTGCTGACCCTTCATCTGTGCACAGGTGCTTACAGAAACAAGAAGCCAGCAGCTGACTGCCTACAGAAGCCATGCCATTAGAAACTGAAAATACATTCCAATTATCCCCTATCTGCTGTCTAAAATGGTATCATATGTTAGCAGCATGAAAATTGCATCAAATCTATTTCAAATTCCTTATATTTTTCAGCCAGCTGTGAGTAACAAAGCATGCATAGTTGCACATGAATCAGTATAAGGTTCTTTTCCTCCTCTCATTCAGGCACAGTAGCACTTTCAACACCTCCTTTGCTTGTTTGTTCTACATTAGCCACAATCAGATAAACTGCTTAGGCTCCCCTTTAATAGGCTTCTCATACAAAACACTGAAAAATCTTTTTCAGCTGTGGGCTGCTCAGATGCAATTACAGCTTAGCTCCTAAATTTACTCCTGTGAATTTAGTAAGGTCCCAGTTTTGAAAGGAGTATTATTTAGGGGTTTGAAAGCTTGATGAATTTGATATTTAAAGCCAAATTACATACTGCTCAGAGATGCCTCTACTGAAATTTTCTTGCAGCATTCTGTAATTCAGTACTTAAACTGAACCAAAGCACCTCCAGCAGGACTTCACTCTGGAATTTGCTGCTCCCCACCTGAAATGCCTAGTGCCTTTATGATATCTAAGAACACAGTACTTTAGTGAGTCCAGCTCAAATGAAACCAGGCAGGTCATTCTACTTCTTCAGGAGGGAAATGTATTGTGAAGCAGCAAGGTCACAGCTCAGGAGACCATATCACAGAATTGCAAGCAGACCTATTAATAGGAGCAGTGTAAGTTCACTGTAATTTACTCCTAGACAAAACTGGTAACCTTAGTGACAGAATCAGGAAATCCTCCATTACTGTTACTGTAATATTTACAAAGAATGTGTGTGTATATATATATATATATATATATATATATATATATATATATATATATTGAGGTAGTGAGTCAATCACATCTCTCTATAGTAAAGTACCACTTGAGAATAAAATATAACAGTCTAAGCTGAAAGGGAAAGGAGATATTTAATTGCTTCCTACTTTAACTTATCAAAACTCTCACTGAAAATTATTTGGATATGTATAAAAAATTCAAGAAGGATTACAATAGGATTCTATCTGCCACAAGAGCTCTACTCCCACTGGTAATAACATAATTATTATGTCTCTTGTAATATTCTCTGTGAATGTGGCTGTGTGTCAGTGGGTCAAATAGGTTTCTGCCTGCCTTAATTTTGTTCTTCTCTGTGACACTGCCATTCTAAAATAGCACTTTGATACAAGAACTGTGGACCTTTGAGGGCAGCAGTGGAATCTCCATTAGCTACACCATGCTTGTGTAAGCAATCACACCTAAATCAAGAATAAAGTTGCACATCTGAGGGTTAGTGGAGAAATATTTAAGAACACACACCTCAAATACTAAATTGTGTAGGGAACCATTTCTAAGTTTTCCCAGAATTCAGTCAAGCTACCAACAATCTGTCCTGCTAGAATTATTGCTTTTCTATAAAATACACTATTTCACTCTCTGGCTTTTGACAATACGTTAAAGGGAAAGAGCATCTGCTTTTTGTGTATGTATTATGACTACAGGTCAGCAGGTTCAAAGAGCATAATATATTGAAAATTTGTCATCTTCCAGATTTAAGAATATGTATGTACTGGTGGCAAAGTAGGAAACAGACCCTTTGGGCAGCTGAAAGATTTCACAAGGCACATTATGACCCATCTTGAAGACATCAACAATTTGGGGAAAAATAACCTAAACTTTGTGCCATCACCTACTGTGCTGGATTTACTAGAGCAAAATTGACTATTAGAACTTTAATTTTGTAGAAAGCAATTAAATACAATATTTAGAGATATGAAAAACCCAAGGTATCATCTGTTCATAGATATATCCAACTGTTGACTAAATATTAAAAGTAACTCAGATGGGAGCTGCATAATTAATTTTTTTTTTTCCTATGGGACAAAGCAGAGTTATAAAAATAATTGCTTTCAAATGGTTTGCTGAAATTATTCCTGTTGTAGTTACATTACATCTAGTACAGAAAAAGCCTCTTGGGTTTAATCTAAGCCTCACTGAATGTTATTGAATCATATCTATACAATTAATGCTTTTTTCTGTACACACTGTGTATCCTGAGTTCTGTCAGCAGCCAAAGAAGTCATTCAGGTTCCATGTACAGCATTATTTGTGACACCCCATGGAATCTATAAGGCAGAAAGAATTATACTTAAACTACAAGAACGAGGGCCCTGAGTTAATGATCTAACGTGACCAACCATGTCATATCTCCAGGATTTTTGGTGTAGGCCACATTTTTCCACGGTTTCAGCAAGTGTTTAACCATCACTTGGCAAAACCTGTATCTGAGCACTGTTTTGGCACAGCACCAGTGCAATGGAACTTGACCCTGAGAGCAAGTTGGTAGTTAAACCCTCAGTTATGAGGCAGAATTCATTCTGAAGCTTGCAAATATTTGCTCTCAGCTACAGTGAGTGACGTTAAAGTGTCCAATATACAAAGACTAAAGGAATATATGACTGAAGGGAACCTGTGGAATGAAGTCACCACAAAAGATATTATTTGATACTGCTGGACACAAACATGCTGGTGCATGGCTTTTAAGGTTTTTTCTGTTTCCCAGATCTGTAGGAGAGACTGTGTGACTGTAAGAATTAATGTGTAATTAAATTTCCAGAATTCAGAAGTTTCACTGGGCACAATACATGTCTACTTTATGACATTTTATCAAAATAGTATGTAATATATTTTTAATATAATGGGTTACCTCTCCTTTGATCTGCTTTTACAAAAAAAAGTATCAATTAATTTATTTAACATGTTTTACTTGACAGCTTCAGTTAAAAGATCTGCAACTGTAAATGCCGTCTGACACAGCTAAAGGTTGGCTTTTTAAATATAATGATATATTTAATGCTGAGTCATATATTTCATAAAGTATAACCAAAAAAGGGCTAGCACAAAGTGTGCCACCACTCATGAGTGTGCTGGGACAGTGTTGTTCCTCCCACTCCCCTCTGAGTGTTCTGTTTTCTCATAGAAATTTTAAAATGTCTCCTTCTGTCCCCTGAGGCATTATTACAACCAGACACCTCTCATGTAGATGCGTTCCCTGAAGGTGCCACAAGCCTGTTAGTTAACAAAATGCATAGTTTACACTCTGTATTCGATAATTCTGCTAAATTAAAAAAAAAACACATTCTAAACCAATCTCTTAGTTGGGCCCCTTGCTGCTGACTTTCAGTGACTATTTTAAACTTCTAGCTGAGTATCAGAGAATACTATTAGAGTTGTAGAGGTCCTGAACAATAACCATGTTCTTATTTAAAATTGTCACCTTTTCCCTAAGCAGATGCATTTCCTGTTGGATTTTATGCCATAGAAAGAAATGGCAGAGAAAGTACCAGGTAGATACAGGAGTGCAGCCAAAGCAACCTCCAGAAATCATTAGGAATTTCTGCCATAGGGAGACTGTGATCAACAGGTATCTAATTATATTGTGATTTAAATGGATTCTCTAGAAAGCTGTTTTCATTCCCATTTCAAAGATGAAAGTAAGTTCAATTTTAAATATATTTTGATAACTCTTTTCCCCAAAACAGAGATCTTGTGCAAGTGCTTTTAAGTGCATGAAGAAAAATCAGTTTGTGTTGCAAGTTGCCTTTAAGTAATGATGAGTCTGTTCTGCTCCAATCCACTTTGCTACATTAAAATTAAAAAAAAAAAAAAAGTTGCTGAAATTAAGGATTTCATTTACAAACTTCCAGTTATCAAAGTCTTCCATTGCTTTCATGTCTGTGTTTTCCTACAGCATCTCTTGCAATTTTTGCATTGATGGTGCATGGGAGGGATAAGGCTGCTCTGTTCTGCACTCCACAGCATGCAGAGCAGACAGACCCACAGGTCCTGCACAGATAAAATCATCACCACAGGAAGAATGAAAGCTGATATTGGCTCTCAAGATACTACAGGAAGCACAACACACTTCTGGCCTATGAAAGAATAGCAGGTGCTGGTTGTGTAATAGTTTTTGGGAACACCTCAATGTGCTGACAAATATTTAGCTGATTTCAGGCATGTGTCACTGAACTCATGAGACAACGACAGCAGCAGCTTTCAACACTGCTGGTCACCAGATGATGACTAGGTAAGGGGAACATGCACTTGCCCTCGTTATATTCTGCAATCTATCACACTTTATCACTCATTTTAGGGAATGTTCTACTTAGGCAAAGTTCACATTTTATTTCATTGCTGTCTTAGAAAGTGTTTTCCAACTATACTTAGAATAATAAGCAATACATTTCTTTAATAAAATCCAATTTCAAAGTTGTTACAAACAGGTTATAAATATTTTTTTCTTTCATCTGCAAGAACTTGCTTACTTCTTGCTTCATTGAAAAACTCATCTCTAACATCTATGTAGTCTGCAAGTGTGGGTGAATTTGTTTAAATGCAGAAATAGTGAAGAATGAGCTTTGAAAGTTGAAGACAGTGAAAATGAAATGTGCAGCAGCAGACTCATTAAACCACGTACACCTAAAAAAATGAATGCACTGTGTCAATGAGAACATAACAGTGTGAGAGTTTTATTAGACTTTTTGAAGTTTCTTTTACTTTTTTCTTGGGCAAATTTAGTGTTCCCCGTGGTAGGCATTTCAACTAGATAATCCATAAACTAATCTAAAATTTTGTACACATGGACTGAGCATAGCCATCAGTCAGTCAGCTGAAGGGCTGCATTATCTTATCAGCTCATAGTTTCTTCCAATTGGAAATGTATGAACCTCATCACATCTCCATTAAACAATTAAGCCATAAGAATTGTAGCTATAGAAACACTGCCAATTTATTTACTTTCTTATTTCATGTCCTTGTCTTATTACTTAATCATCCTGGAAAATAATACATGGGCCACGAATCACTTGGTTCAGTGAAATGATATATGAGCTGTAGGTGTTGCTGGACAAATATAATATCTGGCTCTGGCCAGAGATTGTTTTTCTACCTATGTGTGCCAGAGGAATTAAAACTGTGAGCTTTTAACTAATACTTGCAAAGGAGATTTTTTTTTTCAAATCTATAATTCTGAGAATTTATTTTCACATGGTCTTATTTTTCTTCACAGGCTGCCACATGCACAAAAGAATTTTCTGCAGTAGTGTGGGCTTTCCATGGAAACCACCCACTGAGTAAAAACACAGTTCTGTAAATTCCACCCAGTTTAGTTTTTTCCAAATAACTTGATATGGCACTAATTAGTCTGAGAGTCCAAAAAATAATTTAACTTGCTTAAGAAGACTTGGTGTAACACCAAAAATCATTTGCTACTATTGCAACCATTTTCTTGGCAATGTCTATTGTTATATAACTTATTTTGAGCAAGCCAAGAGACAGTAACTTACATTTCCACAAAACACTTGAAAACTGACAAGAAAAAATTCTAAAGTGTTCTAAAATGTTAAACATCTCCAATTTATCAGTTTTCTGTTCTATAAAGAGAGAGGTACAACAGATCGCTTATTTCAAAGAAGAATTTAGAGACTTACTACAGACATTTATTCTATTTTAATAATTCTAATTATGCTTAAAAAACAACCAATGAATCCTTTGCTCAAAATAGTCCTTTTTCCACTCTCATTTTTAGTTAAGGCTCTTTAATCACAGGAGGCCAATAGCACTGTAAAAACACTGTCAGAGGGGCATGAGCCCTTTAGGTTTGAACTGTTTTCCACAGTGCCACAGCAAAATATACATCAAGAAAAACACAATTACAGAAACTGATGCTACATTTTTTTATACTATTAGACTGTAAATTCTGCTGAAAACTAGAACTCACAAACAAGAAGTATTTGAAGAAAAGTGATACATTTAGGAAAGCAAAGTCACATTAATAGCACTATGTAAGAGTGCCATGCAATGCACTGTAATAAAGTGGTACATTAAGGTTTTAGGGGACTTTAAAAAATAAGGAAATTTTTGGAACTCCTTGGACACCATATACTTCAGAAGTCACAGCACTACTTTAAAACAGCTTTGGTGTGCAGTACACCACATTTCATTTCAATCCACTCCACAGGGAGAACAGATGAAATATGAATTTGTTGCTAAAATGGTTCTTAAAGGTAACAATTCCCATGATAAATAAGCACTGTCAGACTGGAAGCTGAGATACTCCTACAAAACTCAGTGCTTTCTGCCTCTTTCCAAGAGCACAGGGGCCCAGCTGACCCAGAGGACTGGGTACTACTGAGCTAAAGAGTTTATTGTTGCAGGAAGAAAGAAACAGACTGATAAGCCTTTGCTATTTTCAAACCCTGTTTTTAGTTTTCATTCTACCTCTGGTACATGTCAGGACATAAATAACCCAGATTCAGGCTCAGACTTTCTGTGACCTTAATGTTGCAATGACTTGAAACAGATTATGATCTGATCCAGAGCTAGGCACTTGCAACCCATCTGCATTGCAAAACACAAGTTCAGCTGAAGCCATCTAAGCAGTTCTTTGATTTACTTTCCTTGGTACATATCAACCAGTGTTGAGATGCCATTAATACCAACACATCCAGACATAATTCATTAAAGTCCCATTTCCCAACTGGACAGTTCCACATTTCCTGTGGTCACCTAATTAATGGATGTCTATCAGCCCCATCTGCAAATCTTACTAGGTAATACTTCCACAAAACTAAATTGAGCTAGCCACAGCAGAAATGATGCAGTACCGTGGGGTACAATTAACTATACAGAGACATACTTTATCCTAAGCCTTAGGCACAATCAATAATGAGTTTCTTTTCTGAGATGTTATGGGGATGTTATAAGCACGAGATGATAGCCTTGAATTACTTAAGTTTTGGTGACCTTTTTCTACTTGGCTCTTAACTCTCAGCAATATGCAGCTAAACAAAGCTTTATAACATAATATAATTCCCTACCAATTCTAAAATTAAAAGGTTTAACTGCCTAAATATAAAGCAATATCTTGTCAGTGAAAAATTTAAGAGTTATAATAGTAATGAAACAAGGAGGACCAATTGGCATCTTTTCTATGTTTCACTTTTCTGGACCTCAGCTACCTGTAGCTGCTTAAGGATGCAGTACATGCACATCCCCAAACAACAGATAATCTCACTTAGCTGGTAATGTGTTGGATGTCAACTGCCCACACACAAATCTAGAAGGCTCTCAGATTAAGTGAGACTAATCATCTAAAAATCTACAGAAGAAAAGAGAGAACACATACAGTGTCCAGGAATCACCCCCACCTACATTTTCCCTCAATCCACGTGGTCTCCAAACACCTCTACATTTCTTGAAAGTATGTATCCAAGTAGAATGTGGGGATTTTAAGTGGATAAGAAAATCAATTTGTGCTGGTAGTTTGCCATGCCAGTCAAACTGGTTTTCATCTTTTTAACTGTAAACAGGTCACGAGAAAATTATTCATCTATTTACAAAGAATTTTGTGGCAGCCATGAAGAAATAACATTGGAATGTACAATTTATTACTTGATGCTTTAGAAGCCAAGTTATTTCAGCAAAAGCCTAAAGGTGATTCTCTAGCAAGACTATAGCATGGGGGGAAAAAGCCCACAAAGAAAGTTAATTTCAAATCTAATTTCAAAATTCACAATGTTTATGTCCTTCCAAGGTCACACAGTGAAACATGTGAAACCAGGGAACACAGCCTGAAGCACAGGAAGAAAAATGATTGGTGTAGGCAGTAAGTGAATAAGTTATAAAACCAATTAGCAAATGCATGTTATGATGCATTAGGATTTGTGCTGTACAGGAGGGCAGGCAAAGCTGCCTGGACTTGGACTCGAGTTGCTGGACCCACCCAGCTTTGTCCAGCTCAAACATCCAGCCAGTGCTGCCCAAGTGGTGGCCTCCCATCTTCACTACTTTGCTCACCCTGCTTCTGGGATAAAGGAAGCACAAATAATGGGTCCAAAGACTGCTGGAAGTGTAGAAGTGGAAAAAAGAATAAAGAAACATGTTTGAAGCTGGGAGATAACTCCAAAAAGACAGAGAAACTTGATAGATAATGATACACAGAACTTGGGAAAGCTAATGCAGTTCTTTCAATACCTGATTAATAGCTACAGACAAAGAGATATCTCTTACTTAAAACCTCCTGCCTCCCTCCCAAACAGGTAAATGTATATTGTTTCACTTTTATATCTGTGTTCAGGTACTAGAACAGTCTAAAATATCCTCTACAGTCACAAGTCATTTGAGTTTCTTAGCTTTTCTTGTTTTCTTATGTGGGGTTGTGAAGTTGGCTATTTTAACTCTCAAAGTTGACACAGAATGATGAATCTCATCCTTCAGTTCCATCAAATCTAGTAATCCACCAAGAACGTCCCCAGGATGAGGCAGTGTCCAGGTAACATAATACTGCTGCATATGCCACTCCCATTTCCTGCAGGTGCCAGGATGCTTTACTGTGCCCTAGAAAATCTCCATTTCCAAGTGGACTCCAGGGAACACTGGCAGCTGAACATAAAATAGAGCAGCCTAGAGGCTACTCCAATTAGGAGGGGCGATCCATCTTGACCCCTGTGCTGTGCCCAGAATTACAGGGGTTTACTTCTGCCACCCACATGTATTCAACTTCACCACTGCTAGGCAGAAAATCATCCAAGGTGGTTTTATAAAGCACTTTTATGTAAGCTCAGAACATTCAACAATATTTATTATCTACTGTAACACATGGAGTTTATGAAGCAAAGTTGATTCACTGGTGTTCATAATTCAGAATTTTCTTTATTGTCTGTTTCGGCAATGGTATTTCTGTTTACTTCAAATGTAGGGTAATTTCTGCGACTTTTCCCACTAAATGCCATTGACAGCACAAAACTTAGTTCTCAAACTGTATGAAACTTCCATTAAATATCACTCCAACTAAATTATAAACAGACCTATTTCACATAACTTTCAGGACTGAAGGATTCCACAGTAAAGTTATTTTATTGGCGCATGCTTATTTCATTATGCAGCAGTTGACTATGTAGTGTTTCATTTCCATTTCATATTTTAAAAAGACACCAACAATTCAGTATCTTAGGAAGAAAATTACAGGAGAGGTTTCACTGTGTTTTCACATCCTGAGCTTTCCCATGAATATTTTCTGATAACAGATTATGGGTTGCATTAAACTTTCACAGTCCTGCAAAGACTAAAACTACTTCAAAGAGTGGTATATTCCCTTGGGTAATATCTATGTGGCAGATATTAACTTTACTTAGGACCTAGCCTTCAGGATTTATTCAGCAATCATAAAAGCTAGCTTGTCAGTGTTAATAGGGTTATACTACAAATACATAGTACTTGCAAGAAAATTGATACCATTCATTACATACAACACTGTTTTCAAAGCTTGGCAGTCTGCACAGTGCAGCAAAAAACCCCACAAGCAGCATGGAAGCAAAAGAGAAAAATGTGTGGGAGCAAAGGAGGACAAGATGTTTTGAGCCCAGTGTATAGGAATGAGAACCAGGACACCTGGGTTCATTTCTCAGGACCCCTTTCTTGTCTGACCTTGGGAAAGCAAATGTCAACTTTCTAATTGTCAGAAGACAAAAAACCACAAAGCCTAACTCACATTAATGAAGGCACCTCTGAGTGTCAGTCTGAACAAACTTCAAGTGTCAGCAAGGCAGCTCTATTACACTGCTCCTGGTGCAACACAGAGCTGTTAGCAAGGAGCTTCAAGATCAGTCCTTGCCTGAGGGGAGCTGACACCACTTCACATCTTCTTGCTGCAGTAATGCTTCTCCTGCTTGCCCCTTTGCCAAGAAGTGGGAAAAAAGAGTCTTGGCTTAGCTACGAGTCAAATGCTCATCAGCATCCCTTCGGTGGCAGTCTGATGGGCAAGTTTACACTTTTTAGCACTGCAAGAGTGGTACAGGGCATTTACCAGGTGAGCTACAGTGCCAACCTCCACCCAATGAGTTCTGAGTCACTTGGTCAGTTCATGCAGTGACAGCCATAAAAAAGGCAGAGCACCTTAGGTCTGTAGGAGAAATAACATTTGAAAACTTAAAGGAAATGGTCTCTTTTGCATATGAAAATGTTTGGAAAGCAGAAGGTCTGAACCCTTTTTTCCTGAAGTACTTTGACATCGTGGTTTAGAATTGTAAACTGTGTTGTGTTTATCATATTCCACAGCTATCCAGTGTTTGGCTGAGCTGTTGTGCCTCAACTCTACTTTGTAACTCACGGCTCATTGGAAAAATCAATAGGTCCAAGAGTGTTCATAAATGAACAGATAGAGATATTCCTTCTGCTCATGCCAGGAAAAGAGATGTGGCTTCAGGTCCAAGCTCATTTGCACCCAGCCAGTTTCCTGCAGGCAGAGCCAGAGTACGACAGTGAGCTCAAACTGTGTCCTTGCTCCAAACCTCATATGGTGTTTATTGAGAGGAGTGGAGACCCACAGTGCAGTGACTAATCCCCGTGAAAGCCTGAGCCTGGTGTGACTCATCCTACTTTAGAAATGAAGATATTAGTATTCATTTTTTTTTTTAAAGCTGAATTTAGCTTTCTATTTAGTGGGGTCAGTCAACTTTTGCTCACCTCAAGGAGAGAAAACACTTCTCTTTGATTTCAATCAGACAGTTCTGGAGCATGGCAGTAGATCACATCTGTCAACATTTGAAAGCTACCATATGAGGAGAAAAATAGGGATAGACCTTTCATTGAAATACTCCATTGAACTCTATTGAAATGCATTAGTCTAAGAGATCTTTTGTTCCAGGGGAGCTTTCTAGGGCACAGAGCAGAAATGTGGCTGCCTTTTTTTTTTCTTCCCCTCACTCCTTTTTTTAAGAAGATAGCAATAGAATAGCTAACAGCCATAGAAAAATGCTTTTCAAAGAGTTGACAAATATATGGTTAATATTTCTAATATACTTTGCTTTAACCAGGCTAGTACTTGTGAATAATTTATTTATTCATCCTTATGACAAATTTGAAAGTAGCTTTGAGGAACTGCTTCATACTTGATAGTTAGCTTTTAAGGTCAGAATTGAAGAGTAACCATGTAGTCTGATTATGTCTATTACTGTGGCTACAGATTTTCAGTCAGTGTTTCTTCTTATATGTAAGGGAAATCTAATTAGTTTAATAATGTCATTAATTTCTCTAACTAGGAAAAAATAGAAAGTCTCCCATATTATTTCCAGCCAAACTTTTCATTTCAGTCTGCAACATTTCCTAAAGGCTTTTGTAAACATTTGGGGTTCAGCCATAGCTGAGATAGACGTAGTCCAAAATGAAAGCCAAAATCATTTTGCAACACCCTTCATCCTTCCCGCTCAGTCCCCTGCCAGGCATCTCCCCTCAGATGAGTGCATGATGACTACAACCTGAACCTAGTTCTGCTAAACTCTCTCTTGATATGGTATTGATGTGTCTTACAGTACAAACTTAACAGAGACCCTCTCCACAGTATCTGGTGGTTCTGTCCACCAAGGACGCCTGCACAGAAACTTGTTGCTATTTCTCCTAATTTTCAGCATTGCCAGTTTACTCCATGTGTCACTTCCAGCACTCTATTGCCTCCAGGGGTCTCTCTCATACCATAAAAAAGAGATAACAATGAGCAACCTGAGAGGAGCTGGGTGATGCTATTGCAGTTCAAGGACATCTAGGATTTCTAATGTTCCCAGCATGGTTGGGAAAAGCCTTTTTGGATGAAAGCGTTCAATAAATAGTGACCTCAAAACTTGAAAACAGTGTAAGAATGATCTAAATGTTTGTAATTGTGTGTATTAGCCAAGAGACCACTACACACAAACCACTCACCAGTGTCTCTAGTTGCAAAGACTGGTACAGCCTGTGAAGATATTCAAATGATGCCTGGCTCTAAAGTGGGAAATATCTAACAAAAAGAAGCTACAGCAGTTTCTGTAGTGGACAAAAGCCAGTGGTGTTAAGCTATTATTATAGACAAAATCCCTAAAGTAGGGCAATTTCAAAGGAAGTTATAACTTAAAAATACTGCTGTGTTCTTCACTGTTAACCAAATACTGTTTCTACAAAAAAGATAGAAAGAATATCCTCCAAAAATTGTAAAGGAACAACAGCTGCACTAATTCTATACACATGGTTTGCTAAATGTAAAGGCTAAAGAAAAGGAAATGCACACTTGCAATACAGTGAACACCGCACTTAAGCTCGCAGTTATTGTACCTTTTTTTGGTGGTGGGGAGAAGTAAAACAAAGGACTAAAACACACATCCTAGCTGGCTGAAATTATCAGTAGGTAGGATGGTGAGGTTACATTCTATAAGTGATTGCAAAATAGCTTTGAATAAGCCTTCCAGGGGAGCAGTGGTTTTTATACCTCAGCTTCCACAGTGGTTGGTGTGATAGCTTACCTTTTACAGCATCGGGCCTGCTGTGGCTCAGCCTAAAACGTATTCAAGCTTATCTTTCCTCCAAGGGTGATTCTTATTCCATGGCTTAGAATTTTAAATAAAATGCTTTATTCAGTTGTGACTTTGCATGCAAGTACGTTTTCCATGGAAGCTCTTACATGCCACAGCTGACATTGAAAGTTTTACATTTAGTCAGTGACAAGTAAAAACTTAATATATATATGCCCAAGTCTGATAGCGATATAACAAGGTTCTGTGCCGCTCATTGCCCCAAGGAAACATTTCTGGCATATAAACAAGCTGATAGTTACAGCTACTTCCAAACAATGTTAATGATGCTTTATTGAAAGAGATCCCAAAATGCCCTCGTCCTTCACATGGTGTCCTTTCTGCAGTCCAGCAGCAAAACAAGTGCCAGTTAAGCTTCTAACACTGCATATGCTCAGCTCGTGCTCCTTTCTGTTAGATTCGGCTATTGATGCAGCAGGTCACAATGCAATTTAGAAGCAATTAAAAGGTAATGAATGTGCTGAACTGAAACCACTGCCTGGGAGGCTTTTTCTGTGTACGAGGGAAAGAGATAGATTTGTGTCCTTCAGTGGTTTCTGTTAGCGAAATGGCAAAGAAAAATGCTTCTGAAATGGGCCTCAGATGTCTGAAGGACAGTCTGTTTTTGCAAATGTGAGCGCTGCTGAAGTGCTGTGATACACCAGCTTAAACTCCTACACACAAAAATCAAAGAAACCTCTTAAACTGGTAACTATCCGAGAATTCTCCCTCCATAATAAGGCTTTGGGGAAAAAGAGAAAAAAAAAATAAAAATTCATACCACTCCTGGGATACCATGCTGTTTCCACATACTGCTGCATAGCTGTGGAATTAATATCCTATTAAACAAGGTAGACATTATCTCTACAGTTAATGATGGTGTATGTCAAACACTGATTAAAACAATTACATTCTATTAAGCCACATGTACCCAGAGTGGTTTATCCTCATTTAAAAGCTTTATTTGAAATCACATTTCATGGTTCTCTTTTCTCTAAAGTTATTGCACTCTGTATCTCCAAAGACTTTGTTGACATTTCACAGTAGGTCAGCCAGGTGCAAAACCAGTGGTCTTAGCCTTCTACACCTGTTAATTTATGTGTATACTTTTCTTGCGTTTTTAACCCTTTGAACACTCCTATTGGAACTAATGGATTAACTGGGTTTAGACCTATTCCAGCCAAGAGATGTTCAGGATATCAGTCTCAGTACCCAAACTAAGCAGCCACAAAAATACTGGAAAGAGATACATATATACACACTAGTGTGCAGAGTTTTAAAACCACAATGGCTGTACATATCCTTTAAGATAGGACACACAGAAATGGGTTTGAAAATGGCCATCTAGATAATAGTGTGTCAGGACTATATCTGTCTAACAAAATGTACTTTTGCATGCACCCTAACTTCCATGTACCAGAGTTTGCTGCCTCTTCTCATACTCAGCAGCATCTGAAGAAGCAGGAAAAATATTACAGCACATCCAGGCAGTTTATGCTCAGATTACCCAGAGACTGTTTAACAATGTTTTGAACTGTTGACATTACCAAAAACTGCACAGAACTAATCAGAACATCCATTGCATTACATTCTGTTTTATGATCTGTGAATTATTCACAGGCCAGTTAGATTTCTTGAAGCCGACACCACCAGGGTCTGCCAAAAGCCTCTGGTGCCTCTGTGGCCCTTCCAGTTGGGGCTCCATGCAGGGAGAGGAAAGGGGACAGTATTTCTGGCATAAGCAGACTCCTCACTAGTAACAAACTCTTCTAGACCAATGTGTTCAAAGATAATTTTCTCTAGGTGTTTCAAAAGTGACAATTCTGACCTAGACTTTTTCCAGAGATCAGTAACAAATAATATACAGTCATGTTGCATGTTGAAATGCAGTACAGGGTTTCATTCATTAAAAAAAAAGAAAAGTTTCATATCAGCTATTTTTTAAAAATAATTATCATCTTTAAAATATTTCAGGATGACAGCCTTCAAAACTAGCAATGTCTTACTCTTTGGAACAGAAATTTATACTTGACTGCTGTTCCTTCAAAAACAGGTGTCAAGTCACTAGGTCCAAAACCTGCCCGTTTGGAGATGACAGAAAAGTATACCCTCCATTCTAAATTTTTTTTCACATGGTTCCACAGATCAAGAACATTCAGTTACATGCATTTTTTTCTACTTTAATTTTTCTAAGACAAAAATAATCTCTATTTAATCTGCTGTTTAACACAGTATTGATGGTTCAATGGGAGAGCTGTAAAATAATACATAATAGACCATAATAAATTGAGACTTAATATACTAATCTTGTGTGCCCATAAAATTCCCTTATTGATAACATTAATTCAACAGTTCACTCCTGATATTCACTAAAGGATTCTATCAAAGTTTTTCTCCCAAATATATTTTATATCACACACACAGAGAGAATCTTTTATAAGCCACAAAACATTAAGGTATCGTCATGAAAACTAGCTCATAAAAAATTGGCTAAACTTCTGAGTTACTATTCTTTTTCTGATACTAATAAAGACTGCAGGATCAGGCTTAAAGAAGGACAGAATCTGTATCAGTCTACTCTTGTACATGGCTATGGATTCTGTTTAAATTACTATTTCTAAGGCTAGGAAGGAAATAAAAAAGAAGTTCAAATGCCTGGGGGTGGTTTTCCAGCTTGCATTTTGTGAGAATGCGAATTATTTCACATGACAGAGGATAACTGCACATAACCCCATTTAATGTGGTATGGCATTTTTTAAAAAGCAATTTATTTCAGCTGCTCATAAAAACATGATGAAATCTTATTAGGGAGAGTCTATCAAGGTTGCCTGTTGTAGCTGGTTTACAAATATAGGTATTCTGACTCTACAATAAAGGTTAGTTCTGTTACTGGGTAATACTGAACAACACAGAGCAGCCACCAGCTCTCTAGGATGGAAATCTCTGTGAGAACACAGCCTGTTTCTCAAAGTAAATTGCTATTTTGACAGGAAATACTGAAATGTTTACAACAGAAGAGAAAAAAAGAGAAACCAGGAATCAAAGAAAAAACGACAGTAATCGACTTCAGAGAGGCATTTTCTGAATATGACAAAGAGAAACCTTCCCTCAAAGATGCCGGTAACAAAAACCTGCACAGTCTGACTGGTATCAAGGAACAAGCCTGAATCCATCCCTTCCAGTATAGCACTCAAGACACAAACTCCACACATTTGTCTGATATCCTTAGAAAATTATTCTGCAATTACAGGAAATAAGCAAAATAACTGGCTAAGAATGGCTGAAACACTCCCAAATTCCCACAGCAGCCACCTCCAGACCTTGGCCTACAGAGGTAAAGTGAGACTTTGGAATATGAACTGCAGCTGCTGGAGCAGCTCCAAGTGGAGAGGAGCAAGAGTCTCAGCTGATGTTTGAGCTGGGCAGGCACAGGGATGGAGCTGGAAACCCCACCTGGAGCTCCTGCTGCCCTCTGCACCCCTCATCCCACCAAGGGGGCTCAGAGCACACAGGTCATGCTCACAATTAACAACTCCAGTGCTTATTAATGGGAAAGAAAAATGAGTAAGCTGGGCTTTTGAAAAAGCTGCTTTACACGTGTTGAAGCTGTTATAACAGAATAGGGTGAAGGGAAATAGCTCCAATTTTTAAGGCCTATATACATGCAAATAAATGAAAGCTTATGTAGGATCATAAAGAGAGTCAAAGGGTTGGGTTTTTTTCCAAACCACCTTTAAATCTCAAGAAAGTTGCTACTGATCTCAGATCACAAAATTCTGATAATCCACAGAAACTGACCTGAAAACTTTGTGCCCATACCAAAGGTCAGTTTTTTTTCTTTGCTAAATCATAGTAAAAGAAAAAAATAATCAAGAAGTCTGCTGGGGTTTTTTATCCTTTATGTTAGGCATTGGATTGAGGGGTCCCAGGTGAAAAACAAAATATTCAGAAAAGCTTGCTTTCATAGCTAAAAGCATGACACACTCTAGGGTTGGTGTTAAACTATGACAGAGCTGTTCCTCACAGCGGCATTGGAAGGGTCCTGTACAGCTCTCTATATCCTTCTCCTGCATCTTTAGTTTTACCTCTGCAGAGCACTGCTCCAAATCTTGAGCGTTTGTTTATAAGAGTTTTTTTCAGTGATGAAGATGGAAACTGTACCAAGCTCAGCATCTCTGGAAATCAACCTACTGATTTCTGGAGCTCCTTACTCACATGGTAGTGCAGTTTCAAGCCTCCTGGGTTGTCCACATTGGGCTTCCCAAGTTTCTTGACAATTCTGACATACTGACAACTCCCAGTTCCCAGCTCTATGTCCAATGCTGCTAAACCTACCAACAAGGAGTAGAATCATGCAAGTAACCCTGAAGGATGTAAATTCTTGAAACTTCCTGGAAGTGAGTATTTAGCCCCAATTTATCTTGGAAAGTCTCCTTTCACTTTTGGTGGTAATGATCTGAAAACGTCATTTAAGAAGTGTAGTAATTTTGGAGAAGAAACTTAACTGGATCCAATTCTGCCCTTCTAGCACAACACATTGTCAGAAGAGGCCTAGTTCATATGCATATCAATAACACATCTGTAGATAGAATAAGTGAAAATGACCCTGAAGACAACAGTAGCAATGGAAGCAAAATGGTGCAGGATTTTATACATGGAAATAAAAAAGGAATAATTAGCATAGTGATCTTAACCTCAGAAAATCTTAGCCCCTCCCTTTAAGAGTGGAAAGAACAATTTCATTTTTACAAACCTATAGTTGCAATAAAAGCAGCTCTGATTTAAAAAAAAAAGGAAGGCAAATAGCAGGTTATTGGAGTTTTATGGTGCGCCAGTGCTAAAGCAGCATAATGTGCCTTCTCTGGCTGAAGGTATTCAAAAGCTCTTGTTTTTCGTTTAGGCCTCTGGGTACCTTAGAGGTCTGATTAAAAGCTGTGGCAGTAATGAGTCTTTCCTCCAGTTTTAGTAGGCTTTGGACCAGACCCTGCATCAGCACAAAGCAAAACAGAGCACGTATTCTGGAGAAATCTTAATCACTCCATTGTTGTACTCCAAGTCAAATGACCAGAAATAATCACACAGCTCTACGAACAAGCATGCCATACATTTCTGCTACCAGAGAAGTTACTCTGGATGAATTTTCTCTCATACAAAAACATGCATGTTCTTGCAAACCTTTTAAAGGATAAAGCTCACAGAAATCTCACTGCAGAGTTAAATGTATGTAAGGGCTAAATTAAACATGGAGTTGCATACTCTGCCTGATTCAATAAGATACTTAAAATGCACTTACTCTAAGTGCATTGACTTCATAGGTTTGGAGTTAAGAGTATGTGTAACATGCTGGATCAGCACTCAGGAATCCATTTTACCGAGACCTCTTCCCAGGAGACATCACCTACTGCCTCAGACATGTTTATCCCTCTTTCTTTGTACCCCGTCCCAAATCCTCATTTCTTCAATTCCCTTGTCTACCTTTCCAGACTCTCTCTCTTGTCTGCTTACCAACATGTCAGGTTACCCTTCTCCTTCTGGCTTCTTCTACCACTATAAACAGCAGTTCCTCTCTTTTGTACCTCCATAGGACCTCACCCTTCCCTGTCCCCCCCTTGCCATGGGGTAGCTTTGGTGTCCCTTGTCAGCCACATTCTCCCTGCCGCTTGGGGACAAGAGAGCCTCAGCAGAGCTCAGGGTGCCAGGACACTGCCACCTTCAAATTCTGATGACAAGCATTTAACTTGTCACAGCAATTAATTCTGATCATTTAATAAACTTGTAAAAGAATAAAAATGTTCAGAAGGTGAGTTGCTGGTTGAATGTAAACCATAACTGATTGCATTATCCTCTATTTCCACCGGATGTGAAGGATGCTGAAATCATAAAAAGCTTCTTTCCACAGCCCTGTGTGCAGCAAGGTCCAAAACTCCAGTAACTGGAGATGGAATAAAATAAAAATAAAATATCTAATGGGGCAAAACACAGCATTGTTTCTGGTCAAGGTGTCCGGTCAAGAAAACCCCTGATAACTTTTTCAAGAACTCCTAAGCTATTCCAAATGAAAAGGTATGGAAAACCTGACCATTATAACAAAGAAATCTTCCCTTTCCCTGGTTAAAGAGAGAGAAGATACGTCTACATACAGTGGAAAATGAAAATAAAGATGAGTGTTTTTAAAGGGAGGAAATGTCCACAAAAAACGTCCACAGCTACAACTGTAGTTAGAGGACAAAAGTGAGTGAGGAGCCATAGGGAAGACTGGAAAGATCAGCATTCTAATTTTGCCGCTCCTTTCTCCAACACACAGTCCCTGCTCAACCCCCAAAGATATAACTTATCTGAAAACAACTAAAAAGTAAAACACTCCTCTCTCCTTCTCGACTATGTAATTTCACAACATTTATCAGGTGGGGAGTCCTCCTTTGAGAAGCAAGTGTTTAAAAATTCCACATCATGAGCAGCTAAGGCTAAAAGCAGGCATTTGATACCCCTAAACCCAACCAATTATTTTCAAGATAGATTACAAGGCAACAAAATTCTTGAAATGTCCAACATCCAAATATACAATGGATTTTTGAATCTTAAAAATCTTTACCTGCAGATTTTAGCTATCTTCCCTTGATATGCTGTATTCTAAAGCACAAGGTGGCATAGTTTTGAAGATTAAAGATATGTGAGAATCAGAGGTAAAAGCTGTTTAAGCTTTTTTTATTATCTTTTAATGGTGACAGTTCTTTGACACACAGCATCATGAAAGGCAAGATGATACAATTCAATAAGACACTCTTTGACATATGTTTACAGTGATCTCCATACTGCTCCAGTAGCTTTACATATAAAATGAAAGCTATTTCCCACGCCTGCTGCAGTTCAGAAATACATTTCGATAAAGTCAAGGACCTACTTGGTAAGAATTCAAAAGCTTTCTTGAACTGGGACCCCCAGTCCCTCAAATATCTCACCCCTTTCACTGCTCACATAGTTTACAAGCCTCCTCCTCTGATTTATGCACCACCACCACATCAACAAGTTGTTCCACACTTGAGATACAAGTCCACAAACAGTTTGTGCTAATACTTGACTCCATTTCCAAAATTAAACTATACAAGTTTAACTTATTTTTCAGGCTTTTTATCTTTTTAATAAAAGGTCACAATTTCCTGCTTCAGTAGTATACATCAAACCATACAATTCTTCAGGGAGGATTATTTTTAGCACATTACTTCCTAGAGCATGACTATTCTGTAATATCCCTTAACAATCAATTAAGCCTGAAACAAAGTCTGATACAGAGTTAATGGCTTCAAATCTTTCCTCAAATCCTTTGAGCAAACCAGTACCTTAAAACTGACAGCATTTGAAAAGCCGCAGAAATTATAATACTAAAACTATTTAAAAATCTTTAGGCTAATGCTAACTTCAGCAGTACTGCTCTTCTGGCATCCTGATTTTTCACTCATCCAATGAATTGATGAAAATCATGGAAGAATCACTATGATGGTTACTTTTAATCTATTATTAAAACTAATGGGTCATATTCAGAGCTTCTTAGTCAAATAACACATCATAACACTGTGTTTTTGTCATAAGAGCTTAACACAGAGAGAGGGGCAAGAGAAGGAAGTGGTGATCAGAGAAATCTGTACCAACCTCATGCCTCAATGAATACACACCAAACACACAATTACCTTTTCTGCTTGTGACCAATCCTCAACAATTCAGAGGGGTTTTTTCAGGGCACAAAGATTTTCACATGCATAAATATTTCAGATATGAACTTAAATTCTCAGAGCCTGCCAAAATACCTGTATCCAGACCGTGCAAGCAGAACAGGAATTTTTGCTACATATCCTGCAGCTACATGTGCTCCCCATGGACTCTCTTTAACAAGTATACTTCGAATTCAGAAGAAAGAGTCTGGAATATTGAGGTTATAATCAGCAGCAGTTGCAAAGACATTTTTGCACATAGTACAAGAGGAGATGTGTCACCTGTAGATGGCAGTATCTTATCACATTGTCCCGACGGGAAAGTGATTCCCCAAGTTTTTGTTCTTGATGGTGAAGCAGGGGAAACGGGGGCTAAACAAGCAGACCTATTTATGACACTAGAGAGCTAAAACTTGGGATTTTTCAAAGGCTGTTCATTATTAGTAGGATCTGCGGGGATGGTTTGTTGTTAGTTTTTGGTTTATTTCCTAATGCATTTCTTTCCCATTAGAAGATTTATTGCATTTATTACCCATTTTTACAACAGGGGTACTGCACCTGCACAGCACTAAGTTTCTTGAGCAAATCAATTTACCAGCACTATCAACCTTATTCTACATTCAGTTTTCCTTGGCAAGTTCCCCGATACTTTGGGGCAATGGTTGATATATTTCCTAGAAAGCAGAGATCCATGCCAGCACAAGCTGAGGGTATGTGGATTTTCTGTGTAGCTGGATAGCAGGATATGTGAACACAATTTCCTCTGCAAGTAGGTTTAGATTTACAGGTCCTCCCATGGCACAGCATAGAAAAAGACATTTTTTAATTGCACTTGCTAAGACCAGAAATCCTAACTTAATATGCAATTTCATCATTTCCCATAATTAAACACATAAGCAGCTTCACTTTGAAACAAAATGAACTCCTTCAAACTCAGTCTACCACTGTCAATCTCATTCATAATGCCTTGTTCACGTGCCACATTCCAAAGAAATTTTGTGGTTGCTTTGCATAAACTGTGCACCTGCCTTTGAATTCACAATATATTTTTGTATAAATTATAATAATTTTCAATATACTACAGAAGAAGCCATATAAAGATCCACTGCAAACAATAAAAAAAGTAACTAACTGAAACATAAGAAATACCTCTTAAAAAAAAAAAGGTATTATCCCCTCAAGAGAGATGCACCTCCCTCAAATAAGTGGAGAATGATAGTTACATGAAACAGGGAAATCCATAATTGTTAAAGAAATTTGTCACAGTGGCAGAAAGAAAACTTACCTGAGAAACAACTTCAGTAATGACAAAATCTTCATAACAAGAAAGGTGGGCAGGTTCACACAGAAGCTACTCATCAAAACTTAACATGGCCTTCCACCACGAAGGCCTTCAGGTTGGAAACATTCACAAAAGGAAATCATAGAAGAATAAGTCTTATTCTTCTACCATAAAATTACAGAGTTCAGGGAGTGTGGGAGGAAGGTATGGTTTCTCAGCACTCTAAATCAGGTGACTCCATGACAATATACACTCACTGGTAGGAGATAGCAGGTATGTCTATCAGAACTTGCAGTTTTTGTAATCTATTCCCATTACTTTATTAAAATGAGACACCAAGTTAGATGTTAGATTCAGTAGCTCAATTTCAATTCTCAATTTTCATCTCAAAGCCTTTAATTAATCAGTTTACTTTTTTTAAAGATAACTCAGGATCTTTATTTCCCTTTCCAAGCTCCCTAATCAATAAATTCAGAGAAATCACTCTCCCATAGTAATCTCCATTTTTTAAGATAACCTTTATTGCTATTTATTTATTGCAGATGATGGATACATTTAAGAAAATTCTTTTGCTCTTTCCTAATTTCTCCTTTAGGGGAGGCAGCTGTATCTTCCCATTTGCTTCCTTGTGTAGCCACCCATACTTACATCTTAGAAAGCAACATCAAACCTTATAACCTTTCTCACTTCAAATAATATTCATTTTGGGGTATTTGAGGTAGTTAGCAAGCCAATGTAACTCTGATTTCAACAGTGTGTCTTCTAGGTAAAGATGGCTGCTATAATGAATTATTTAGCTTGAAACAAAATAATTTAAAAGAAAAGATGACAGTTTTCACAAACCTGAGGCTGTCAAAGGCAAGGAGGGAAACAGGAAATTCCTCTGAGCAGTGGACAGGATAAATCTGCATCACACAATGGAAGAAGATGCATTTCACAGAACTTCCACTTTATCCAGTGTAGTGCTCAAAATACTTGGTGTGAAGGAGCTGGGGTATTGGAGGGACGACTTCCAGCTGGAGCATGTGAATGCAGCCACGGATAAAAACATCTCCATGAATTCTCTTTTGCTTTGCTTGCATGCAACACCTTTCCTTTATTCATTAAACCATCTTTATCTCAACTCAGGATTCTCACTTTAACCCTTCAGATTCCTTCCCCTTCCTGATGTGGAGGGAGAGAGAGCAGCTGTGTGGTGTTCAGCTGCTAGCTGTGATTAAATTTCTGCTTTACACCATGCTGTTAATTGAATTGTAAATAAACCTGACCATGTTTCTGCCTCTCAAAAAACAAACCCATCCCCGGCACTTCCATCATTAAAAGGAAAATTTACAAAAACAACAATGCATTAGTTATCTGCCTTAGATTTTTCCTTATATTTGACTTAATAAAAACCCAATAAATTTGACAGTACTTACTACTGCACCAACTCCTGTACGACACAATAAATATATCACTGTAATTTCCTGAACTTTATCATTCAGTAGAAAAGAACTAGCACATTTACGCCTATAATTTTGTGGATTTTTGTTTGGCTCTGTGCTATGACCAGTAAAATATGTCTTACTGGAGCAGTTTAGAAGACTTATACTCCAGCTGTGTAGTCTCCATGTGCGTGTCTCCATCTAGTGCTTGATCCCAGTTCATAACTTATCTCCTAAAGGGCTCAGTTTGAAGTGACTCAGAGGTGTACTTTGACACTGCAGACCTCTGGTTTTTAACTCCTCCTGAGCCACTCCTTTCCAGGGAACAGAGGTGAGGGCACAGGAAAGGGAGGCTGAAGCTCTTTGCCACAGCACTGCTCACAGTGGCCCCAGTCTCCTCCTGAAGGAAAAACCCTCTGCAGGATCCACACTCATGCCCCTCAACACCTTCTTTCACTTCAGGTTTGCAACAGGAGGCCTTGCTGGAATGCAGCTGAAAGTTATGGAGCAGGCATCAGGACCCTGTGTTAGCTGGAGACCCTTTCCCATGGATGCCAGAGCAGGGGAATATGGAGGTGTGGCAAGGAAGCAGCACCTGTGTGGTACTGGAGCAAGGGCAGCCCAGGACAGGGAACACCCAGAGGAAGACTTCTGCAGTGCCCTCAGGTCTGAAGCAGACACCAGCATGTACAACTGTGCCTTATAAGGATGCAGCTCTCCTGCTGTTAAATAGTTTATACACATATGTTCTAGCTATAATTTTATGTCATTATATAGACTGAATATACATATTTATTATACATCTAAACACATTTGGGATAAAAAGAATTTTCCAAGAGATAAGATTAAAAAAATTAGTATTTGAGAATAGTTTTTAAATTAAACCTAAATCATTGTGTAACACTACCCTGGAGCCAAACTAATTTGAGCTTTTCCAAGCCCTTAATTTGTCACGCTCATAGCTCAATAAATAGTTACTGGATTAGTTCCTTCCATTTAGCCTGCTTCTTCATCTGTTTTCCCACTTTGCTCATTTCTAGATCTTCCTGAAATTATGAATAAACACCATTATCATTGACCACCAAATTATGTTTTTATTCCTCTCCTTGTTCTCTAGCTACATTCCCATAAGCTGCCAATATTCTCTTGAGAATTGTTAAATTATTGTCTCTCAGGAGGAATTGAGTGCCTTTTATGGTCAATTCCACAGCTTGTAGTTATTCAAACTATTGCTCAGAACCTGGCTCACATTTCCTAATATATGACTATGTTCTGAAAAATTTCCTTGTTGATGTTCTTGCAAGTTACATTAGCAGCACTTCTGCTCAACCAGTAAATGCTGTGTTTCAGAATCCATAAAATCTAATCTAGTGCTTCACTTGGTGCAATCACAGTTGCAGATAAACAACCTAAATTTAATGTAATAGGTAAGATACTGAAAACATCACTCTACAATACTTGAAAATAATCAGAATTGGTTAAAAATTAACCTTTGCAAAGAATGGTCCAGTCAGATTCCCTGTGGCCACCTGCTGTGAGTGTCAGAGCCTCAAACACACACTAATGGCAGAAGGATGTGATAAACCATGTTCCTCTCCTGGGCCAACATTAACAGCTTTGAGCTCAATCCTTTGAGCTTCGGTTACTACTATTAGAAGAAAAATATGTGAATGGGGAAAGTGGTGGGGGTGGAGAGTTGTGAGTGCAAATAGGTAGAGGTATTTCACCTCACTATTTTCCTAACAACCTTGTACAATGCAATTAACAGCATCTTTTATGCTGAAAACACTGTTTTGGCCTAATGGGTTGGGTCTGTCTCTCTCTTCACTACATGCTGTCACAGCACCCTCTGCATCACCAACAGCTCTCTTCATTCTGACAGGATCTGTGTATGTGAGTCATCCATGCAGAGAATGTTTTACAGGATTACCAGTCTTCCACTTTGACACCTTAAATGAAGCTTATTGTGGGCCTGCACAAGCCTCTACACAATTTCTGGTGGAGCAGCTGGAGAACAGGAGTGGAGTTGCTTTTTTCGGGGACTGGTGGCTCTCAGGATGCCTCTGCTGTGCTGACCTGCCCAGCTGCAGGAGAACAAGTGTGTGACACCCAGGTCCTTTTCTCCATGGAGTTATCAGCCTTAAGGACACTGGGGCTTATCAAACATCCATTCCAGCTGAAGTATTCCATGGCTGAAGTAGCACCATGTCTTCATGACTACAGCTGCCTCACCTTATCGTACTCACAAACAGATCCAGAAGTACTTTTAACACCAATTATAGTCTTTAGATTCCCACTGCAATTACTGTAAGGTGGCTGGAAACCTCTGAAGTTACTTCTCAGCCAAACATTTATCCTTTACTGGAAGACACATTTGTTCTGAATTTAAATAGCTTTTTCTCTTCCCAGCATAGTAAAATAAAAGCTGAAATAGCAAACACTTTCTACAAGTACATCAGAGGTCCTACAGTTGTGTCTTTTTCTTTTTCTTTTCCATGACAAGTCATCCATTCACATTATTAAACCTTTTCTTTATGTGTTCCCATTTGAACCCAACTTCTTAAACAAGTCTGGGTAACCAGAATTGCAGTCAGTTTTTTTGAGGAGAGTCACTACATTACTTTGCTCAACAACATTAACATTTCCTTTTCTCCCTTGAGAAGAAAACCCACATATTTTAATGCATCCTGAAGGATCACATTTATCTTTCTTATGTCTCTGTCTCATTAGTGCCTGATTCTGTGAAAGAGTACACAAAGTCCTCCCTCAGCCATTTCCAGCTGATGAGCTTCACACTTAGTGCGGGAATCCCTATTGTTACTTTCAAAGGGCATGGATTTGCATTTTATATAACTGAATTACAATTTTATTGCCTTTATTACAGTTCTCAGGTTCATCTAGTTCTTTCTTTGTGGTATTGTCATCCACCTTTGTACTGGACACATCCACATAAGCAATACTCATCTCCCCTACTGCTCAGGGCAAGGCCCTGAATAGCTAAATCTTTCAGCCTGATAAATCTTTGATTAATTTACAAGAAAATAAAGGAATTGTAATGGCTAAGACGTACAATTAAAGCCTTTACTCAAATACTACATTTTATACAAAAATCATAACATACAAGTAATCTGGAAATTTACCTTTGCATTCAAGCACTATCAAACCATTGTGGATAGAACTTTCCATTTATACCCTCTTAACTCAGACATAACCTTGTGTTATAACAAGTTCTTTAGGAATAGTTCTTCATCAATGTACACTTCTTGAATATTACTTTATCCCAATGTTAATGCCATTATTCCAGAAGGTAAACAGCAAAGAAAAAAAAGAAATCTTAATTAGAAAACAACTGTCCTGACAGGCTGACATCCAAAGCAGGACCAAATTAGTCTCCCCATTAGAAAACAGTACAAGTCAGAAAGCACTAAGCTCAACTCTCTATGAACTAAAACACCTTGTAGGAACTCTGTAATCAGGATTTCTTTCTTCAATATCTGAAAACAAGGGCTTCATCTGGCTTTTTATTAGAATCACGTGGTCAGCTGGTATGAAAGTCTGCACAGATATAATTTTTGCACTTTCTAGACACTGTAAGTAAACTTTGTACTTTGGATTTTTTTTTTTTTTTGTTTATTTTCTTATTTGTTTGTTTTTTGAGCAAGCACCAGAAAAGACTTTTTGGCTTGAAACTTTGTTGGCTTGTTATAAAAAAAATGATATTGTGTCACCTTTTCACAGTTTCCTTGGGACATCTACCTCAAAAACAAATTTCACACTAAGAAATTTTGTTGAACTACTGGGCATTGGAATACCTTTCTCTGTTAACTATACCCCCCACATATTCTTAAAAATGCATATATTAAGTCAATTATAATAAACCAGTCCCCAAGATTCAATTTTGGAAAGCATCAGAAGTAACCTTCCCCAAGGGAACAGGCTTGAGGTGTGCAAATAGACAGCAAACTTATACCACAGTGATGCAGCATTACGAAAGGGTCCCTATACTCCAGACACCAGTAGAAGAGGAGGGAAGGAAGTAAATGCTCCACTAATTACACCATTTTCTTATTAAAAGTGCTTGATTTAATGGGACAGAAATGTTAGTATGATCCAATGTTAACGCTTAAATAAGAACTGCTTCTGAAACCAAATTTTAGAACTAATGACCTCAGGGCCTAAATATAAATGAAGCAAAAGGAATGTGACTTTATTGCTCCACTGTGGGGATAGCATAGGAATTCAAGTGGAAAAGGAAGTGAAAGGTGAGAACTGTAGTGTTAGAAAATTATGGTTGAAAATCTGGTAGAAAGAATGGTTAGGATGACATTAATGGAGGTAGATGTCAAGGATCTTCAAGCACAGGCCCAAGTCTTTTATGTGATACAACCACTGGAGATAAGGTAAAGAACTCTCCTCTATTTCACGGAATTAAACTAATATGGAATGTATTCAATCAAAAAACAGTACACTTCATTTATATCTTCTGAACTTTTCATTAATAACTTCTAAAACCCAAATTAAATTGGCCCCCTGTCTGAGGGCTGCGGCCTGGCTGTAACCTCCCAACACCTGTTTTGGACAGTGCCACTACCTGAATCACCCAATTGCAGTTTACAACTCTCTTTTAATCCATGTGTCCCTCCTGCAAGTACAGAACCAGCCTGGGTGTTTATTCAGCCATGCTGGGACAAGGCTGCTTTGCTACCAGTGCTCAAATGCATCTTTCCCAGGGTACAAATGTGTCAAAGCTTGTCCTCCCTACCATGAAGCCCAGAGCCACTGAGGGGAAGTCAAAAAGCACCAGTCACTCAAGGCTGCTGCACAATGCATTTTCAAAGCCATTTTCAGGCTGCAGGTTCTCCTGTGCTCTTGGCCAACTTCAAATCTGTTTTTTAGAAAAGAACATGTGCATTGTGCAGTCCCATGCTAATAGCCTAACCAGAAGAACTAACATCACTTCACGTTTTGTAATCTATTAAATAAATCCAACGACATCCTTTTCAGAGAGGAGAGCTTAGACCTGTAGGTCTATTTAACACCTGGTTAAACACTACTTAACCTCACTGCACTAGCCAACTACTTTTGATGGAAGCTGAATTTTGGCTAATAATGTCCCAATTAAACAGCAGTCATTGTCATTCACTATCATTAGGCTAAATTGGTTTCCTGGGAAATGTCCCAATAAAACAGCCATCCTGGTTAAATGCTTACTGGTTAAGTAAGATATGTGACACAGAAAAGAGTTTGTGAAAGAAGAAATTCAACCTCTTTTTACCCCATTCTATGCAGATAATTTGCCAACAATTTTAAGATCACATGCACTGAACCACAGAAACTTTGAATATTAGTTCTCAAACATAGGTGTGTGTGAGTGATCTAGCAGACAGTAAATAGCATGTCTAAATCCCATTTCCTTGCAGAGCCAGGACAATGCGTAACACAAACTTACGTAATATATGCCATGTGAGAGAAGAAATAACAAAATTCTGTAGGAACAAAAAATTAGAAGTAGCTCTGAAGTGCTCTGTGGGTGTGGGTTCAGAAGGTTAATTTCGAATGATCTGTGTTTAATATTAACAACCGAGAAAAACGATTTCAAGATTATTTCACAGAAGCCTGGGTCTTCCTTTCCAAATCTGGCATTTGAAAGTGTCTACCCAGAACTGCAATAATCTGGGCACCCAAGGCAACACACAATTCATTTAAATTTAGCCATTTAGAGCAAGATGTCAAACCTCACCCAGTTTTTGAGAATTTCTCTGATGTCAAAGCCAGGCACTTCTGGTTGCAAAATCGTAATCTCTGATAGGAAGAATGAATAAATTTCTTCAGATACTGATTTATCTCTAATCCCTATAGTGTATGCCCATCCAAGTTAGGTGAGGCATTTTCTACTATTAAACTCCACAGAGGCTGCCCTAAAGGTCTGGCAGAACTGAGTATGTGCCTTTCCCTATGTAGTCTTTTTACAGGATAGAAACGTAAGCATCCCTGAGATTGGCAAATCCAATCATTCACCTGCACAAGGCATGCAGCAAGCAGCACAGGCTAAAAAGGATGAGCTGTATATCAATCTCTCAATGTCTTGGACAGAAGAACAGGCCTGGAATAAAAGCAGCTTTTAGATGATCATGTCAAATAGATATAATCGTGTGGACACACTGTCATGAAAAGGTCTAAATCACAGCTTTAATAGCAGAAAAAAGAGACAACTCTCTTAGGATGCTGTCTTTCTATCCCCATTTTCAAGTTTAAACACCCCGATTCTTGGAACACAACCTTTGTAGGTTTTGTAAGACAACAGAACCACTCTGCTGTCTTCTTTTCCAGGGTGCAATTGTGGTCTGCACCATGGCTTGCACTTCATGTAGGAAACAAAACTGAGCCAGGATTAAAGCAAAGTGAAGTAGTAAGTACATCAAATAACACATCCCTTGCACATAGTTCTTGGAGCAGAGACTAACATACATCTAACTTCTCACTGCTACAAAAATTCAGTGTAGCACAGGCTCTGTGGCCTGCACTCACAGCTGCACGAAGCAATTCAGGCTCCCCAGCAGCTCCTTTATGGTCGTGTTGCCTTAAAAAGCAAAAGAGATTTCACCACTGCACCGTTAAGTGATATTTATAAGTTTCCTCAACAACCAGGAGTAAAGAGAAGGGATTTATGTTTTAAAGGAAAGCTAAAATTTTAGTACTATTTAATGTTTTTAGAGATTGTGGCCTGTATAGTCTAAGCATTGAACTGGCCTCAGAACAACTTTTGTACTTAGGCCAGCAAAAGCCTGTTCTTCGAATGAATTCTCCAATCTTTTTCTTTCTTTCGCAACAAGAGTCAACAATGAGTTGCACTATTTGCAAATGCTGACTTTATGGAAATTAAAAAACAAGCAAACATAACAGATTTTTAAAAAGCAATATTCTGAAAGAGAGAATTGGGTAAACCTCTGAGCTTCGCTCGAAAACTTCTGCCAAAGAAGAAAAGAAAAAGATTTAAAAGTTGTTGCTGAGTTTAAAGTATGGTTGGTTTTCCCTCAAGATAATGTAGTATCTGGGACAATAGGGACACAACAAGAGCTCGAGAAGCTGAATTTAAAAAGTCTGATGCTAACACATTGTAGGAGTCTATACTGTTGCTTTATTCTATGTTTCTACTTACTTAGATATTAAGACCAAAAAACAACATGCTTGAGGAAATAGTCTCAGCTGAACATCTCTAAAACAAACTACCAGTGGAGACTTTAAATAAAAACAATTAACATCATCTTTTGTGCAAGAATGCAACCTCCAACTTCAGGTATGTGAAAACCCTGAATCACCATCCATACTCCCTACAGTGTTGCAGGCAATTTAAATACCATGAAGATTTCTTGTTCTTGCTGTCTGTCCCTGCCCCAAGAGGAAGATCTCAGCACTTCCTGAGGTCTGCACTGCAGCCTCTCCCTTGGGCAGCTGTGGGGGGCTGATCAGCCCATACATCTTTTGAAAGAAGTGCTTTATTTACCCATCTTATAGCTAATTAGCATGAATTGAAGACCTGTTTTTCATCATTCTCACTCCTCTGCCCCCCTGAAGTACCTTAGTACCCATCTCCCTTGCTTTGTTTTCCTTTTTTCTCCTTCAGCTCCTTGCACTTTGGTGTATTGTCCTCACCTGCCTGAGTGCCTGCCTCACTGCCTCTGGTCAATAAAACGTGTTATAGACTCTGTCTTCACTCTGCTCCACACCTGGACATGACCTTACCTAGGTATGTATCAGTGCAAGGAACATGCCAAATCCTGTCTGAGCTTTTACTAAGAATAACTAAGGTGATAGATGCCCTGAGGTAAGAAACCCCACACCTTTCGTGGCAGTGAACCAGTTGTGTAACCAAGATCTTATTGCTTGACATTGGGAAAATTTGTTTTAAATATTTTATCCAACGATATCAAGTAAAAAGGAAATGGTAGATCAAGCACAACACTGAAAATCAATTCACATGTCCAAGTGCATAGAATAAAAGGTACTAAATTCTTTTCACCTCTTAAGAACAGATAAAATAGAAAAGGCCAAAACCCACTTACAATTTACCTATTTTAACCTGTAAATTTTTTGAAGGAACCTAGCTCTCCAGTTATTAGACATTCCTGATTGCACCCAAGTTTTGATAGCAGAAACCTAATTATTCTGGAGACAACCACATTCAACATCTAATTAATATCTATACAAAAAACTCCAGTTCTTGAAGCTTAACAATTCAAAATCCCAGGCAGTTTAGTTAATCATTTTTCTGAAACACACCTACAAGAGAGGAAGTCAGAGGTCACACATTTATGAACATTTTGAAAAATTAAACACAGCCATTACCTGGAGAAAGTAATTTCTTTGATGAAATGTTATACCAATCCAATCTTCAATTACTAACTAACTACTCTTCCCTCAAAGGCTTGGAATACTAAATCCTGCTACCCCTGGGATTGCTACTGGTAAACAATTACTTTTAAGCATGAGTGATAGAAGGTTTTCTACCCCAAATTTCTGAGTCTGAGCACTGATGCTGCTGCCCCTACGCACAGCAATGAGTGGATGGGCCTGGGATCTGCACCTGCAATGCAAAACTGAAATGGCACTGAGCACAGGTGCCACATCAAAGAAAGTGCAGCTCTGGCCCCGTTTTTCAATAGATGATTGAATCACAGTTTTAATTTGCTCTCTCCACCTTTCTGAAAACTTCTGTCGTATTTAGCTACAGCTGCAAAAATGTGTCATTTGTATTGCACCTTTAGGGAAAGGAGGCAAGTTAAAGAAAAGACAGATTTTATAGGATGCTCTTTGCTTATATTCCTTAAGAGAAAACATAATTTTCATGCTGCTGCAGCCCAGTAGCACTTGACAGTAACCTCTCCATGTCTAATCATCCTATCTGTTCACATCATCTTTATTATTTATGCCAATGACATTGCATCACAAAGATGTCTCTACTGAACAGTAATGGTATTGATCTGCAGAGGTTTATTTCAATAGTACCATACATTAGAGGTGTATTAATGAGAACTGCAATATCCCTATTTTTTACCTTCTGTTGGTATTTGTCTAATAAATTCTGCATCCTGAACATCCTATCAATACCAGAGAAGCACTGCAAGCTGCTCGTGCAAATTATCGTGTGAACTTCTGTCCTATTTCACCAGCAATAACTGCATAATAGATAAATGCCTGAATTTTTAAGCTCATTGGAATATTTTTAATGTGAACTGACCTTTGCAATCAATTGCAGCTCATTCTGGTGCTTGCTTTAAAAATAACTAAAAGGATTAATGAGTTTGTGTAGCTTTTATGACAGCTTGGGTATTCCTGGTTGAATAGGTCTTCTTTTCATCCCAACAATACAATTATAAAAAGTTATGGTAATATATAGAAAATAATCAAGGCACCAAATTTGGAATTAAGTTTTCTAAATATGGACATGGATGAGTTTTATATGGATAATATATGATTAGATTATATGGATAGGATAAGATAGAAGCTGAGGGGGCAAGAGTGTTGCAATTTAAGACAAATCAATTTGCAAGTGCCAAACTCCAGATGTTCAAGACAATAGCAAGTGCCATATATAGAAGATAAATTCTATTTACTGTCTGGCTTAAGGGGTGGGATGCCCCACATCACTGGGGACGAACACTGGGTTTTATCAAGTCTGTCTGATGTCCAACACCCATTTTACTTTCACTGGACTTTAATTATCAAATATTATGCTTGAACATGATAGAACTAAGCACTTTAAATCTGTTTGCTGCTTAGCATTTACACACATCTTTAGCAAAAAGAATAAGGGTCACATTTCCATTTAGCACTGATAAGCTCATTTCACTCTTTCAGCACCTTTTCCTTTTTTTTCTCCTCAGAGAACAGAGTGAACAAATTCTGATTCTATATTCCATGTGCAGTTAATGTAGGCAGAATATGCGACACTTCTGTGACATTTTACTACTTTTCTTCCTTAGGCAAAGTTCATCCCTGTGCAAAGGGTCAACATAAAGACTGTTCAGCTGCTGCTAATATGAAACTTGAGTATTCAGTCTCTGCACAATAAGAATTTCAGCCAAAGTATATTAAACAGATATAATTTAAATTATGCTGCCTCTAACAGGCTCAAATACACCATAACTTTACCTACAACTTTACAGAAGACAAAATGTGAGCACAAATATCAGTCCCAGAAATAATGCTACATGCCCAGAGCACAATATTCATGTACTCTGCTCTAAATACTGCTCATGCCAATGAGGACAGACCCTGTGCTTGCAGCTGGTAAATGCAAGTAAAAATGTTGTTAGAAGAGTTCCCCATTCAGACAGGAAGTTTTGCCTCAAAATGTTAGAGTCAGTTTCCAATCCCCTATGTTTTTCTGAACTTATCACATGCTACATATCAACTTCTCTCTGTCAGCTTAAACCTGTTTGAAAAGCATCAACTGGCCTAGCTCTGGCAGCTTGAATAGTACAATCATCACATGCACATACCACTGTGGGTTAAACCATTACTGGAGATCCTGCACTAACATGGAATCCTAACCTGTCTTTCCACTGTCAGCAATTTTAATGGTGTAGATGATTCCAGCATGAAAATACAAGAGCACCTTAATATCATAGTGGCTATTCAAAACTTCTCTGACCTTTCAAGGTGTATCAGTTTTATGACATGAGGAATATCTTATACAAGTTATAGATCACAGGTCAGTGTGCTGAGGTTCTCTGTCCCCTTCCCTTTGCTTATTTTAAGTTAGGTACTCCAAATCTTCTTCCTTTGTCAGAAGTGACTTAAACTTCTAGAACCATGATTTGTAGGCACTATCCCTCCAGCTGACAACAAACCTGAGATTATTTCACTCTCCCCCAGTTTGGAAGGTGATTCTACACTTCAATATGTTCAATATATCCTCTCTTGGCAAAAATGAGAGAGAGAATTTTGGAGACAGAAGAATGTTAGCAAGTAGGGGTGTAAATTCTTACAGAGAGGCTAAAATTGCTAGCAGGGATGCTTGTCTAACTGCACAGGTGCTAGACAGCTAAAAAGTCAATAGGGAAGATCAGGAATAAAGAATATGGCAGAAACCACACAGGTCTCTATGTCCCCCAGAACACTTGACTGTAACTCCAGATATCTGCAAAACTAAATACATCTCTTCTGTATCATGTGGCTTCTCAAAATACAAGCAACAGAGAAACAAGTTTTATTCATGCCTGATTTTTTATGTTCACTCCAAATTATGGTGAATTTGTCAACTACATACAATTTTATCAAAAGTGAGGATTTTCTTACACATATTTCTGGCTCTTTATTTTAATAGAAGACTAAAAACAATTTTAAGAAAAAATTATGTTTCTAGCTTAATGAAAGTGCTTGACAGGTCCTTGACTGAAGAGAGCTATGGGGGAGGAGCCAAATAGGGAAACTGCAAAATATTGAATATTCCAACCTCCATCACATAAAAAAGCAGCAGGTTCCCATAGACATTGGCATAGGATACTTGCCAAAATGGAAGCAGCATTGGAAGTACCATGTGAAGACTTATGTAACATCTAAACAGACCACAAAAATCTACTTTGTCCTTTACACCTTTGCAACTCACAGATCCCTTTTCAATGAGAATGGATGGTAACAAATGGATACCCTGCCTGTCTAGGCAGCCAGGCTTCAGCAGCAACCTAACTCTTCATCAATCCATTTATAGGCAGGACCACCAACTTTTCCTATTTTTCAATTTAGCTGCCAAAATATAAGTTAATTCTGTAGTTTGATGTCTTCCAGAAACTGAAGTCCTTGCATAAAAATACTCAGTTGCACTAAATACAAGAAAATATTACAACGGCTGGAAAAAAAAAATAATGTTGCCACAGTTAAAAAAGAATAAATTTACACTTGAAGATTTTATTGTATATTAACTTCATTTTCTTTTTTCCTATGGCACATCTCTTCAAAAGAAAAGAAACAAGATGATGCATCTGGGCAATAATTCAATAGTACAACAATGTTTATTGCAGCTTCTATAAAATCAAAGGACTTTGTTACCTCTTCAATAACATCAACAATTATGCTAACAGAATAACAGTAACTGTGGAGGTTAATTAGAAGCGTGCCTTCAAACACTGTATACACAATTTGCTTTCCTGTTGTGTTGTCTGTGCAGAACTTCCCTGAACTGTCTCCTTGAACAGAGAAAATTTTCTCCTGATATGAAACAGATATCCACATCTCTTGGACTCCATAAACTTGTTTATGTGTCCTGGTAACCTTGTGGTAGCCCCGTTCTCAAAGATACTTATGGAAATTGGGTGTAGCCCTAGAAAATTCTGAAAAAGCTGTGAACTTCAGAGAAGCCATTCCATCCTACTGCTGAATGGGAACCACTGAGGATAGAAGGAAAGGTAAAATGTTTACACTTTGTATCCCTTAACAGTTTTCAAAGCATCTGTGCACTGATTTAAACTGTGGAGTCAAGAGGAGGCAAGGAAGGCACTATGAAGCAAACAAAAGGACTCCACGTTTTTTTTTTTCCTCCCCATAATTTCACTAAAACTGAAAATGCTACTGGAAAGCTCTAAGTGGTGAATTATCTACAGGCATTTCTATAAAACTGGCACATAATGTTCTTATGGGCACATGTTGTTAGAATACAAGATCCAGTATAAAAACACTGCATGATACTTTCTGCTTTTCATTAGTCTTATATCACCTATAAAGAATTTTATTCTTTTTCAAGAAAGCAACATGACTATGTTTACTAGTACTGGGTTTAATTTCCTGATGCAACAAAGTGAACTACCTGAAGAACTGGTTGTATCTGAAGAATTGAATCAAGATGAATTATACACTTAATGTTTCTATATTTTAAGTATTAAATTGTTGTTTAAGAAATTAATCACTGTCTGAATGCTACCATGGTCCTCTTCACTGGCACGTTATTGTGCCTTACATATACAATAAGGCAAATGAGCTTAGCAGTCAGAAAATAAGTCTTGCACAGAATCTATAAACACTCAACTGCCAAAGAGTGCAAAATAGGAGGGATAATCATTTCTCAGAAGAGATCCTAAAACACAAAGGAACTGTAGGTTCAAGTGGATAGAATTCAGCATAAGGATGCTGCTGCTTGCTCACAATGGGCCAAGGGTTACTTTCTCAAGGGTTTTCTTGCTGGAAATGAGCTGGCAGTGGGCAGAGGGAGGGCATCACAGAAGAGATCATGTGAGGCCAGGACAAAAATTCCATGGGACAGGCCAGGAGCAGACAGGATGCCTGGGAGAGTCAGGCTTGGGAGAAGGAGAGTCTCTGTGCTGCTGCAGCTGCTGACCCACACACACACTCCTGGCCCCTTCCCTGGGGCAGGCACCAGGGCTTTCACAGGGGCAGGAAAAGCAGAGATACCCTTCTGCTAGACAGCAAATTCCCAATTTAAAATACAGATTATGTGTTTTAGAGTAGAGCTTTGAGCTGACACCCTAGTAGCATTCTGAGCCTGCTGTTCAAAGTGGTAACCCCTCAGAAAAAATGTATGCAAAACACAGCGATTAAAGTCTAGAGCTTAAATCACTTAAAACAGTTTAACTATAAAAGTAATCAATACCTTCTGTATTCTGATTTTGTTTGTCTTCACATTACTTGGAAAAAAAAAAGGTAGTTTATATCTTATCTGAGCATCTTAGTAAATTTTACATTTTTTTTTTTTAAACAGCACCTTTTATGACTGTCACAGGTCAAAAGGTAAAGTCTCCTTGCTGCAACTCATCCAATGAGATAAATTGGTACCTATTCTGATGTGAAAACTGGGAAATATGCTGCTAAAAGGGACTGGAGTGGCACACAGATCTACCAGAATGTGGGAAAGTAATCTGACAGCTTCAGATTTCACACCAACCCATGTAAACCCACAAATTTTGTGTGAGTGTAGATATATATATATATATATATATAATGTAAACATGATTGCAAAATGGCAGATGTAAGGAAAGATGAAGCACTCAGTGATAACACAACCATTATTTTGAGTTTCTAATCACAAAGTTTTAATTAGACCAAAATGCTGCATATTAAGCACATGGATAGAGTTAACAACTGTCCCACTCAGTACTCCTAAGGTGTTCACTTGCCATGAGAACTTTGTATGGATGCACTGATGATAATTATACAATCCATTTTGCTTCTCAGACAATGAAATGTTACCAGATTTCCATATGGAAACATCTCAAAATAACTCTACACCACTAAGACTCAGAGAGCCATATTACATTGTTAGAACAGTTTAGTATCTCCAGATGACAAGAATCAATTAATACATATATAAGGATCTAGTGCCTCTTGAGTGAAGTTTTCATAAATGAAAATGTCACTCTTCGTTTCTGTGCAGTTTGATTAGAAAAGAAATTATTTTCTAATCAACTTTAACAACTGAGGCACAAATGTGCATAGATGAACCACCTGCCTATTAAATAAATGTGCATCATTAATCCAGAAAAAAACTAGGTAATCCATCATAGTAGCAGGAAGAGAAGCTATATTTCTTTTAGAGGAGGAAAGGAAGAGGGGCAAAGTAAAAAAAAAAAAAACTTAGTTGTGTAAACATACAGAAACACACACCAAGAAGATTTCTTTCCAAACCAAACAAAAATATCTGTAATCTCACTCTTGAATGTGCTTCTACTATTAAATCAAGGAACAGAATTGCATAAACCTGAAGTATTGCCTAGAAAGGTCTGACATTAATCTATCCCTTTTGGAGTGCTTATATAAGCTTGTTGAAGTTTGTATTTTTTTTTTTTTCTTTCTCCCAAAACTTTCATTCTTCTTTCCAGTAACAGGCACATTCAAATATGTTAGGCATTGAGGTTTCAATAATCATGTTATCTTTTCCCAAAGTATATGATGGAACTCGCTGTCTGAAATTCAATTAATAAAGCCTACCCTTTAATTAACCTATTAAGTTAAATGCTTGAAGAATTGCTTTAGCACCTTATAAAAGCTACAGCTATGTAATAGATAATAAGTACAATTGACATGGCATCATGACTAATTGAAGAAACGGTGGGAAAAAAATATCATCAGTGCAATACTGACTCAAAGTCTGTCATGGAATAAGTAAATGAACAAATGCAGCACTGCAGGTAAGAATTTTTTTTCCCAAATAACTATCTGTGTCTACAGAGGATTGCAGCATGAACATTTGGCAATTATTTGCAAAAAAGCATCTATTTCAAGGGAGATATAGGAACAGGATAGCTCTCAAGAAGAAAGTAGTGTATAGCCATGGCTTCAGCTACTGCCCTGTTGAGCCAGATGTACCCACCCTACATCCATCCCTTTGGACAGGTGCTGCCAGACACTCCCCTGGCTGGGAAAAAGGAGCACCTGTAAGGTTCATAATCCGAGCCTGAGCATCAATCTAATCACACCTGCCAGGGGGCTAAATGCCTAGAAGAAAAATAGGGAGCTCTTAGACTTTTGTGAGGTGCCAAGATAACAGGGGCAGCAGCACCTGCATGACTGAGGGGAGCAGAGAAAGGTCATACAGGAGTTCAAAGGGACTGTAAATTCTCTTCTGGAGAAATCCCACATTTCACACTTCTGAGTAATCCCAAATTACCTTAAATCTTGACAGCAGCTTTTTATTTTACAAATCAGAAATCATACACACTGCCTTCCAGAGCACATGGGAGAACTTATTACTCTGGTTAATTTTTGTACCAGGTGTCTATTGAGAAACCCTCTCAGTGAAGTTACTCTTGCCTGTCACACTTTCTTTTCTCTTAGCCCCTAAATTCCTTACCAAGAAGCCAGCAACTGACATAGAAATCCATGTCTGGACAAAATTACAACAATCTGAGAGAAGTTCAGTGACCTTCTGGAAAAAAGATCCCACCCATTTAATGTCCCTGCCATCTGAAATCTCTTGCTGTTGTAGTAAGTCCTTCTTTCTGCAAAATCTTCCTGGATTTTTATCTATCTACACCTAAGATAAAATGCAGTTATAATAACAAAATTTTGCCTTTGCAAACAGTCTACAAAAGTTAACTGATATTTTGCAGGTCCCCAGTGGAATAAGAGATACTGCAAAACAAATTTTTTGGCAGTAGCTTAGGATATTTGTTTGTCTAGAAAATTGACGAAGTATTTAAGGAGGATTTAAAAAAAAAAAAAAACATGTCTGAAACAGGTACACTGGAAAAGCTCCAAAATACAGATATATCCCTGTTGCAGCATCTAATTAAGAACATGAGCAGCACAAAAATGATGGTAATTAGAAATTATATCATCATCTGTTTCAATACTGAAAATATTTACAAGCTACAGGATGCTGCTGCCTCAGAAATTAAACATCAAGAGTAGTGTTTCAGTATCAGCCATACTCACAAGAAAATCTGAATTTTAGACATGTCTAAACTGAAAACCAGCAAAACTTCCCCTTAAATTCCTTTCAGTGCATTCATAGGAAGGTGACAGATAAGGACTTGGAATGAAGAGCCTATTCAGCCACGTAATATAAGTTGCATCTTGTCAACATGAAAAGCAAAAGACAAGTTATCTATGCTGCAATATCACTGTCATACACTTTTTTTTGCAGTGCCAGAGAGATTTTAAAGGGAGATTTGGCTTTTTGAACACCTTTAATAGGCTTCCTCAGAGTTTTAATTAGTAGGACATCCAAGCAGTAGCTGACAGCTGGCAGAATCTCCTGTCGTGAGTTAAAGTCAACCTAATTAAGATTCTGGAAGGAAAACTCATTCTTCCCAACACCCTTAATCAGTCAGGCTTGGTTGAAAATGCAATGCAGAACCTTTTGCCTTGACAACAACATAACCTTCAAAATATGGCACTTTCAAACAACAATAATAGTGGAGGGATTTCTTCATATGGAAATTTAGTAGAACTCCTACTAAAGCTCTGAAATACATTCTCCACCTTCCCCTTAATAAATGTTAATATAATTTAGGATTATTTGTCATACTTAAGATTTGACATTTCATGACTGAGACATTTTGTGCTATCAGAACCGCAGACAATGACATATAAGCTGCCCCTAAGAGATGAAGCAACTTTTTTTCCCTGGCACTTGTAAAATTATCTAACTATTTACAGCTTGAGTGGAAATACAACTAGAACAGTCAGGCTGAGCCTGATATACATAAACAAAAGGAGATTTGTCTTCCTCACAAGTCAAGGGCTCTCTTGTCAGCTCAGGTTCAGGTGCCAGCCTGAACCTCTGGGTGTCTATGCTCTTTGTGCTCTGCCTCTCAGGGCAAAGAAACCCTGGCAGTCAAAATTTACCTCTAAAACACTACAGCCATTACTACCTCAAACTTTAGGGTTCTGCAAGCTTAATCCAAGCTTTAGTACAGCAAACAGAAGTCTGTTTACTGTTTTGGTTTCGTTTGGGTATTTTTAAGTGAACTGACAATGCATTTTGGTGGTACATATCAGTATCAGATTTGCCTTTATGTGTACCTAAAATCATCACTGCCTACAAGCAGCTCCAAACATGTGGCCCACTCCTGGCATGGCAGACTGCAGAGAGATGAAGGAGGTCTGGAAAACAACCCAGCTAAAAATAAAAACCCCAGGACAGAGCACTGTCTAGAGTAAGGGTTGCCTTGAAGATCAATACAATTCCCAGAAAGTTCAAGCACTACAGCACACAAAGATAGATTTGAATAGAAATCTCATTTAGAGTTGCAATATAAAGTCTCCGCTGTCTTCTTTTCTCCTTCTACACCCTTTCTCTATCATGCATTCACTTACACCTCAGAAATACCTTAATACACAGACTTTCTGCTCATTCTGCACATGCCCTGGCTCTTCATTGCTATATGCAACGTACAATCAATCTCTCTGCTAATGTGATATATATCACAGTCATTCTAGTGTCATCACATATTATAGTCCTTTTAGACAGTTGGAAATGACTGCAGAAGGTACAAAGCAGTCAGGAATCAGGCCTAACAGTACTTAAGAGTGATTACAATGAATATGACAATAATCCCTCCCTTTGTAAAACAAAATCCCAGGAAATGTGTATACATGGAGGTTAAAGCCTCTTGGAGCAGCTGCTAAGATGCTGCTTAGACTACTCAATTATGCTATTAAACCAGCAGCAGCCACCCAGGTGATTTGATTCTCAGCACAGAAGCTGTGAAGTACAAAGTAGAAGATGCTGATTTCAATAGCAGATCTAAGGCAGTCTGGCCAGCACAAGGTGCGACCACCATGAAAGAAGCTGTGCCAGCAAACTCCTCTGTTTCCCCAGTCATACCTGAATAGTCCAAACAATGAAGGTAATTGTGGCAACTAACATCCCAGACCTATCAAGTAACTTATGAAAGGCACAGGGAGCTCTGGCAAAAAGCACTGGAAGCAATCCTTCTACATGCTGCCATTTTGTACTGTGATAATAAAATCAGTGACAAAGCTACCCTTGAAGTCCAAGACAGCATTATTAATACTTAAAATTGGTCCAGTCTTATTTATCTTTTGAAGAGTGCTTCCGGACCTGCAGGATATAGCTCTTCTAGCAAAGAACAGGGAAGAGCTTCCTTTTTTCTCCTGATGTATTGGTCTTTAGATATTCAGATGGGTAGCTACAGGGCCACATCCAGGAAAGCTGCATTTCCATTAAGTTACCGTATTCTATAGACGGGCAGTCTCCTTGTTTTTCACTTTCAGTACTCCACATTTCCTTTTTTAAGTCAGCTAATTTTACTTCTGCCTTTTTCACTTCAGCTCAATATCTAAGTTACAGTTCCAAGTCTAGTGCAGTTAACATCTTACTCTCTGTCTTCTACCACTGTGTTTTCCACTGCAAATTCACAGCACACAATTTATTTCCATTACCAGGACACCTTTCCTGACTGAAGCTGCTGTGACAGTCACACCAGGCACACAGTTACAACACTTCCACTTCCATCCTCACTCCTGCCAACAGCCACCAGGCAGCAATGACAATCCTCTTAGCATCAGCCCTGTCCTCCCTCAGCTGTCCACAGGCTGCCCCAGTTTCCCTGAGCGCTGAATATCATCTCCCACACTGAGCTTTCAACTGGCCCATCTTTCAGGGGACTGTACCTGCACCTCTACAAATGCTCTTACTAGTATGTGCACCTTCTTTTAGAATTAACAAAGCAAAGACCAATATTTAAATTAAATAAAAAATGCAACACACAGTTGTTGCACAAGACATGACCAATAACTACTTTTATGCTGGTACAACATCACTGACTTAATTGAGTTATCTTGTAGGCCAAAAATCCCAGCTAACGTTTCATCTCTGCTCTAGAGCACACCACCTAAACCCACATGCTTTCAGAGACAAATGAAGCTAGGCTAGGATTTTTTTTAAGACAAAAAGCAAATTAAGAAGGAACCACAAAGCCTTTTAGAAAATTCCATGCTTCAGGACATCAACTTGAAACAGACCAACAAAGCCCCAAAACCCAACCAGGCAGACGCAGACCTGAACCCCCACTCTCCCCCAGGGAAGTTACTGCCCCTCATCATTTGGAGAGGCCTCAGGCCACACTTTGATGAGGCAATAAAGGCAGAAACTAATACAGAAAAAGACAGGTTTCAAAAATAGGTAAAGAAAACAAGGAGGCACCTGCTGTTTTGAGGATCCTTACCACGGCAGTGCGCCACATAAGGGGTCCAGGAGCAGGGCTGCAGCCAGAGGAACTTGCACGAAGCTGGGGGAAAAGAACCTCACACAGACCAGCAGGGGCTGGCAGGGGGCATAGGCACCCTCCAAAGGCAGGAATCACTGAGCCAGGAGAGCTCTGAAGACAACTCAGAAATTCAGAGGAAAGTCCCAGAGATTCAGAGAGAGGATGGTAGAGGCTTAATTATACACACATGGAGCCAGTTATGGTCAGTAGCAGCCCCTGCCCAGATGAGGACAGTCAGGGCAGTAACACTTTCTGGGCCCTCAGCACCATCACAATATGCAGTTACTTCCCCAGATGCGGTTTAAGTTGTCACAAACAAGCAGGTTGACTTCAACAGTATAATTTTAAAGCATTAAATTTCCCCTAGTTCTCTTTACCAAGGAGCTTGCTGTTATCATACAACTTTGTTTTTATTTATGGTTTAATGAAATGTCAGAAGTCAGCTGCACCTAAACTAAACCCTAATTTTCATCCCAAGTGTGTGCCAAAGTCATCAGTCACACACACTGCACCTTCTACACCTACACCAAGAGTGCTGAAACAGTCCTCATGGGGCAAGGTAAGCAGCATTCCTCACCACCTATACAGCAACAGAAAAATGTGTAGGTGGCCTTTCAAATATATATTTGTGGCTCAAAAATGACCCTACAGCATCCTTCAAGTACCCATAGAGTTATTCTATTTCACAAATTGAGAAAAAAAGGAATTCAATAATTAAGGAGAAGATGCTAAGCAGGTGTGCAGCACTTTAGCTTCCCAATTTTGGTGGCGTTCTGAAGGGTTTGCATGACCCAGGACTTAGCACAGAGAATATCTGACTGATGCCAACAACTTTAAACACATATTTCCATGCAAAAATATTAACTAGGAGGTTGGAATGGAAGTAATTAGGATTATGATATGATACAAATCAAAGAAAAACTAGAATCTGAAGTAAACCATTCTCAAAACTGCTCCAGTGTGGAAAATCACCCACCCTGAAGAGTCATTTTTTGAACAGTATCAAAGATTCTCTTCTATAAGTTTTAGTTTGTTGCGCTACTGTTCTATACAATTTGGTACCCTGCCAGAAAAAGTGGACAATATCTGATGCCTTAGAGGACTTTCTGCCCTGTGACAGCTGCTCTGCTTGCATGAAGCAGCACAAAAGCAGCGGATATGGAGTTAAATTTTTCCTGATCCCTGAGGCAATCAGTGTATTCCTTGGAGTATGAAATTTGATTACACTTATTATCCTAGCTTGCATAACTCTGAGTGTCCTTACTGCATATAAAATATTTCAATCCTGTTAGAGATCCTGTACAGCACTTGATAGCTTCCTCAGGCAGGAGTGCTACAGGTGGGCTGTGCTATCTGAGAGTTCACCAACCCAAATGTCAAAATATTAGATTTTATCTGTAAGAATTTACACTACAGGCCAAGGTGGAAGCACGTGATAATGGGACAGCCTGGGGAAACTTCAACAGTCATTGTAATGCAGAACTTATCCTAGAAGTTAAATATATTTATACTCCATCTCCAGTGGGGGTCAATGCAAGCCCTTTCAGGGACACTAATTTTAACCTCAAAATTTGACAAATGATTTTATACTTGGCAGAAAGAGAGAAACAGTCAATGGAACCTAACTGAGTGAGAAATCACAAAATACCTGAAATGGAGAACATGTTTTTAATTGCTTACTTCACTCCCACCCTAATGTCTGTATGTGATGGATGATGTGACAGAATAATCCTCACTAAATTCTAAGTAAATTAGAATTAGCAAAAGTGGCACTACATTTATCTTATTCAATAATGCTTCTTTGTTTCTCTTTGGTATCATCCTTTGGTTTTCTAGTTGATGGCATTATTCAGTGTGAGGGATGAGATAAAAAGGCTAGAAGAATTAATAGGGGAGAGGGGAGGGGTAAAGGCCAAGTGTTCTCATGACATGCAGATTAAGTGCGTTAAAGAAACACATTATGATCAAAATATTTCTTTCTCAATGACAGCATTTGCTAAATTACCCATTGCAAGAAATTGTGCTTCTGAATGTAGCACAGTTTGCTTTCATGTGGCTGGCAAAGGCACATGCACTAAAAAGGGAAACTTGCTTTTTTTTTAATTTTCTTTATTTTCCACAAAATGTCTTACCTTGTTGCCTATTAAAGAGATGAAGGATAACAAAGTAAAATACCTAAGAAGTAGTGCATTTCAAGGTTCAGTGCAAAAGGAACCATGTCTGCTCAGTACTTAAAAAAAAAAAAAAAAAAATATATATATATATATATATATGCTATTTGCCTTTGCAAGTTGCTCCAGAAAAAAAGCTTGGTCTTTTGACAATGGTTGCCCAACAGTACATAGATGGTCTCTCCCATACATACCAGAATTACCCAGCCAATTCTGATAAATACTGCCTGGGAGAAAGTGCAACATACTGAGCCACTGGACACCACAACTGCAGGAAGGTCCCATTATTCACTGTCCAAATAAGCCACACTCCCCACATTTGAGAATACAGCACTGACTCAAATGGCATTGTAATTGCAAGCTCATTTATTCAGCAAATGCATGGAATGCTGCAACTTTAATTTACTGTAGTACTACAAGAATGCCTCAAATATAGGAATAATTATTTAACAAAAGCATGCTGCCAAGGTTGAGAGAAATTAATTTGGAAACAAGTGGCATATTCATGAGTATGTTTCCTTTGCTATTTGTATGCCTCCGACACGATCCTAATAAGCATTTCTGAGGAATAATTGACTTGGTCATTCAATCTGAACATGTATTTGAAGGTTATTAAACTCAGACACATGTCCACAGAATTAATATATTGAAAACTCAATTAAAATTGAAATATAAAATCAGTCATCTAATTCCTAGTACAGTCATGCTGTCTTATGACAGTAAAACAGAGCAGCTCTCACATCAGCTGCTGACACTGCATTCACCTCCTTCTCAAACCTTGCTTTCTCTTTTGCCTAATTCCCAATTCAGTTACCCATTTTTTGTTCCAACTCTGAACACCTGCTGTACTAACAATCTTACTTTTGTTAAAGCTGCAAACCTCTGTATGTGAGCATATAAAAAACAAACAAGGAGCTGATTCAAAATACACCATTAAGAGGCACAAATGCCAGCAGCTATAGGTAACTTTCTTAAAAGTTTTTCCCTGTTTTGTTTATCCCAATCTTTCCTGAAAAACTTGAGGACTCTGATCAAGTTTTCTTGGAAAAAAAATCTGCAGTTTTTTGACCTGAAAATGGATCTGAAGGTACAAGAGCTGAAGATTAAAACAATAACAAAAAAGCTCTGAACGCATCCATGCACGTCTATTTTAATATAAATAAGAGATATTAATGGTGCCAATTTGTTTGAAGCTTATTTATAATCACATTTAGATGCTGACAGTTTACTGGTATTAAGAATTTAATTTAAGGTTTAATTCAATCTTAAACCTTAAATTAGTAAGGCATCCAGTTCAAACCCACTCCACATAAATAACAGCTGTACAGTCAAACTATCACAGGGAAACTGGTCTGTAGCATGAGCTACCATTGCCACATTTAGCAGGATAAAACCCCAATGAGAAACACTATTTTGTGGATGTGAAATCTTTGTAAGATCATATAAAATATGAATTTTGTGATTTTCTATGAATATAAAGGATCCACAAAAATATAAAATATATTTTCAGGGTGACCAAGATCTACAGCTCAAGTTTATGCACTCTGAAAGATTTATGATCTAGTTAGATAGATGAAGATTCATGGCAGCAAATTTGAGTTGTCATAGTTGAAAAAGTGATGGATTGTCAGAAATAATAACTACAGCAAAATACTTCAGGTCTTATTAATTCTTGGATTTCATCTTAAGCATCAATAATTTCCATGTCTAAAAGCATAAATGCAATTAATTAAATTGCAATTAAAGAATACTCTCTTTCATCACACCAGATTAATTTATCTCAGGCAGATTGTGTTCATATTCTTAATCCTAAAATGTAAAGAAATTAATGGGAACTTTCAAGTTGGGTAGCTCTGGATATGCAGGGCTACTTGGAGCTACTGTCCTTTTAGGTGAGTCAATAAAGAATGAGTTAACAGTTTTGCCTGTGCTATTGTGGGTTTAAAAAATATTCAAATCATTCTTCAAAACAAGGCTGTGGTAACTAAATGTGTGGTCCACTGTCCTGGGTTGTAGTATAAGATATGCACAAAGTATTCTATCACCACCTTCATGAACTGTTGAAACCAATTGCTGAAGCAGTGTTCTTCCAGGTTCCCCCTCCCTCTTCTGTTAAGGTGTCTTCTGCTAATGGGTCTTCTGTTAATGGCCTGCTGCATGACTCATAGATATCATAGTTATCTCACTTTAATGGGCCATCAAGGACCCCCTGTATGACTCATTATCCCATTGTGAGATGCTCCACCCAGGGGGAGGAGCCAAGCATTCTCACCTGGATATAATCTGGGATTTGGGAGAATATGGGGGACCTTACCCACTGGATTCCCAGAGGATCAGAGCTACCAGACCTTTCTATGGGATCACTGCTTCCATCATCCTGCTCAAGTTGTATTCTGACTCTTTCAGTGGTTTTCTTGTATTATTGCATTTATTTTATTTTATCCTTTTTTTCTTCTTCCTATTAAATTGTATTTCTGACTTGGAGCCTCTCACTCGTTTTGCTTTCAAACCACGACACACTTTATTTTGAAGCACTTGTTCTCTATGACTGACAACGTAGAAATTCTAATAAAGAAATATTTATAACAGGTACAAATGCAAAGTAACTATAAAGTGAGCTCATTTATACTAGTTTTAGGATTTTGCTATGAGGATGTATCAACAAATCTTTTAATAATATATATATATGTAGCCATTTGCATATTAAGCATAGAATTTTCAGAAGTACCCAGGTGTTCTGGGAACAAATATTTCCTTGTCATTCACTGGATTAGTTTTCCTGATAATGCCTTTGTATAGTGGCACACTGATACCCGGGGAGCCCCTGCACAGAGACCTCAACAAATTAGAGAGGCAGACAATCACCAACTGTGTGAAATTCAACAAAGACGAGTGCCAAACTATGCACCTGGGATGGGGCAGCCCTGGATGTACAGACTGACTGGGGAATGAGGGGCTGGAGAGCAGTGCCACAGAAAGGGCCCTGGGGGTCCTGCTCAATGGCAAGGTGAACATGAGCCAGCAGTGCCCTGGCAGCCAGGAAGGGACGTCCCTGTCCTGGGGCCACCAGGCACAGCATGGCCAGCCAGGCAAGGGAGAGGATTGTCCCCTCTGCTCTGCCCTGGGGCAGCCTCACCTCGAGTGCTGAGGGCAGTTTTGGGCACCACAATATAAAACTGACATTGAGATGTTAGAGAGGGTCCAAAGGAGGCCATGAGGATGGTGAAAGGCCTTGAGGGGAAGCCGTGAGGAGAGGCTGAGGTCACTTGGTCTGTTCAGCCTGGAGAAAAGGAGACTGAGGGGAGATCTCACTGCAGCTACAGCCTCCCTGTGAGGAGGAGGAGCAGACACCAATCTCTTCTCTGGGGTGACAGTGACAGGACCTGAGGGAATGGCCTGAAGCTGTTTCAGGGGAGATTTAGCTTGGATATCACAAACAGGTTCTTCACCCAGAGGATGGCTGGGTACTGGGACAGGGCAGTGGTCACAGCACCAAGACTGACAGAGTTCAAGAACATTTGGAAAACACTCTCAGGAAAATGGTGTGATTCCTGGGGATGGTCCTGTGCAGGGCCAGGAGCTGGTCTCAATGATTCTTGTGGGTGATTTCCAAGTCAACATATTCTGTGATATAACCTGTCACTTTGGTTTGAGTGGGAAAATTCTTCTTACTTTCAACTGAAGTTACAAGAGATTAACCTGAAAACAAGTTGTCTGACAAAGCAGCACCTGCCCAGGGATACCACTGCTTCCCATTGGTGATAGAGCAGAAACAGCAGCTCAGTTTAGGAAAAAAGAGAGGTCCTGGCTCTGAATTCAGGGTCTGCTGAAGGATTTTGGGGCCAACGTGAACCTTCTGCAGGCTCACAGATGCAATCCCCTGGAACTTGCTTTTGCAAATTAGTAGATTGTGCATGCTTGTACATATTATTGAGTATTCTGGTTATTTTTAAATCCTTAGCTGTTGTTACAATGAACACTGGACACCATATAATAACATCAATGAGTTTACAGAATGAAAAAAATGGATATTCAGACATGTCCTTCCCAAATACTTTTTGAATTGTGCTCATTGCAGAAATGTGGCAATCTCTGAGAATGGCAATCCAGCTAATACAATGCTTTCTCTGACTTGTTATAAGAACAGTATTACAAACTAATTTTTGTATCTGGCAGCAAACTGGATTTTTTTTTTTGGGAAATTCAAGGCACTAGTATTCACATTATACACATGTGCATAATTTTTTTCCCTGTATTTCATCTTTGTCAGAAAGACCTCATCTATTCAGGATGAAATTTCATTCCCATTTAATAAAAATGTAGTGATTCAAAGTTTACACTTGAAAAGTGTCAAAAATAGACACTAAAGTGGTCATTCAGTTGTGCAACTTTTAATCACAGAACCAGTATCAGTTCAGTACAGTCAAACCCAGTAAAATTGCTTTTCCTTCTATCAACTCTGAATTTGGATATTTGACTTCAAAAGGATTTTTATTAAAAGTTAAGGTACCACTGGCACACAAGGCTGGAGGTACAGATTAGAAATATTACTGGAGAGGAAAAATAGACTGAAACAGTTGAGACTTGGAGTGAATGAGATCCAGGTTACATTCCTGTTAGGGACACCACAGTACTTTCAGGCACTGGACAAATCACTTAAGACTTCATGTTTTCAGGGATGAAAACAAAGGAATCCTTTCTTTCCATCCTTATAGGTGGTGTTTCCTTAGCTTTAAGGACAGTTTCTTACCTTATGAATGGATGAGTGCATGTGTACATATGCATGTGTACACATAACACATATTTAAATGATCATCTACACACAAAAATGCAATCTCCCCTTGCAAAGCAAACTCTGGTGTGGATTCCAAGCACTAAGTTATATAAATCAGATTTTAACTATCTCAGTGCAGAAGCAAAGGGGTATGGAAACAGAATTTCCCAGTGTTTCTGGGTGTCTATTTTTGTCTGCCTACACAGTTGCCCTGATTTGTGATTAATCCAAATTATAGTGAAAAGGGAGGGAAGCATAAAAGCAGATAACACATGGATAGCTTAACATTTCTTTGAAATTTGCAAAGGGAATGTGAACAACCCTTTTCCACTGCTGGTATTCTAAAACAAAGACATACAACATATGAAGTGACATAATTTACTTTGACACACCATCATTATTTGTTATGATAAATTAATAAGCAGCACCTTTGGGTGCTGCCAATTCATTCAGTTCCTGTCACAGCTGATTAGAACTTCTGACTAAGATGCAATAAAATGGAGAGTGAATTAATATATGATAGTTTCCTTTGTTTACCTAATGCAGAACAATTACTGCTTTTTTTACTTCCCCAATCACAATTTTCTCATAAACAGTGAGCATTTCTACCTCTTGCTTACAGGGTTGATATGGAAAGAGTCATTACTCACAGTTTATTATTGCCCAGAGCTCTTAGTTACTGTGAAATAGAGGAGTTGTGGTGATTTAAATATGTAACATAGTGTAACTAATCGCATTTGTTCAAAAGATCTATGATTAGCACTATTAAAACAAAATCACAATGTCTGAACATTCTATAAATTTAATCTTAGAATATTGTTCCCTCATTAATATTCCAATAGTGTGCACACTGTAGACAACTTCTTATCAGCTTGAATATTACAAATATGAGTAGCTTGAATTCTTGAATCGTCTGTATTCCACTCCAACAGCACTGGCTTTTGCAAAATATGTTCAGGTCATCCTAAATTAATTTCTCACTCTTTACACAACTGCAAAAATAAAAATACTACAGCTTAATTTTTTTAAACTATCTTTGATTACCATCATCCTGTGGCATGTTGCAGATTTCTTTTGCTGTTACTACTGTACATTATTGCTTAGTATCCCTTTTTTTTAAAGTTTACTGCTGCTACATCTTTGCTTCTGGAAATTGCAGGAATACTCTCCCACAGTAGGCATATAAATACTTTAAACAATAACTTTCCGTAGGGAACAATACTATCTTTGCTTTACTCCCTCAGATCTTCATTAAAGGGCCTGATTCTATTCTAAGGTTATTTCATGTCATTCTAGCAATTTCAAGAGTATTTTCACACTCTGTACAGACTATTTGCTGCTAAGGGCAGGTAAATGCTTACTGCACATGGGAACCAATCCAAAAGGGTTAAACGAAGGCCTAGCTGAATTGTGATCAGTGTAGTACTGGCTTCAGTCAATGCAAAATCCCATTTTCTCTCCATTATTTATGATCTTCACTGTATGCTGAACTTTTCCTTCTAACAGGCTTCTCTATAATAAAGTTGGACAGTGTGAATGCTGTATTGGCTAGCAGGAATCCCCTGGTTCTTCTGGTGCTGATATTCCCACTGTGTCTTTTGAGAAGTTAATGAAGTTTAATTTAGTAGGAGCTGTGGGTGATAAACATACTGAAAACCCAACCTTTTTTGATGGGTTTAAATCACCTAATTTTGGGGAGCTAGGCCTCCTGCACCACGTAGAAATTTCAGGCAATAGGCTTGCAGGTACATTATCAGGATTGATATGCTAATACAAGAAAACTTGCTAAGCATTACTATCCTATAGAATCACTTACACATAAACTTTAACTCAGTTTTTCTGTGGGATATTTGAAACCACAAGAACAAAAAATTTGTGAACAGGCAAACATCTGCCTCCTCTACACTTTGGAGCCTGATTATGGGTAAACCACAATAAAAACCTGAGGAAACCTGTTCCACTAATATTTACTGGAACCATATTTTCTAGCTAAACACTTTTAGGGATTTTATTTGCATAAGAATGTCTCATAGTCCTTAACAGATTTCATCTGCAGATTACCTTCGGGACTCTCTATTCTTCTCTGAAGCCAAAAAGGAAACTAAATGGGTTTGGCCAAGATCAGACAGAAATTTGAGCTGAATTGCAAACTGAAATCTTTAAATGACATGTCTTTTGCCTCCTACCAGTTTTTCTTCCACCATTCTGTACTGTAAGACAGAATTTTTTTCTGAAGTTTTTATTGCCTTGATTTCTTGTGTCACAGAAATATAACAGGGCATGGGAAATCAGCAAAACATGCAGCACACGTGGGGAACAGCAGTTTTCAGAAGCTGTAATTCAAAGGATCCTAGAGAGAGCCTGCTGCAGCTCCTCCCAGCACAGCTCTGTGCCAACTGCAGCCATCAAGGATGGCTGCATTCATTGCCCAAGCTGTTGTAGCCCGGAGGCAAAATCAAGGGAATTAAGCTTTTTAAGCTCCTCTTCTTTCTTGTAGCTGTTGCCCAGACAGTTTTCTACATATGATGAAGAAGTGGCCAGCAGCTCTCTTGGGAGAAGATCTCTGTGTACACAAGCTTAGGCCAGCCCCAGAGCCTCATGGTTGCCCTCTGTGAAAAAGGCAGCACACTTTTTGATGTGCTACAAACACCATTGTTGGTGGTGTTCGCCTCAGACGTGATGGAGAATTGAGCAGATGTTCTTTTTATGTCTCTTTGGTAGAAAGTCAGCATTTCATGACACTGGTGCTTGGACTACTTCTCTTTCATTTAACTAAGAAATGATGAAATGTGGGGAGTGATGGATGGAGAGGGCCTGGTCCCAACCCCAACATGCTCAAGGGAATGGCTCCCTCAGATAAATGGACACTGCATAAGGGGTTAAGTGCCACATGGCTCTACAGACTGCTGACACAATCACTGTAATTTCACAAAATAGCTTGTTCTTAAGAGACACCCTGAAGTCTTCATGTGTTTAGAAAAAAGAGAAAGAAAGAAAGAAATTTTCCTCCTAAGTCTGTATAATCTTCTTAACTGTATGAAAAGGCATGGGAAGATTTAGGAAAATGAAGCTCAGAGGAGAAGAAAGAGCCAGTCAACGGATTTTTGAAAGGATTAAATATTAGTAGGGGATGATATGAAGGAATACAATAGAGCCACAAGGTTTGAAGATTTACCTGTTCTCTGCCATTAGGTGCAATGATTATTTCCTCATCTGCCATTGGGAAGAGATGCTTTGAGGGTAGAAAAGGCATTTTTTAATCCTAACCATCACTCTTACTGTTATTATTAAACCCTTACATAAGGGAAATCCAAAAGGTTCTTTGAAAAGCAAAGACTATATTGAAGAGGAATTTCACTTGCAAATATACAGCCTCTAAACATGGGAGACAAAAAGTAATACAAAAAAATACAAACCAACACTGAAAAAACCCTTATGCAGTTATTTTAATTATTGCTGTCCCAGATTTAAATTGCAATTAGCTTTTAGAGGTTTTGTACAAATGACAAGTACTTGGGGTTCTTCTGTTTCAGGGATACAAACTTAAAAGCTTCCGTGCAGTGATTATGCAAAGCATGGCAAAGCCTATTCTGATAAGTCTAATATGAACAGCAAATGATGGACAAAAGAGTATCCAGGCACCTGGACAAAACCCAGAAAATCTAACTCTGCCATTTTGGATGCTTGAACATGTCCATTGGAGTTTAACACATATGTATTGCTTGTTCTTTTAAAGAATGCTTTATGAGCAATAACATAAAAGATAACTGCAGTTACATGCAGCTTGACGAGAAATAAAGCAGGCTTATACAGGTGTCCATAATTCTACAACAGGTTCTAATTTCAGTTTCTATGCATCGTGCCGCCTTCATACACAACTCTGAATTTCATGGATTCTTGTTCCATATGGCATCATGGGCTAAGTACATGGGGTGACATTTGGCCAAAAGTATACACATTGGAAAACTTGCTCCTACTATTCTGTCAGTACTCACTGTCCTTTTGGGTGAACTGCTCTGTCTGTGAGACACTGAAATGTTATGGATTAAAAACAAATAAAAATCTTCCTGCTCTCCTATTCTTTTCCTTATATCATCTTCCATCTCTTACTCCTGACAGTCTTCCCACCCTTTAACATATTGTTGACAACACCTACAGACAGGAGATGGGTCAAGTGTGTCAGGCCCATCAACCAATCCTTCTCGTACCATTCAGGAAGTTCAATGTTACCTGCGAGGGAGTATAAGGGAAGAAATACAGGAAATATGTCCCCCCAGGTTTTTAGCACAAATAACAGAAAAAGCAAGAGCTGAAAACCTTATCACAAAACACATAAAATGCTGGTGTCATGTGGAGGGAAGAGAAGGGGAGCAAAGGCCAAGCAGCTAAATCTGATACTAATAGGTCAAGATTTGTCAAGTGTGAATGATGTTACCAATCATAGACAAATTCTACACCTAAATTCCATACCAAGAGGAGTTGGGTCTTCAATCTTTGCCTTGACAAAAGAAAATATTAGCACAAATATGCTACACTTTATTTGCTACAATAAATAATTAATTTATTATGAATCATTAACATTCAACTACCATTCGCAGATATACATGTAGCTTAAATATCATTGACATTTGAAATAGTTATACCGATGTTTGCACTACAGAGCATGCATCCAAAAATAACTGCAGGCAATAACTTCTAGTGTTCAAAGGGTTTCAAATGAAATCTCCACCTGGTTATAAGTAGTATTTTATTGTGAACAATTGGAAAGCCAGTAATTGTGCATATTTTGTATCAATCCTTGTTCTCTGCAGTAGTGCTGAGGAACTGTCAGGTCCCTTGCTGGAAATGATCCTTATAATGTAACCTCAATCAAAAGATCTAATAATAACATTGATTTCAAATGCAGCTGTTAAGTTTTCCAATGAACTCCAGACATAACAGCCGTTACTTTTTCTCCATGAATTATATTTTGACCGTGATCTTTTTGTGATACTGCATTCTATTGGGTTATTAGTAAATAGAACACAACTTACAGCTTTTCTCCTGGTTTTCATCTAGCCAAATTATGTATTATTTCCTTGACCTTAATAGCAGAATCTAACCTTTCATTTATTTAACCTTAGCCAGAGAGGAAAAAATGCTTTTACAGTCCAGACAAGAAATCTGAATAAATTGGTACAGTGAGTATAAAGTCCACAGGGTAATGTGTAAATGTAGATTCTGCTTTTCATTGTAAAATACAGCCATGAAGTACTTATATGTAAAAGCTGCAATAAATTTTAACAATACACCACAGTTGTAAATCTATATTTTAAAGTGCTTGGATGTTTTCTGCTACCAAATAAATTTTTATTTGTGAAATAGAAATATGGCCTAAGAAGCCTATAAATATGGGCTTTCTTTGCCTTGGAAGGTTGTGAGATTTATCTAAATACGAATTGTAGGTAGCAGCAATGACACATTTTAACTTACCATGATTAGGTGAAGATAGTAACATCTAGAGAACTGTTTACTTGTATTATGAGAGTCTTACTCTTTGTGGGAGAATGAAAGAACAATGTTATGTATAACACACAGGAAAATAAAACACTCCACTCAACGTTTTTTCATCCCTTCAAAGTAAATGAATCCCCATTTTATATTTCAGGGTGATATATAGTAAACATTTGTGGGAAGGGGTATATAGGGAAGGTAGCAAATGTTATTTAAACTAAAAAATCATGCAAATCCACAAGGATTTCATTTTTTTACTTATTTTACTCTTCTATCACTGTTAAAAATGGTCTGTGTCTTCAATAGCATTTCTCATCCAGCAACCTCAATATGTATGTTGTAAAGATGAATGGATGAGGTGTTTAGACTTAATGATCTGTATCATATTGCATCCATTTAGCTAAAGATATATAATCCCACACAGTTTGGTTTATATTGACTCTTATTCAAGAACTACATCTTCGAAAGGCCATCATGCTCTCCTGACAGGTTAGAAGATGAGAATAAATAAGACAATATACTCAGCTTTCTGTTTTATAGATAAAGTCTACAGGCCATTTGATAGTTTTACTTCTTATATTTTACAGTGATATTAGATTTATTTATTACCAAATTACAGTCACATTGCATTTTATCACTTTACTTTTTGTGCTTTGGAAACATTTGTAGTTCATTTTATTTCTGCTAGCATAAACATATTCTATATCTGACTGTGCATGAGTATATATTCTGAATAAATACATCTGATTTCAATGATTTTTATGCATCCCTATCAACTGCATCCTTTTATGTCCACAGAATGAGATTCACCTCAAAGTAACAGTTACCACAAAAAAGATGCAATTTTAAATAAAATAACTGCAAAGATACTTGGGCAGTGTTAGATATAGTTTTTGGAAGAGGAAAGATTTAGTATGTTCCTGAGCTCAGAGCTGTCATCTGTTTCTTGGTTAATGCTGTCTTTTAGGATTACAGTGTTGTGCTTCAAGTCAACTGAGGAAAAGTCATGGCTAGTTTGTGCTTGTTATTTCCTCAGCTGTGTTGGGTCAACAGGGCTGGACTGGATGTGCCACATTCAGAGAGGACATTTTCACCAAGTATTAAAAAATGGCTGTAAAATGAACAGTGATACTCATTTTCTGACCTTTGTACCTTTTGTTTCATCTTTATCATCTCTAAATAATCTGTAACCTCCAGTATACTACTCTCAATAAGGGCAGAGAGACTTTCACTAAGTAACCATTGTATGGTTTCATCTTAAATATGTGCTGTCTCCACAGTCTGTGGTCCAAGATTTATATTTATCCCATAGTAAGTTCCAGGTGCTGAACACATGACCATGAATATGCATCTAGCAGTGTAGAACAAACCACAGAGTCCTAAATATGCATTTATGGATCATCTGTGCTCTCAGCAGAACCAATACCACCAATACCTAAGTGTGATGCCAGGTCGAAATTTCAGTAAATTTTTGAGATGGACCAATATTTCAAAATATCCTTTTACCATAGGAAAATCAAAAGTTCTCCTATGGTAAAAGGAAAAATCCTCAAATTAATATCTAACTCGTAATGAAAATCACTTTTCACAGTGGTTGGAAGGGGTTAACTGTGGAGATCTACAAGTATCTGCAAGAGAACTGGTGTCCCTCAACATATTTATTAATGATCCAGAAAGAGTCTCTGCAGTGACAGGATGAAATTTGCTGATGTGATAAAATTATTCAAGGTACTAAAGACAATATCTGCAAAAGGCTCAAAAGGATCTTATGATACAGAGTGACTGAAAGATAAGAGTGGAAGATAAAATTCAGCATCAATAAATTCAACGTAATGTATCTAGAAGAAAACCAATTTTAACCACATGGATACACTAATGGCATCTAAATTAGCCAGCACTCAGAAATCTTAATTTTTTCATGGGCAGATGATAACAAGAATTGTCTTAAAAAAGGGATGATGATGAAGATAATTATGAATTGTTAAAACAGAATCAAAGAGCTGGTCAGAAATTACCACTGGTGTCACTGCATCGTCCCTTGATTTACCTGTACCTTTAATATTGCATTCATACTTGTTTTTTTCACCTTAAAAAAGGTACAGCAGAATTAAGGAGACTTAATGGAGATTGAAAATTATGATTAGATCTAACAGATCTAACAGATTATATTAATAAATATAATATAAGATATTTAATTGGAAAAGAGATGTCCCAAGTAAAACATGATAGAAAACTATTAAAAAATAATTAGAACAGAACATCGATAGGTAACTATTTTACATTACTTTTACAACAAATTAATAGGGAACATAAAATTATATAGTTAAGAAACAAATATAAAACTACTCCAAGTACTTATCACACAGAATGCATAAGCAAATAGAGAAGTTCACTGTTGCATGATATTCTTGAGTAACAAAGCAGGTATTTGTTGCATTTGGTGGGGGTTTTTTAACAGCAGTATTTGAAGAAAAAAATCACCAAATACTACTAAACACCAGACTCTATCTTAGCAACTCCATTAGCCAGAGATTGCTGGAGAAATAAGTCTTTCAGAGAGTTTGACTGAACTCTTGATCTGTCCTTACAGTCTTTGCCTCAGCTTTTAATGAAGCAGGTTGCACATTGGACTCTACCCATACACTGCCTTATTGACAAGTTCTCAGCAAGATAAACGTTTGCTTTCCAAAGTATGAGCATACCTTGCAGTGCATTAAGAGAAACTACTGTTTAATACCAGAGATTACATCAATTCTACAGATTTTTAAACGGTCTCAGCTGAAGAAGGCTAAGTCTGACAAGGCAATTGCTGTAGGTGCCACTATAAACAGTGTCAGTGGCTGACACCAGCCCTAAATAAATCACTGAAATTAATTCCATTCCTGTTCCTCAATAGGCTTATATCTTAACACACTAGAACCAGCCATGCAGACCCTGATTCAAAAAACAGGGAGCATTTAAAAATGCATCTCTAGTCATAAGGTGCTAAGTGACAGGGATGCACAGAGTTGTACTTCCAGGCCACTTTATGAAACACCAGCTTTGAAGCAGGAGCTATGTGAACACTCCTCTCTAATTTCCCTAGATTATGAGGCACAGACCATGTTAGTGTCCAGTATCTGACACACAGGGTCAAAGAACTGCAGCTTTTCAAGCCTTGATGAACCACACTTCCTGCTTCTGGAAGGCCCTGACTCCGATCCTTCATGCTGCTGATATAGAAAGTACATGTGTGAGAGACTGAACAGGAGGTGTGAGCGTGTGAAAGGTGTATTTCTGTATTTCACAGATAGTTGCAGTTTACACATGCTGAGGAAGGCCATACCTGAGAATTTCGAAGACAGTGGAAAAGATATAGTCCTCATTTGCAAAGGTACAGGGCAACATGGAAAGTCAGGGGACAGTGCAAATCTTGGCCAGATGACGTTTTGCAACACTGCTTTAGTCCAGCCAGCCCAATTTTCTGTAATCCTGAAAAACACAGGTGCCTACAGCAGAAGAAAGAAGAATGTTCATATCAAAGAGGAAATTTCAGCATAAACTCCCTTAACACTTGTCCATGACTTCTTACTCACCTCTAGATGGAAAATCTCTTCAGAAAACGATCATACACTTTGTCTCCTTTCTGCCAGGAAAATCAAAACTCACTGAAATAACCCGAACACCACTGCAGATGATGTGACCTGTTGGATTTTTACTCGTTCATTTACATAAACTGCTGAGAACTCCAAAGGGTCTGGAAATGGTGATAAGTGGGTCACAGAACATTTCCAGTGTGTATTTTGACAGAAGACAATCTGAGCAGGATATATCAATTCATGAAAACAGTGAAAACCTTTGCATTGAAAGAATTTTGCTTTCCCAGTGAGTGGGTCCATTCTGATGGCAATATGTCTGGAGTAGACTATAGGATTCAGCAGAGTGATGACAGTTAGTTTCATTATGAGGCCTTGCTTCCAGATTGTTAATTAAAAGAATGTATACTGCTTCCTTTAACCCCATATATAAATGGTGGAATAGAATCATGGCTGGGGCCGTGAGTCACGTTTGCCTCTATTTTCCTCTTCTTTTACTTTTTCTGCTCAAGAACCAAATGCAAGTTTAGATTAAGAAATGAGCCTTGATGAGGTAAAATATTACGTATTCTGCTATGCACTATCCCCATGGAAAACTCATTCTGTGTCATTCTTGCTGCCTGGCAGTATTTCTTTTATTCTTCTACAACTGCACAAGTGAGCAAAACTTCTGTTACTGCTCTCCCCCGATTTTCCCTTTCCTTCTATTTTGTCATCTCCCACTTCTTTCTTGACATATTGTCTCTCCTTCACTATACTAGGGACAGAAAATTGAAGCAAAATTGGTGAAGAACTCGTCTTGTCAGAAATGTCATTGGCTACAGATGTTCAGTACAAGCCAGCACTATTTACTTCTCTGAGTGGCATGAGAAACACATGCAGCAGTAAAGCTGAGCTGTGTCAGGGAAGAAAACACCTGGGTCCATAAAAGTGATGGAAGGAGAAAGAGGAGGGACAGGAACATAAAACAACAGTGAAAAACTGCTAGCAGTACTAATCTTTTCCTTGCTAAGTGGCTGCTTACCCCAAAACACCAGGTACTTTTAAAAAGTGGTGATTTTGTGGAATTTTAACTGAAAAACAGTAGCAAATTTCATTGTGCGTAGGCTCCTCCTCACTTCTTTCTGCTTTCATGTGGTCGACTTTCATGAAGGAATTATCCATTGAATTTTTCACTCATTCATGCTTCTGTGCAACAACTCATGCCTATACACAGGTTTACACAGCTGGCATGTGCTTTTTGCATTAACTTACAGGTTTACAAATTTTACATGTACTCTTGGGCAAAGTGGCACTGAAGGAGAAATATTTCCATTGCTGTGAACATTCTCCAAAGCAGAGCAGGTAAATGATACCCAAACCAGCTGCCCTGGGAAATACAGAAATCCTGCTCAGATGGGGCAAGTGGAGCTGGAGACTCTTGGCTTTTATCAGCTCTTTACATCCTTTTTCTCCCATGATGTTCTGATAGTTTGATTCCAGATCTCACTGTGTTTAGTGATGAACTGCATCATGTCAGACACCACGCTCGAGGCCTTCATTGCACAAGAGTTGCTGCACCCAGGGAATACATTCCTGCTGTAATGTGGCACTGTGATGCTTCTTCAAGCAGAATAAATCTGTTTGGGTTTATGATAAAAAATTATGTGCAGCATACTCAACTATGCTCACACTACTTTTAAGTATATTTCATAAAACTTTATGATTTGATACTTCCGTGGTTAGACTGGAGGGCTTGATGAAAGGTCCTGTGAGTGACGGGAGGCCTGTGAAGATGAGCAAAGGGTGAAGCTTACACTGCCAGGAGCTGGGACTGGGACTCAGGTTTGTAGTAATTCCCCTAGAGCAGTGGTTTGATATTAGTTTAGAACTTCTATCTGTTCACATTTAAATTAATGTAGAAAAAGCTGACAAGCAGCAAAGAGAAAAAGAAGGCAAAATGAGTAAAATCTGAGCGTATGCACAGGGAGCCATTAGCATTCCATACTGAAAACTTTATCGTGCACAGATCCCTTAATATTACTTCCATATGTTATAGAAAAGGGAGAAATGAAAGAAATTCAATTTGACCACAGCAGAAAGAGATTTTTAGGAGCATAAATATAAAATTGTACTTAAAATTTTGATATAAATGAAATATTTATATCAGCATATCTGAATTACCTCTATGTTTTCTGAATAAATATTATGGCAAGAAACATATCAACATTGCAAGTTCTAGTCTAGTCTATCACTACAACTGCTGGCTAATTTTGTTTGAATGCTACACTGTCATCAGACTATGGTTCAATTACAGTTATATACATAAACATAGCTGTTGCTTAGCATTTAGAATACTCTTGCCTTATGTTCACTGATTTTTTTTCTGTCAAATATTTTTCTACGTCCTTTCAGCTCCTCCGGTGAATTATTATAGTCAACATCACCATCAGGTCTTTCTGCTGCTTTTAGTTCTAATTTTATTTTCAACTTTGACCTTTTGTTGCTTTTCTCTCATCTGCACAGACTGAAGAGAAGTCATGAGGCTGCTTCCTGTAAATCCCTCTGGAATTAACCTTTCTGTCCTCCCCAGACTATTAACTAAATATTCACCCCTTCTTCTCAGACTGGAATCATTGCTATCTCCTTGCCTGTGGTCATCACATCTGAAACCTTCTCCCTAAAGTCTGTTGTAGACACTAAAGATCACAATCTTCCTCGCTTCTTGGACTAGATGACACAGTTTACATACCCCCAGTCTTTGTTTTCCATTACATGAAAGAAAGGGTTTCTGGTCCCTGTCACCAGGCCTCTCAAGGCTGATCTTGCACTGATTCCAGAGCAACTCTCAATGCACTGATATAAACATGCATGATCTGGGATTTTGTATTGCTCTGGAGAATATCTTCAAAACCCTTTCCTACCTCATAGTTTTAGATTCACAAAATCCACTTTATCCTCTTTCATGTTGTTCTCATCTCTTCCATGTTGCAAACAGGAATCTGATTCACCAGGATGGGAAGTGTGACTGGTGCTGCTGGATGGTCAAGGACTACACACATTCCTTTTCCAACACTGATTTGTCTTTCTAACCCTATCATCTGTTTCATCAGCTTGCAAATCCATGCAGGGTCTGTGATTTATATACATTCATATACATTTGTATATCTCATGGCACTTCCTGGCATGTGCCGTGTTTGGCTTCCAGCAGCAATTTAAATTATCTGTGTTTTTTGCAGAGTTTTGGTTTACTTTTCCATAGCCTAAGCAGATGAGAGCTTTGCATGTGAACAAGTATTTTTTACATTTTCCCTCTTATTTAGTTAGCAGTGATAATCAACATAAACAATCACAGAAAACTTTATTTACTTTAGTTTCCTAGAATATTTTTCATCTAGAAACACACAGACGACTAAGCCCATTTCAGGTGTGATGGTATAAAACTAGAATTGTTTTTTATTTTCATTTTCCTACTCAGTGATGTATCAGCAATGTGAAGAGTGAAATTCCAGAGTCCATGTCAATAAAATGAAAAGAGGGCAGGTAAAACAAAAGCAGAGAGAAGGGAATGAACAAACACACACTGAAGATGGAAATAGAGGAATTACCTTTTGATATGCCTTTCTGAGATGCCTCTTATGTAGAGGGAATGGTTTTCTTTCCATGGAATCCTACAGAAACACAGAAGTTTGCCTACTCATTAAATACAAAAGGTTAAGTAAAGTGTTAGGAAGCTAATTCAAAATTCAAGACTAATTTAGATTTCCTGAAATAATCATTATGACCACAGCACTAGCCTCTTCTTATATATTTGCCTAAACAATAGTTATATTAAAGTTAGCAATAATTTAAAAACCTTTTTTGTCACGAGAGGATTTTATGCTCAATCCTGAAGAATGGCACTTGAATGCCCAAGTAAAGGGCACCCCTACAAGATACTAAATTGATGAATTAATACGGAAAAGCTGAAATAGGGATTTGAAAATGTCTTGAAAGATTAAGACTGTTTTAGAGGGGAAAAACTGGAAATGATTAAGGAAGATTGCAAATTACAGAAAGAACAGTCTGGAAGGAAACATGCCTAGTATAAAAGATTGATTAAAAGACATTAAAAAGGAAGAAAAAGGAAAGCAGATGAGAAGAAAAACCTTATAGACACAGTAAGCCATTATTGCTCTTTTGTTTTATGGAGGGTTAGCTTTAGTCCCGATTTTGCCATCTCTCATTGTCACGGTGGATTTAGCCACTTTCAATAAAACATGAGCCTGTTTTGCTGGCCCCTGAGCAGATGCAGTTGTGTCACTGGTCCTTGAGCCTCTGAGAACAGAAAATGCTGATGCTGAGCTCTGTGAGCACTTTGTGAGCACTCTCCAGGTAGTGGCATCACCTGTGAGGCTTCACCCTGTCAAACCTCAACCCTTGGGCAGGACACTGGCACTGGGGACAGTGCTGTGCAGCCTTTGGTTTCTGCAATTTTCTCACTTCTATCTTTTACCCCCCACTCACAGTGTGAGTGAACAGGGGCTTCTGGAGATACCTCAGCAAAACAGGAGGGTGCAAATGCAGTGATTATTGATCATGTTCAAGTCCTGCACACCCTCCCAGGACACAGACCAGCTCCTGCCAGGGTAGTGGGAAGGTAACTTATATCTGCCAAAATTTCCCAAGGTCTTCTGTCAGTCAGCTTAGATAATGGGCTTCTCCAGGAAGCAAAAGGATATGCTCAGGCTTCTTATCCTCACTTTAAAGGTAGACAGTAATTTCAGAAATCTCTAAAACATATCCCAAATTTTTGTATTGACAGCTACATTGCTTTGGAGAAAATAACTTCTCTCAGAACCAAGAGGGTTTTAACTTTTACCTATGAATGACTTCATACCTGACTTCTGTATTTTTAAATGTATGTGCCTCTAAGGTAGAAGATGAAAAATCTAAAATAATTACTAAGCCTTGTAGCCAAAAGGAAAAAAAAAATTAGAATTGGACTTCTGTGCTGGAACTTTAACCTATCAGAATTACATCAGGCTCAGGTTTTCACACTGGCCAGGGACATGCTATAGCATGCTGAAAAGGATTCTTTATCTAACACTGACACCTGAGAGTGTTAAATTACAAAATAATTTTCAAGTCCAACTACTGGAAAAACTGCCTCCACTTGGGTTAGTCACAGTTCACATGCAGGAGCAATTTTACCATTTTATACTTTCAGTGACATCTCCTTTTAATATTTTTTTTTAAAAACCCTCTCTCCTAGAGTTTTTGTCCTATGCTGTTGCTGGAGGATTTAAACTTTAAATGTCAAAGTCTATCAGGAATGAAAATGTTCCTCTGGAAAGGTGAATCAACTCATGCATTAAGGAAAGCATGACATGAATAAAACCTTAATGTTCAGAAAAAAACTAATGCTGGGTCTGTTGATAAAATAAATGCTCAGATCCAGTGTTTGGTTTTCAACTATAATCAATATGATGGGACTGATCATACAGCAAAAATAAGGGATGAATAAATGCTTTTGAGAGGAAATTAGAAGCAAGCAACAAACTTTTTCTACATAGACTGATGTTAATTAACAAATAATTAGTAAACTGAATAAGTATCTTCATATGGGTGAAATAAGGATTTATTTTAAATAAAGTGTATTACTCTTATGACTCACACTGGGGGGTTTAAAACAATTTAATATTTTTAAAAAACCACTCAGGGTTTCTAAAGGATGTATGAATCTATGAAGAGAGATTCTGATGGGAAATCATTTAAGTGGTACATTGTCACTGGAATGAACATTTTTTCCCTATTGATGACAATATTTTCACCTGTTTTCATCCAAAAATCTACTGTTCTTCATTTCTGCACAAACTGAATCAGAGATGTAACTCTAATCACAGAACTAAGTAATTTTATATTTACAATGGGTAGTTTCATTACAGAATCTGCAGTAAATTTTGGAATCTCAGTTCTGACTTCATTATTATATAATTACATTCTAATGGTCTAGATTGGTTACAGTGTTTAATTGTACTGCTTACACTACATTTAATAAACATTATTGCATTTAAAAGATTAGATATTTCATGTCTAGTAAGAAATATTTTTAATGGAAAATAGTATCTCCAATACATAGTGGAGCATCATATTTCACATAGCAATGTAAAACAGAGAACTATCTGAACTGATGTTACTCAATGAAAATTTGACCAAACTATTATTGAATTCTAACTACTTATTGACGACTATTATTAAATTCTAACTGGTGCTAGTTAACAGGATGGATCTCAGTAAGTTCATGCCAGTTTGCTGTGGCTGTGCCAAGAGGCAATGTCAGTAAGGAAGGGTCACAGCAGTAGCATTTGAGATGTGGATGCAAACTGTGGAAGTCAGGCAGCCTCTGGAGCTCCCTGGATCTCTCCCTCCCTGCTGTGAGGGCCAGGGAAGGCTTTGCTGTCTCTTGCCTTTGCTCAGTATCAGGCTCCTACCATCCCAAGCCTACAGATGATCAAATGAGCTGTATTCTGCTGCTTAGCATGTGCAGGGGGTTATATCTGTTTATATTTACTATATATACCCCTGAAGACTTGGGTCTAGAAGTACTGCAAGCATAATAAACATAAAAATAAACAGAAATCTAAGATGTTACATAACCATAAAATCTATGAGGCTGCTTATATCTCAGCAAGAACTTGGTGACCTAGTAAAAGTTACATCTGTGTCTGTGTTTGAACATTTCACTGAATGAAGATTGTCCCTCATGTCATGACCTATTAAAAAACCAATTCTGCATCCAGGCAATGGCTTCAGTCTGTTTTTCAGTTCTACCATTATATTTATGTATGTATAGGATGCAAGGTGGTAAAAAAAGTCTTGTAAGTGCTGTAACTTTATCAGCTCCATCCTGATCTACCAGAGCTTGTTTGCTTAGAGCTTTTGGGCACCAGAGTGACCTCCCTGTTCTAAGTGTCATTCTGTAAATCTTGCCCTTCTGTCACATTCTTTCCATTTTACATCCTTTTTCTGCACTTTGGACCCTTTCTAATACATGAGTGGACAAGTTCCATGATGCACCTTAGCACAGAACAAAACACGGCCACTTCTTTGCCTGTTATTTCAGTTTGGTCTTGTTATTTTCTTTTAAAATCATATCTGGAGAGAAGGGAAGAAAAATGCTATTTGGGGACCTGGAATATCCTCTAGGTCATGATTCTCAGGCACAGTACTGCAGCTTTTGCAGTCAATCACAATTGCACATTGTAACAGAGAAAATGAAGGCAGAAATCTCTCTGCATCCTCCAATGCCTGGGCATTCCCTCTGCGGAAAACCAGCCGTGGTACACACTGACACTCAGCAGCTTGGATAAATGCTGTGTTTTGTGGTCACATGGACAATCACAAAGATTTCCAGCCTCCAGATGTGGGATGTAATAGTAACAGAGAAGTCATTTATGTATAAAATTTACGAGCATGCTGTAGGCTATTCATCTCCCTGCTCGCCTCTCCAACCCTATGAGGTTTAAAAGGCTGATATACATTTTACATCCCTTCATCATGCATGAGGTAAGAGCATACAAAACCTCAGTGTTCTCAGGTCTAGGACTGGTAGGCACTGCAGACCCCAGCACCATTCCCTGGGTTCACAACAAGTTCAAGTTTCCAACCTTTAAAGAGATCAGGCTCATTGTATTGTAGAAGGCTGGTTATTTTGGTGTTTTTGCTTGAGCAACAGAAACATACATTTAAGTGTTTGCTTTAAAACAAAGAAAAAAACCCCTAATTTTCTGATTGAATACAAAGTGTACCTGTGACCTTGACCTCAAAAATCCCTCCCAAGCTGATTAAACATCCATTAATTAATTCAGTGTTTGACAAAATATTTTACTTAGGGCAGGTATGAAAGACCTAGACTAGTCCCAAAATTTATATATTAGATACACAGCACACAACTATGATTATAAATCTCCTCTAGATGCAAAAGCTAAAGATCTTACTAGCCCTCTGTTATTTTGAGAAACGGGGAGCAAGAAAGGAAACCATGGAGAACTCACCTGCAGACTGACAAATTACCTCATCCATTGCCACTAGTATGAGCTTACCAAACGGAATTTATTTCTTTGCCACAATGATCTTTTTTCTAGCCCAGAGATCAAGGTCATGTTACATCCACAGAACATCAACCAGATGTGTATTACTCTTCATGATACATCCTAATTCTTATTCCTGAGGCAGTAACCACTAGTGGCCTATTAACTATTATATATTATAAAATCTTTCATATATTTCTGTCATTTACACCTCCTACAAACTGCCCTTGCACAATGTAGTAATACATAAGGCTTAGGAAACTGACCTCTAAAGAATATTAAATAGCTGTGTGGCAGCTAAAAAGCAATTATCTCTGTGACTATTTAGATATACCTAAGTAATTTTTAGCATTTATAGTGTTGGTAATGATCCCTCTTGGTGCTTTGATATCCCAAATCATGGCTAATCTATGCCCACTGCTTTGTGTTACAAATGTAAATGTGTTTGCATTGATATAAATACTAGACAAAATTAAATTAATGCCTTATTATTTTCAAGCTTACACATGCAAAGCTACTTGGAGCTGTCATTTTCTTTTCTATGATCTAATTACAAAGCCTAGAGGGATACAGAGATGAAACCAAGTATTTGAGGAAATGGGATATACATGCTCCAAGGCTAGTCACGAGCTCAGCAGACTGCATGAGCAAAGCCCACCACGCGTAGAACAGGTTAACAGTCAGCAGAACGTATAGAAACAATGATAAATATCTAAATACAAATGTAAAAAAGCATCCCAGGAGAGCAGTGTAACTGCCATGTGACTGAGCCTGTGTAGGAAACAGCTGCTTTATGCATTGCTAACAGAAAAAGTAAGAAAGCAAAGCTGGTGAGCCAAGACTGTGCTCCCTCTGTTGCATGAGGCCCAGCAGGCCCTGACTTTGTGGCCACTCTGACAAAAGTGAGAAGATGAGTCCTGTTTCTGATGAAACCACCTGTCCTTAATGGTAACAGGCAATTTCTTAGGGTTTTTTTTACTCCAAGTTAGTGATTCTCCTGTTCTGCACAGATTTTTAAGCATGCCTGGAGACATTTCCATTGGAGTAATAAAGATAATCTCAGGTGGTTTGAAGGAGATTGAGGAAAATAGGAATAATGATGGATAAATGCATATGATCAGCTACAGCAGCATTTTTAAAAAGTAGTATAATGGAAAAGGAAATAGTTAACCCGTAAAATTTTACCTGGGGTAAAAATGATCCATTATGCAGTAGTCACATAGCCTGATTCCTCCCAGCACCGCCTAGATCAAGGCCCAAAACTCCCCTAAATTTTGATAAAAAGCAAACAAAATTATTTAGGGTTCTGCATTCCGGTACCAAACAGAATCATTTTTACCAAAGCTGCCACACAAATATATAAACTACCTGTACAATGTATAGAGCTAGGCATGATTTAAATGTCTTCCCAACTTCAGAAATTAGCATTGCAACTTTGCAGCTCCTAAGCAAGTTGCTTTTACAATAATAGAACTTTAAAACTCCACGGAAGGATATGTTAGAAATTGCCTGTTCAAAGAAATTTATGATTTTATTATAGCTGCATATTGACTATTCCTACAATAACCTGAAGGCAGAACCAAACAGTTTATTTATTCAAACTGCAAATGAAATCGGGCAAGAAAAGTAATTAGCAAGCAACAAAAAATAATGGAAAAACACCATAAAAGCGGTTTTGAATTTATGTGGGTTGTCAGATAGTTAGAAAAATAATAGCTTAAATTTAAAAAGATCAACATTTTTATTTTTTTTACTCACAGCGCACAGTACATAAAGATTAACCGTGAAGCTGGTTTTGAAAAAGCCCAGAAATCACAGAGTGCTCTGCACATTGCCCAGCCACTGCTGCTTATGAGTGGAAATGTTAACTCAAGAATCTGAGGTGCTCCTACAGGCACCCGTGGGGGATAGATTGAAGCTATGCAAATAATATAAACTAAAAGAAGCTATTTTTCAAAAATACAGATCCTGTGGAGATCCTGTTCCCTCTGCAGTATTTAATTATATATTAATAGGCTACATTTTTAGTCTGTGAAAATGAAAACTAGGAACTAGGAGGTTTTCTGTAGGCCAGTGATCTGCTCCATTTTTCTCATAGCTGTGGCCCTACACAGCAAACTCACGGCTACAGCCCCACAGCAGCTCAGGCACAGCCAGGGTCCATAACCAGCAACTGCAGTCCCTCTGACTTTCTTCAGGTTCTGCATTGCTACCTAACCTCCTCACTACCCCAGGAACGACTTCAACTTCCTCGACAGACAACTGCTCCTCAAATTTCTAAACTGAGTTTAAGTCACAAGTCAGCTGTTTTGGGGAAAAATCTGAGTGTCACTTCATGTAGTAATGTTGCTTGTCCCCCATCCTTTCTACTATCAATCCTCTGCTTTAACTGTTCAATCCCTTTCATTCCAGTTCCAAATCTAAATCTTGGTTTAACTCTCTCTCAGCTGGTTTCCATCCACACGTGTCTGCAGGCTGTGATGCACTGACCCCTGGTGCTGCCAGTCCTTTCCCTGGGGAGGACAGGGACAGGAGGCTGCTGGACACGGGAAAATGAGTCCCAGAAACTCAGGCCAACACAGGCCCAAACAGCCCAAGGGCCCTTGCCAGTGCAATGCCAGGACAGAAAAATGCACCACCAGCAGTGGCAACAAAGATCATGGTGTTTTTTGGTTCTTTAACTATGCTAAAACCTTCTCAAAAGACACTCTGCTTCAATAGGACTCTCTCACTTCCTCTGCCCCTACGAAGTAATTCATATATGGTTTTACCTATGCTTCCCTCTATTCCCCAACTGCAATGCTGTCCTTATAAATATTTTCCTACTGCTAAATGCAGCTATGGATTTCATAAAGCTCCAGGTAAAAGCAGCAAGAAACAGCTGGATTATCACTTTGGCAGTTCTGTTTTTGCATGGTGGCTTTGATGTCAGTGTGGAAAGAGAGTAAATAATGGCTATTGCTATTTTGAATAACAAGCCCCCAGTGAGGGCATAATCACAATTTCAAAAATAAAAGGGTGAATTCTTACACTTATTTTGAATATTTCTATTCCTTTTAACTGAATGGTCTCTTATACCATATTTTACCAGCAAGGCATATAATTTGTTAAATCTGGAGCAGAATGTTCCTGAATAACATAAAATCCAAACTACAAACCCCACCATGCAGCTATGGCTCGTAAAGCCAGGTTTTGCCATAAGTGTTTGGATTTCACTGAAAACCATTGTAGGCTTTTGTCTTTGATTTTTATAAAACATACTCTAGCAATCAGATGTGAATCAATGTTCAAAGACTTGAAAATCTGTAATCATGAGAATTTGAAACAAGAGAACTGAAAGAAAGAATGAAAAATTATTGCTTCTGATATTTTCTATTATATCAGTAGCTGCAGTTCAGTGACCAGTCATTCATCTGAGACAAATATCTAAGACCCGTCTCCTAAAAAACAAAGGGGTCAGGAATCAAACTAAACATCTTAAAGATGCTTCTAAAACAATTTGAGGAATGAAAAGAAGCCAAGCAAACAACATATGAAAAAAAAAAATCCACCAAACCCCAAAAGAAACACATAATGTACAAAAAATAGCAACATTCTGAACAGAAACCTATCAGCTGCTCTTTTAATATTTTATAGTCTCACATTTCCTTCTCCTTTGAAAAATAAAGACAGAAGAAAGCACTCTAACTGGCAATGACAACAAGACAAACTGTACAGACAAACTGTACTTAAAAGCAGAGATTATAGAAGTATTTTAGTACAGAGCAAGACTGCACTTTTCAAAAGGATTGCATAGTTATCCTCACACCATACAGTTGCTTTTGCGTCACAGAGTGAGCTTAGAGGAAACAGAAATGGAATGTTTTCTTCTTCCACTTGAAGAAGAATGTGGCCCAGGGAACAATTCTCTCTGAACAGACAGCACTGGGTGGAGTCTGAAGGACCTTCCATGCACTTGGTCCTGTGTGACTTCACCACAGAGGAACCGGTCCCAATTACTTCCACATGTAGATGAATTCAGGAAAATTTTTCTTTCAACCTGCACGAATTGGGAATTCCTTTCCCATGCTCTATGGGGATGGTGGCATGGATTTAGGACAGAATTATACAAAATTTCTATCTGATATATTCTATTTCTTTTCAAATACTTTCATGGGGAGTTTCTCATTCTGTGTCCAAAGCAGAATAAAATTATGTACATTGGGTACCAGGTTACTGGTTGTTTATTTGGGTATTTAATCCAAAATAATCTTCCTTTAATTTCCCAATGTACATATTCTAAAGCAAAAGAAACAGCAATAAAGGAATTTTAAAAGTCCCTAAATTTTTGAATGCATTAATGCAAGTTAGTTCCATTTAAGTCCGCAATTAAGTTCTTTACTAGAGAGGAGTCTAAAAATATCTCTTGTGTGTTATCTCCTGGCTTCTTTCATGCACTGCACTTTATCTCCATTAGCTTAAGGCTATAACACCTCTGACAGATTACCATTATTTTACATCTGTTGTACAGAAATAAATCTGTAGCACAAATATTATCAAGTTTCATATGGGAAGTTCTAGCAAAGACAAGTTTACCTGATGACTGGGCTCAGCCTCTGTGTTTCTCTTTTTCCCAGCTCCTTTCAAAAGGCAAAACCCACTTGCTTATCACTGTTCTCTGCAGAAAGGCTCACAGGTCCTGGTCCTGAGAGTTTACCTACAAAGTGAAATCCAATTCCTGCTAGAATTCTCATTGACCCTGACACAGCCATGATTTCACCTAGTGACTTCACCACAATATCTCCACAATCAAACCTGGAAAATTACCTTACTGCACCTCCTTGGAAGTCAGCAGTCAAAACTCTGCTGCTTTTCTCAGAAACACTCCCAAAAGGAAGGTAAAATTAGCTGGTGAATATTGAGACGTATCTGGATAGCTCTGGATACACCAAGTCTCAAAACACCCACAGCTCTAACATAACAACTTTGCACACAGGAATGACTTCTAAATGACAGACCTTAATCAAGAATAATACCCAAGCTCAAGCATGAATAGGAGACATGTACCAGGTTACTCTCTAATTAAATATGGAGTCAAATACTTGAAATTATTTAATATGTTAAACCCTTGGGGTCTTTCTCCAGACAGAGATTCTATAAGAGAATCACTGGATAGATAAATTATCCTTCAAGAGAACAACATTAGTGTTTACCAGTTCATTTGTTTTGCAATATTACTTCCAGAAATAACCTCGATATACATACTGCCCCACATTAAATTGATCTGTAGTTAAAAGATGATTATTAAGGTTACAGTGTTAAACTATCAGAAATTAGACATATCCAGTCCCAGTTACCCCTTAAGTGCTGACTCCCAGTCTTCCTTTCTCCTTCCCCTCCTCATTCCCAGTCCTGTTCTGTCTCTCCACCACCCTAATGCAATCAGCACTCTGGGGAGGTGCAATTCCAGTCCCTCCCACAGCTCTCCTTCTCCCAGACATCATGCCCTGACTCCTCAGCAGTCCACCAGTACAAGTTCTTCTTCTGATTTCTGCGAGCTGGCATCAACATCAGATGATACTGAGGAAAACTAATGCCTGTGTTCTCAGATTTGGAGCTCAGACTGCACACAGCCCTCAGCAAGCAGGAGGTCTAACGGCAAGGACTGTCCTGCTCAGTGTTGGAACATGCCCAATGCAAATGATATTCATGGTACTCAATCTTCAAACCTGAGTATTCTTCCTGGTCTTGTAAGTACTCAGACATTTTCAAACATTCAAAACTTGTCTAAGTTCAGATGCTCTTTACAGAAATGGTGAGAGGAATGTACCCCTGGCACACAGGATGAATTTTAAGACTCCCTACACAAGGAATCTAGGACTCCTCAAGGAATATATTGTCAAAATACTTCAATATGGTTAATGCAACCATGTTACCTAACAGGTTCCTTAGAAAAGAATATTGCTGTCTCTATGACTTACGAATGTCAACACAAATAATAGCAGACTGGGATACTGAAACATCTCAAATAATGTCTCCAGTTCTGACAGCTTAAGTAGACAAAAAACTTCCACCCTACATCTCTCACCTAGGGCGAATTCTTCTTAAATTGTATGATTTGTGATCTCTGATTTCCATTTCCACAGAACCTCAGTGAAAATCTTGTCAGTATGCAATATTACCAGCACAGAGTAAGAGAGAGTCACTAACAGAAATCAGTAATAGTGTGATCTCTGCCACAGAGACACTCATGCAAACATGCAATGGGATGCATCAAAAGCACCCTCTTCAAAATGCACGCCACCTTTTCTGCTTAATTCTACCTCAGTTCAACAAATATATGCATCAGAATAAATTTAATCACTTCTAGATTTTTCTATTATAAGCAGGGAAGGAAATAGCAAAGGAATGAGATAATAATGCTGGGGATATCTTCTGGTCAAGAACTGAACCTTAAACGTACCTTGTGTGTATTTTGTTGTTTAGCTATACTAGCAATTCATATTCAGTAAGGAATAAAGGATTTCCATAACTTTCTGCTGATTGGATTAAGATTGGGTTCACTAAGATCAACTAATGGTTTATCTGAGACCACCAGTACTTTTTTATGAGTGTATTATTGCTTTCTCCAAAACAATTCTGGAAAGTTTCAAAACTTTAGTGTGACCAGAGAGAAACTACACCATTTTATTCCTTTTCCAGTCAAAAGAAGCACAGCTAATCATCTATAACTGCTTGATAAATGTCATTCTGCAGTGTTATAAAATAGCTGTTGTTTGTCAAGGATGACTCAAAGAGTAAATGATTATTTATTTCAAAGTTCAAAGGGTAAACAGAAATTTAGCTGGCATTACAGCGGAGATGCTCTGGCTGAAAGAATACCAGCAAATGTATTGGGCAGCTTTTCCCAGTCCATTGTAAAGGGTTAATTTTCACTGCCCTTTGCATGGTCACTGAGAGGTATTTACTGCCACTTTTGTCTTCCCTACTAGCCTTTAATTTACAATTCTTCCAGTAAGGTTGGCCTGAGAAGTCATTAGCCAATTCCTGAAGTGCTAAATCCAGGGACAGGCACCATCCCAGGGCATGCACAGGAGTAAAGCAATTCACAGTCAAACCAACATGAAATGATTTGAGAATGACAGTGATTTAATAAATTAGTTTCATATTGGTTTGTTTTCATTCTCTAAATAAGCTTGTATAGTTTTGCTGACACGCAGGTTTTCAAAACAAGTTTCAAGACTGAAATTATGTTTAGAAAGGTTTAAAACACAGAAAAAGCCCAAGAAAAAACAAAACCCTGCAGGCTGTTTTAGGAGCAAATTCTGACATCTGTACTCCAATTTAGCATTTTGAATCAGGCTGATAAAAACATTAAGTCGTCTCTAACTGATGATAACGAATGCAATCAAGCCATCTCAAGAGAATTATGTTTCTGAATAAATGCCAATTATATGATTAGAACTTACTTATCACTGTCATCTCTTTATTCTGAACAAAACTAAGTTTTCTTTTTTCTTTTTTGCAACTGCTAGACATACTGTATATTCAATATGCCATTAGGAAATTAAAAATCATGCAATTGCCTCAGAATAAGATACTTAAATTATAACTATTCATTTTGCTTCAAAACATCTCTATTTGAGCAGTATTTTAAACATATTTTAATATGCAATCTCAGTAGACTGTGATGAGCAAATACAGCATTGTATATTTTGTTAGAAAACTAGAAACCATTTCTAAAATGCTTCAGTTTCTTGTAACTGAGCTTGTGTAATTTTGAACTTCTGGTGTTGTCTCCAGTCCCTCAATGGATCCCAGCACAGAGGCTGAAGGGTTTCTTTTGTTTTGTTGGTATAGACCACTGATACTCCTGACTACAGGAAGATACCACAGGTGTAATCCATAATGCTCCTGAATGGGCAGGATTTTGGATTTTTCCTGCAGAATTTTCCTCTTGCATAAACCCAAAATGCACTGCAAAAGAGACTACTCCCCTAGAAAACAAAATGATGGGAGTCCTACTCATATTTTATTATTTTATTTTATTTCATTTCATTTATTTCATTTTGTTTCATTTTCATTAGTGGAAAGTACTTCTCAAGAAATCTGCCAGGATATTTTCCTAGAGCCATATTTGAGTGAAGGACTCAGTTAAAAAGAAATTGAATGATTAAGTAGAAATAAATTGTCTTAAAGCAAAGGGGTAAAACTAACATCTTCACTTCCTACCAATGAAGAACAAAATTCCTTTATTGGTAAAAAAGGGAGAGGAAACTTTTAAAAAGCTCTATAAATTAAATAGCAGCAGCAACCTGAAGTAGTCTAGACGGTAATGACCCACAGGTCAACGAATGGTAAGTATTTTAATCAGGAGTGTTTGTTAAATTCAAAGCATTTGAATTTTAATTCACTTCTAAATAAAATTGGTAATAGGTATATATCCTTTCATGTCACATAAGTAGCAAAGATCTCTTACATTTACTCAAACAGGGGATCCATATGCTCAGGTCTCAGCCATCCTCTGCCTGAAAAGGTCAGAAGCAGTGTATCAGGATCTGGAGAGTCAGATTTGAGGAAAGGTTTGGATTCAAGACCAGAAACTTTACATTATTCCATGTCTGAGAAGCTCCTGCAGCAAAACCTCCTGTGCCAAACTGAACAAAATAATCTTGGCACTGCAGAGAGTCCTTACCTGTGGGAGCCATTGTAGCAAAACACAATTTCAAGTAATGTGATATTGCTCATGCAATCTGAGACACAAATATCAAAACTGCTTCCCCAAATAACATACAATGGGGACTTCAAGGTTTGTAGGCTTTTTGCCGAAATCTTGTGTTGTGATTATTATCACATCCAAGCTGGCAGACTAACAACAACAGAGCACAAACAACAATATCATGCCATGTGAGCAGTGAGTGAATGACAGAATATTATAGCATTTCCCCTTAAAATAGATCTCTATAGCCCATTCTCTGTTGTACAAACAAAAGCAACGTGTGATGAAATTAGGCAAACGAGTAACTCTACCATTTGTCATGTGTGGCAGGAGTAAGGCTGTGCTTCAAATTTCAGGTATCCTGGAGAACGCTTAAAGAAATGTGTTAAATGCCTGCTTATTCTTAAAATACTTACCTAAAGTGATTCTAAGATTAAATCAACCTATTGCAAATTTAGACAAAAAATCTTAATCATACACTTTTTAAAGTGAATTAAGAGCACACATTTCGCTGTTGTTTCCTTAATCCTTTCAAAAATACCATCCTCACTTTTTTTTTGTTGTAGCTCTTTGTGGACCATGGACATTCAGTTCTTAGAACACATATCTAAGACACACAAAAACACTCAAGATGTTTACCTTTACTGAGATTTTGTCTTGCCAGCTGCAAGAGTGATCCACTTTCCTGTGACTACACTCAGTGGGACTAATTCCACATTGAACTGGAAGAAATGCAGATTCAACAGGAAGAAATGCACTCAAAGATGGTGATACATCCTGTTTTATACCACTGCAATAAAGAGAAATAATCAGCACAATCATTTCTTTTGGGACAAAGAATGCCTAACTCATTGTAATTAATCACAATTTCAAGGAGATTACATAGTACCAACATGTAAACAGGACAGATGAAGAGCCCACCAATTCATGTGCCTGGAAATGAGAACTTGTCCTGGGAATTCCAGACACACAATGGACCCTTGTAAACTCAGAATAAATTCTACCTCCAAGGTGTTTTAACATTTATTAAAAACCTCTGTCTTCTTATTTCTTTTAGAGTTTATTATAAGTTCTTAGTAGATATGATGTGTCAGAGAGCAGGAGATAATCAGGAAAAAGAACTTCATTTTCAGATTCTACAGGAGACATTCTAGCATTCACTGATAATAATTGTCTGACACACCAAAACACGAGGAAATAGATTGATTCTCCTGCTTGCCTCCGGCCATTTTACCTGGTCAGGATTATCATGTTTAACACCTGGTGACAGGACAGGGCTGGCACTCCTTGGTTACTCAGTCACAACTAAACCCCCCATACATTTTGCAAAAAAAATGTAAGTGAAATGTAAAACAGAATTTTAATTATCAGTGCTTAGATTCTTGAAGAGGCAAGTAAAAAACCTTTTAGAAAACACATTCATGGATGTTGAAGTGTTTATACAGCTAGGCAATTTTTTTTTCCTCAACAAACTGACCATACCTGTAATAAAAAGACTCACCTGGAAGCTACAAAAATAGTCAGGTTCCAGGGTGTGAAAATAGTGATACATGAAACAATGAGAAAGTCTCCAAAGTTGAATGAATTCTCAAAGAAAAAAAGGAAAGTCATTAAGGTAGAATTAAAATCAGTGGGAAAAGAATGGCTTGAATAAAACAGATTTAATCATAAGGTTGATTGAGATGTCTGTGAGAGCTGATAATGGTTGGCAATAAGATTTATAAGTAAATTAGGTATAATAAAAAGGTGTTAATTTTTAATGAGATGAGCTCTCATTAGAGACAAAAAAGAAATCTAGATTTTTAAAGTTTTACATTTCATTTATGATGGTATCAGAATTTGGTCTGAACCTGTGACACCTTTACAAGGCTTTTTTGTGATTTCAAGGAGGTTTGCTGGCTGTGTAAGTTTGTAAAGCAGTTATTTCTTATTGGTTTCTGCTTACCACTGATGGCATCATAAATATAATTTTGTTTCCTAAAGATCATGTAGATATTTGTTTCCATGTACTTGAACCATAAATAATTTCTCAGCTGTACAGCACTCTGTTCTATTGCTGATCCAGAACCAAAAAAGAAAGCTAGCGTTTTTTAAAGAAAAGGGGGAGGAAAAAGGAAGCCAGTGCCCACAGCTTCATGCCTGAAAGACACTTATTCAGGAGGGGATTCATTGTTGGGAACTGCAAATCTCCATAGGCACTTTCCTTTTACCTTGTCAGTGTTCTGAGGTTGTGAGAGGACCGGAAATTAATCATAATCTTGATGGCACTGATTCTGTAGGACAGGAGAGCATCCTGTCACAGACACTGTTTTGCAGGACTCTGAAAAAATGCTGCATGATCTCTCACAGAGCTAGAAGCTGCCATTTCAAATATTAAAACCAAGCTGCAGTGCCAGTGGCACAGCCAGGGCTCAGACCTGCCAAAAAGAGTTTGTGAATCTCTGCTGTGAGTCCCACTCTACTGCAGACATGAAGAAGTTGCTGCTGCTAAAGAAGTCAATATTGAGCTGAGCTCCGGAACTCAACACTAAGCTCGTCCTGATCCCAACCTACCTTTTTAAAATATCATATTTCAGTTCTTAATGTACAAAGAGGCAGAAGTTATCAGATAGATCAGTACTCAAAGCAGTGCTGAACATTTCATGCCTTTAGAACCCATTTGTTGTTCCTCTCCTCACTTGGGACAGAGAAGAGCTTGAAAGATCTTTTTTCCCATATTGCTGTAGCAAAGAATACTGCAGGGTGGGGGGGAAAACCACCAACCCAAAACCATTACATTAACATTCTGAAGAGGAGATGAAAATGGGATTTACAGTGTAAGCAATCAATGTACAGATTAAATCTGATAGAATAATGAGACTTAATATTTGAGCCTACTTGAGCCTTCTCCTACAGCATCTGTAGCAGTTATGCATATGGCTTTGAAGTCCTAGTGTACTAATGAGAATATCAACAGATCTCAGCACCTTGCATCCCCTTTCTTCTAAGTATGTATCCACTTTCTTCTGCCACAGGATAAAATATCTTGTCAGACAGCATCAAAATCCTGAGAAATTTTACAGATCCGTGTTGTGAAAACATTTGATTACTCTTGGTCAGAAAAATTTTCACCATTTAAACCAGATTTAAACCCCAGCTTTGCTGATTCTCTTTTATTGTGTTCTACTCTTACGATGTGCATCAGCTATTTTCTCACACAACCATTCAATGCAGTTTCATTACCTGTGACAGTGCAAATATCAGTTTCTGTATCCTGGGGCCAAACCAAGGATTTTGCTCAATAAAAGCATTATTAATAACACGTTAGCCTAAAATGTTAGCACGGTTGCCTTATAGAACTAGCCAGTGTTAGTATTAGGGATCTTACATCCAGGGCTACTAAAACAGTACATCAGATCAAACTCTGAGCAAATGTGTGTGCAGGCTGAAGATCCTGTGCAGATACCCACACAGGCATATTTCACATACAGGCCCTGGTGTTTCCCTGAGCATGAGGCCAGAATACAATGGAAGCACTGGTCACAATGCAGAAATACAGAGATATAAGTGGGTATATTTAAACTCCTCAGCTTTGCAATATACCTGTTTTACTCAGGCACATCACTAGCCACAGGTATATCACATTACCTAGTAGCCTGTCCTTTGGGGAGGAAATACAGAATTGTAATCCTCCATAAACAGCACAAGATAAAGACTTAATAGATTTTGAGTTCTATTTTTTCATATTTATCAGTAAGTCACACATCAATGCTGAACAGGAAAATGATATTCTCAAAATCATCCAAAGTGCAGTAAACACAGTTTGGAGATGGAAAATCCAGGCTAGAAAAGAAGTCGTGGGATAATTTCATTTCCTGAATACAATTTGAGAGAGTAAATTTGGGATTTTAGAACTAAGCCATCTGACTGTCATTCTCCTTCTCCATGAAGTGCTATGAAGAGAACAAACACTGCACAGCAAAGGTGACCTTTATCACAGCCCCTCAAAGTTTCATCCCACAAGAGCACCTGATCACAGGGCAAAATCTTAGTAATGCAAAGTATGGCTGCTCCATTTTCCCTTGTTCTTCTACAGTAAATACTATTGACTTCCATATATTCATCTTATTGATTTTTTAATGATATGCACAGAAAAAGTGATTCCCAAATGTTCACTCTGTCACTGTGACTAATCATTTTCTCTCTTGTGAAGATTTTACACCTTGACTTGCATCAATGATATTTTCCATTAAAGTGTTCTGCAGATATCAAGAGATAAGCATTAATGTCCAGATAAACCCTATAAAGAGCAGGATGCAGTTTAAATACTAAATAAAACCAATAATCAATAAAGAAACTAGAGGCAGAGTATAAATTTGCCTATTTTAAATAATTCCCTTCAGCCATATAAAATGCAATGCTGACTTATTAGTTTCTTTCTCTTTTAAGTTCCTGAAAACTCTTTTACGTCTTCCTTCTTATTGCTTCCTTCTAATGTTTTTTTTTTTAATATTTATAAAAACGTAGCTGTAACACTAAACTCACTAGGAAATATTGCAGACTTTCACAATATGAACAAATGAGGCGTTTTTGGACATTATTTACTAAAAGATTACCTGAAATGAAATTTGAAGTATGGCATAGAAAGTTGTCTAAAAGGCAACTCGTTTTCAGGTTATTGGGACGTTCTCAGTTTTATCTTGGATATTTAAAGAAACAGCCAAAGTGATTTTGGAGTTCTTTATGGTTATCTCACAATGTTGTCAGAAGATGGGAGATGGGACAACAAAGTATTTTTGTTAAAAAAAAAAACAAACAAAAACCAAAACAATAACAACAACAACAACAAAAAAAAAAATAAGAGGAGAAAGTAAAAATTACAGGCCAGACAGTTACCTTCAGTTACCCCAAATTTCTGCAACAACTTACTGCAGGAAACACTGCAGACTGTATAGATATGTCAGCACCAAATTTTCTTTTTCAATAGGCTAGAGGATCTTCTGTTTTTAAGAGATAGGAAATAAACATTCTTGCATCCTGATTTTAAGAAAACTAAGATAGCATCTCACTTGACATTCTCATCAGTACTCGACAGGCAGGTTGGGCAAGTAAAAAGAAAAAAAACAGGTGCAACACCTGGCTGAAGAACCATAGCCCAAACCTAGTTTTTCATCATTTGTTGTCAAAAGCAAAGGAGACTTCCTTGGCAGAAACCTTCCTGGGTTTGGATCCATCCAGAATTTTCATTCAGACTACTAGTCATTTAGCTAATGAGTGTGCATTTTCCAGAGATGAGGATGGCATGAGGTTGGGGACTGCAAGTATATGGTAGAATTTCAAATTACATTTTCAAATCGAGGGTTTGAATAAATTGAAGTAAAAAATAATGATAAGTAAAATTTGATACATGAGTAGAAACATCAGCTGCACAACAAACAAACAAACAAACAACCCGAGCACTTCATAGGAATTCTTAAAGTGTCTGTAAGGGGAAATAATCTTTGGTAAAGGTGAGAAGTCACTTCCAGAATTCATCCTACTTTCAAGATGAGAGAGCTAGACATATGCTGAAATCTAGTATATGAGTAAGGAGTACTGTATGTAATGAAAAAAATAAAGGAAAAAGCCCTTTAATATTTTCCTAAGTGGTAATTTGATAACTTCTGGACTAAATTATTCACAACTCTCTCATTAAAAAAAAATTAAATCATTCTTCTGTTCATTGTCAACAGTCTCTTACTGCTATATTAAAAGCTTGTTCATATAGGATTTACTTTGATCTTCAGTGGCACCCAAACTGCAATGAGAAACATTCATCAGATTTCAAAGATAAAATTACAAATGTATATAAAATACAGAAAAAGAAGTATCTGAATACAGAAATGCGTTACTAACTAGCACTTACTGAGGGAACATGTGTATATTTTCCAGCACAATGGTGACAGCACTCAAAGAACAGCAATCATATTCATTCCAGAAATAACCACTAAAGAAAAAAAGCAAAGAGAAAAGCGGCATTAAAAGAATCAGAATAATGTATTTACTGTGCAGAACCTTCACCAGCTGTGGCAAGGATATTACCCCTGTGACCCTGTTGGGTAAGTGGTATGTTATGCTTTGCATGCACCAATTATGAGAAACACCTTCATCAGAGATATTTAGAAACTAACTCTTTAATGCAAATGATCACAAGAAAATAATCAACTTCATTCTCTAAAGTCTTTAAATTTTTGCTTTTTTTCAGAGCTGCTTAAAGCATAGCATGTAACTGGACTGGCCCATGTGGAGTTTTTGAGACTACTGTGACTTCAGTACTCCTATAGTTCTTATTTTTGCAACCTCTGTCAATTTATCATTAATGAAGGACAGTTTGTGTCATTGTAGGACATGAAAGAGAGACTCCAAATATTTCAGAAGGCAAAGAGCACAGAAAAAAAGGCTTTATTGTCTAATTCTTACTACCTTTTATAAGGTGTTCTGATACAGACTTAACATGATTGGTGAATAAGAATGACACCTCTCTAATGCCATTGGTTAAACTAGATAAACAGGAAAACACCACCTGGACAAAGATTGTTTTGAGAAAGGATAGTTGTTTGCCAAGATTGTTTTGAGAAGAAGCTTTCTTGAGAAATTTTTCCTTGGGAGAAAGTTAGCAGCTGCTAGTAGGCTAAAATCTCTCAGACCCAGAAATATCAGGCCCACAAGTCTCTGACCAAATTTAACTCCAGGACTAGAAGGGACTGAAATGTGGAGCCATGGAATTTGGTTCATGTCAACATTGTCAACATGTTTTCTCCAGTACACAAATAAAAGAGCAAATCTGCAGCAACACGGGACCTCCTTTCCACAGGAGGTCACAACCACGTGTGGCCCATTCCATGGAAATCTCAGTCAGTGCAGTTTTCATCATGACCACCGCTTAGCAGGATGAGTGCTCACATCCCCTGAACAAGGGTACAAAAAGCAATTTGTGTCCTGCATATGAAACGTACTGTGATAAAGGGGCCGCCAGAGAAAAATGTGTTGAAAGAAAAAAGTTATCTACTGTTTCTTCACGTTATTGAAGTTGTAAAATATTTAATGTTATTCACCTGATTTTAGGCAATACAACTGATCTGCAGTCAACACGGGAAGCAAAAATTTTCAGTAGAGTTCTGTCCTTAACTCTTCAAAACCTACTATATTTCACTCTATGAGAAACTGGTGAATAGTCCATCAATTATGAATTATTCTGTGATATATATTATACTTTTATATCATACTTTTCAGTCCTACAGTTTTTAGTCTCTTATAATTGACCTAAGTGTCAAACCCTACATATGGACCTTATGAGTTATCTTGGAAGTCTATAGAAATATTTTCAGAGCAGCTACTCTGTATATGAGAAAAAAGATGAGAGCGAAAAAGCACATATGAGAAAAGATAAAACACAAAATCAGCGTATAGACTCAATTAATACATTTGAGAAAGCAAAACCAAACCTGGAAAAATGAAAAATAACTCAGGCAAGGGACACGCAAGAGATTAAGAACAAAAAGCTAAATCTCAGCTTTACTGAAGTAGTTTAGAGTTTTGTCATACCCCTTCTGGTTTCTAAGGTTATTTGAAAGCCCAGCTAGACAAAAAAGCTCACTTTGGCTCCTCACTCAATTTAAATCCCTTTCCTGGGGAGTCACTGGTTTTAAGGAAGACCTGGTCCCCAACTGGGTTCTCACATGGAGATTTAGCTGCAAATCACTTCTTAATGTGGTTCCATTGCAAGTATACTACTTACTGTGAATATTCTATCACACTTTAATGAGTCAAATGAGTCATGTATTTATGTTTGTGCTCTAAGATCTAATTGAACTTAATAACATAAGTAATATTAATACTTATAATTGTAATTATACAAATGCCATTATTGATGTTTAAGGCTGGTATAATTGTTAATCATTTAATCCAGTTTTGCTATGCACAGTCTCAGGACCACATTGAGTGTAGCTATCTAAACTAATGCATCTCTGGCTTCTTTCTAAAGACAGAAACCTAAGAGCAATTGAAATCTCTCATGAAAGGTGTTTTGGTTCAGGAGAAACAGTCAAACACTGGGAAAAGATCCCACTCAGCTTTGATAGTAGGGTTGTCACATAAAGGTTCAGGAACACCACTCTTGTTTTTAATTGTCACAGTTTTTAGACTAGTCCACAAATAATTAATATTCAAATTCTTTTTCCTGTGTTATTACCTTATGAACTACACCACAGTTAGGTTTATAAATGAGAATTTGTGACCAGAATGTGAGAAACTAAGGACAAAATGTAATCTATTCCTGAGCTGTGTGGGACTGAGCAGGGACCTTTTACCCCTGCTTAGAAAGCTTAAAGAAACCATTTTTACAGGTTCTGTGGGTTTTTTTTTTTCCTTTATCTCAACGTAGATTTTACTGTGATTTTAATTGGTTTGTTAACATGTGTTCACTCATTAACTGGTTCACTAAGGTTAACTAAAGACTAATGTCTTATTTAAAAATATTCTGTCATTACCCTGCACCCACACATTTCAGCTCAAGAGCAACAGAAGGTGTTTGGCTTCCTGCAGTGTTATTTAAAGACTTATAGAAATAGACATAATTTTAACCTACGTCTTTATTCACTATTTTAATATGGGCCTACAGCCTTTTTTATAAGGTATTGCAATTAAATAACTCATCCATGTAAAATAAAGATTATTACCAGACTCTTTAGATGTAACAAATCTGACCTTTTCTTGTTTTCATTTTGAAAACAGTAACATGAAAAATTTTTCGTCTTAGTTTAAAAAAAAAATCTAGTCCACATATCTGTATATCTAAAAATCTTTACCTCACAAGAAAAATGTCAGTCAAAGAATCATAGGAGAATAGGCTCCCCCACTAAGCTTATTTTGTTAACTCACTTTTCCACTATTTTTGACTTTTTATTATTACTTTTTCCATTTCCTGTTTTTTTTTGTTTTAATTTTGTAATGTTGAATTAGAATACCCAGTCTAATGCTGCACTTGTAACCATAGAAAAAAACTATGAAATTTTCTAATGGTCTTTTCTCCTTTAATTACTACATAGATAATTACAGTTCTAGATTTAGATCTCTTCATGCAATACTTTTTCATTCCAGTCTCAATAACAATGAGTATTAGAAATTCATAAGGATTAGAATATACAGACTTACAAATAATGAGTCACTTTCCAATTTATGGTTTACTTTGACACAGGTAAACCAAACGGCAAGAGACACTTATATAAAAAGAATTAACAACACTACGTCAGTAAAAATTATTTTTCTGTGTTATAAACAATCTGCATCAGGGAAAAATTACACCTAATCTTTTTGTAAGTATTTTGCTAAGGGCATTAAAAACAGGTTGTGGAAGGCAGGACACTAAGTTTCATAGCTGCACAAAATATCCTCTGGTAGACACTACAAACAGCAAGTTAAACCACCTGACAGCACAAGGGTGGGGCATGCACTGAAAGTAGAGATGTGAAAAAACAGTTCATTCATAGCATTTAGGAACTGCACTGTATTGACAGGTTTTTTCAAAAAAACGCCAATGGCTCCACTTTCCTCACTCCTGCACATGTTCCTGTATCAATAGCATCTGATCTCCAGGGATCAGAGTGGGAACTGCTCAGGCTGTGGAGGCATGTGCAGGAGGTGCTCGGTTCATTACAGACCAGGCACAACCTCCCTTCCAAAGACATTCCAATCCCAACACTGCTGCATAAATCCCTGCTGTAAATACCTGGATCTCTCATTCACAATCTCTTCTAGTGTGCAACAAAATACAATAAGACTTTTTTTTGCCCTGGAACTATGTCACACTGAAATACATTGAGCATCTAGGACACACTCTCTCTTGGGGAGGAGAGTATACGATTTTTTTTTTCTGAAAAAAGATGGATATTCCTTTTTGCTCCACAATTCATATCTCCTTAGTAAACAGTTTATAAAACTGACTAGCTGAGCCTAAAGGAAAGAGGTTCCGTGTGTTTCTAGAGCCATAACTTAAACTGAAAAGAGCATTTTTCTAAATAAACAAAGGAAGCCATGTGAAAGTAGGACACAACTGGTTTATGCATCAAAATGAATGATAATAGCATCACTGTGCAACAGTTTGTCACTGTTTCAGATGCTGTATTTTTACTTCACTGCTTTGGCATGCTCTTTTACCATGAGAGACAAGAGTAAGAATCGTTTCCCTGATGGTCAATACTGCACACAGGCTCCAAACAACTGCTACTGACATTTTATAACCACAGTGTGGAAAGATGTGATACTGACTCTTTATGGAATGCGACTGGAAAATCCTTTACTAGTACCCTTGGCTGGAATAGTAACAATTTATGCCCAATTTTCATTTTTATAGAATAATCACACATACTACAGGACATAGGTTACTTGCAACGTATGAAATGATCAGGCTTATGGAATCACTCAAGGTTGAAGAGGGGTAGCCAGTCACTGGTTTTGTTCAGTGAATAATACATCCCAGAAGTTCAATAACTGCAGTAATTTTTTGTTGGTGGGGTTTTAGTTAGTCAGTTGGTCAGGATATTTAGGGGGTTTATTGTTTGTTTTTTTTTTTTTAGAATTTCCAGTGTCCTGCTAAATCTTCAGTCTCTTGAATAAAAGATAAACAAGTGAGACTCTGAAAGCAGGCTGTGTCTGCTGATTCACTAGGTTTAGAAATCATGGGAAATTGTGTTTATCTCTTACCTATAAGCCATTATGCCTGATGTCTAAACTATTTGCTGGGAGTACAAGACTAACATGTGTATCTGTCAACAAAATGGGTCACCTCTATACTCCTCTATATTTTCTTTAGTTGAAATCAATAAAGAAGAAATCAGAAGCATCAGATACTGGAGGGCAGGAATGACGAAGTGCTTAACATTTCTCCCTGATGTCTGTATCACAAGACACATGGCTGCTTCCCAACTATTTTATCAGTTGTCACATTTTACCTATTTGTGCATCCTCTGGCCCCTCTAATTCTTTTGCATGCTAAGGTTTTTTTGCCTTTGTCACAAGGTTATGAACAACAATGCTGAAACATATTATCAATTTAATTTTTCATGCTTCGCATAAAATTAATAAGCAAAACACACAGCTACAGATTACATCTCCCTCAGTACCACACATACAGAAATAAAAGTGCAGGGAAAAAACAAACATGTAAACAGTGCAGTATTATTCCTATTGTAACTAATGTGTATTGTTTCCATTGACACATAAATGAGGGATGGGTTATAATTACTTCACTGTAAAATAATCATTATAAATAATTTATATTTTTCTAATAATTTAAAAGAGATTGCTTTATGACCCAGAATGAAAGCCAGCATCAGCATCAGATCACATACAGAGGAGTGAAATATAAATCAGTATTAATGCAAAGTAGACACAGCAGCACCAAATCACAAAAACAATAAAGGAGAAAAATTTTCACCCTTTCAGAATGCATCCTCTGAGTATGCCTTGGCTGCAAGTTCATTAACTCCAGATATAAAACCTGAAAGTATTACTCATTGGCAGTGATGTCACTACAGACGATTAACTTGGTAACTGATTATGACACCTAGTAAGGCACAGAGGTAGGTTTCAAATTTGCTAGGTGACGAAAATAGAATATTTATGGGAGCTCTTCAGAAATCCAGCAGAAAACTCCTTTAAGATGCTTTATTGAAATAAGAACAACGGGATGTACACAGGGAGCATGTTTTGGCTTACTATCTATCTTGTCCTGGGTTTTTCCCCTTGGAGAAAACCCACATGGAAGTAACAGGACATTCCTGCCAGAGAGGCAAGTTCATATTATATCCAAATTCTATATATCAAGTAAATATCAAAATACATATTTAAAATTAATACATATTTAGGATCAAAATCTCATAATTCCAAAATATGGACCTGGATTTCAAACTAGTTCAAATATCAGAGGGATTGAGATATATGCATTTTGATTTAGAGTAATCTCTATGAATACTGAAAACACTCTTAGATGCCCTGGGGAGGTTGTGGATGCCCCATCCCTGGCAGTGTTCAAGGCCAGGTTGGATGAAGCTCTGATCAACCTGGCCTAGGGAAGGGCGTCCCTGTCCCTGGCATGGGGATTGCAACCAGACCATTTTAAAATCCCATCCAATTACATGCACACACCTCATTTTATCTCCAACTAATTACCACATGGACAGCATCCATCAGAACCACTCAAAAATATTACTGCAATGTTTGTTCACTTGAGACAGAAATAAAGAAGCATGGTATAAGTTGGTTCCTTTAGTAATACCTGTGTCTACACAGGGCTTTGGAGAGCAGAAGAGCATTGCTGGGCTACCCTGAACTTTTAATAAAATATATGCAAACTCTGTCAAAAATTGTGTTTAACTGTTTGAATCTCTCAATATCTGTCTGAATTGAAAATAAGCATGAAAAAGTCTTTGCGTCTCTGAACCATTTCGTAATTTTGGTAGCAATTTTCATATGTAAAGGGAAACAATTCCTTTAGCAGACCCATATTGCTACTACTCATCACAAATTACCAGGAGATCCAAGTAGAAAACACAGAGAGTGCCAAGGGAGAGTATTTAATAGCTTAAAGATTTGTTTAGTCTAGTGAGATTTTTAACACTGAAAAACAGAATTCCCAACTACTCAGATTTATTGAAAATCCTTACAAGGGTTCAGAACTAAGAACTTACATGACTTTAACAGCTCAGTTTTAGCCCTGAAAACCTCAGCACACTGAACCTTCCCCCCATGACTGGAAACATATCTCAAAGCACTTCTCATCTGACAAGAAAAGTGGCTAAAATACCTCAAAAAGATGCAGATGTCAAACATTAATCATAACCAATGCACACTGCTATGGCCCAGTAACTGTTGGTACTTAATTTCAGCAAAAATCACAATACTCTCTCAACCTTTTCTATGCGGCTGTGTAAACATGACAGCAACTTTAAATCTTGTTGACAGTGACTTCCCTACCTGTCAGCAGGTAGGCAGCTGCAGTTCAAACAATGCTGCACACAAAAGCACTTCTGAATTCCCATCCTGAGCTCCAAGCTCAACAATGTACTTTGGGACATGGTTGAATGCTAAGTCAAAAGTGTCCTTGCTTTACAAGCAATTAAACAATTAAGAAGTATGTCTATGAAACAGGGAGCAAAAGTTAATTAGAAAGGAAAATCAACTGGAATTTGAAACAGGAGAGAAAACTTTTTCAGAGAGAATTAAATCAAACTTGTAAAACCATAAATATAAGGAAATTATATCTTCAACAGTATACCCAGATTACCATAACAATTAGGGTCATGATAGACAGGTAAGTACTTTTATGTAGATTACACTTACCTGCCTACATACATAAAAGTTGCTATCTAAAACCCCCATTAGTAAATTAACTGGAATTAAACCATGATTTCCACTGCCTTTACTAACAGATTAATTTGAGAAGTCTGAGTAGAGTCAGAGTAGAAATAAATTCATTAGCCATCCTACAATATTCTGTTGCTTATTTTCTTTAATAATCTATCATAGATTGTTTCTCTGAGTATGTGTATTTTTTTATTTAGAAACATTCTGTTGATTCAAGTAACTCCAAACAGCAACACACACACACTAACGGGTTCAAATATAGAATTAATTGAAGAGCTTCTGGATTGTCTGTAGGCAGAATATGATTATCTGATAAAAGATTTTAGGAGAAATGTCAGATAAAGAGGCTATGTCTCAAGTTGGTCTAAACAACATACTTAAGCCTACATTCTCTGTATATTTTTGTGCTTGGGTTTTTAATATCTATCCATGTGAATAACATGAAAGATCAAACTGAAGTTGTAGTAGGGCTATTTGTCTTCTATATCTCAACTCTGCTGTATTTTAAGACATAGAGCAATTTTAGGCACCAAAAGCATCAGTGCCTGCAGACTTCTGGTTTAGAGTTTTTGTTGAAAATATCTAGTATATTTCTAATTATTTTCCAGTCCTCTGGAGAGAATTCCTGTATTGTAACTGCAGCCTGACATTACAGTGCGCAGTTTCTTGAACTAAATAAAGAAAACATTAGCAATTTGCTCAGTAGAACCTGATTGCTTTCCCTTCCTCATTTACAGTTTGTTAAATGAGAAGCTGCATAAAACAAATAAATGAAGCAGGTGCATGTCAGGTTCTGGTTTGGAAGACTGCCAGCTGATCAACTCCACCAAGCTTTTATTATCTAACCGGAAACATTTTGGTGCTCAGATTTTTCCCTCAAGGATAACCTCTGCCAACTGGAAACAGCTCAATGAACAAAATGCTGAAACTATTGAAGATTCAAGTAAATGCTCTGTAGCAATCATTGTGCCCAACAGGCTCTTATCCCTCTTATATGCTATAGACACACATATAAGCAGGCTAGTCTGAAAATATATTCCAAATTTTATGTCAAAAACCCACAGAAATAACAGCAGGCCATCAAAAAGAGAGACCATGTTTTTCCACTGGCTTTGTGATAAACATTAAAACCGTGATTGAACAGAAAATCTCATATTTGGTAATTTGGAGGGCATATTTTCCATCTGGAGAGCTTCCTTTGGACCCCAGTAAACAGCTGGAGGGGATGGATAGAATATTTGGTAATACTGTCCATTTGGCCTTTCTTCTGCTTTCATCAAACTTCTAAACTGTTTGCAGCGGAAAAGCAGAATTGTAGCATCTTATATTGGTGCCCAGCGCCTATAATTTGGAGGAATGTCAGACAGAGTGATCTGGCATGCCATGAATGTTAACAGCTGTAACTGACGCCTTAATGCTGCCCCCAGTTCCTGTTAATTACACGTTGCAGCATTGTTGAAGTTGCACTTGCACTGAATTTCAGCCCCTGGGCCCTGTTTTTAGTCCTCCTCCCAGCTTAGATGGGAAGATGTAAGTCCTGCAGCTAATACAGATACTCAAGAATTTGCTGTCCTAATAGGAGCTGCAGATTTATAGAGGAACACATTTTTAAAGCATCAGAATTGCTACTTTCAGGAGTATTTAAATCAGCTCAGACATTAAGATATTGCTTCCATTCTGTGTTATAAAACATTTCAACCTGTTTATTGCTCCTCTTCTCAGCTCAAGGATAGTACTCATAGCACAGGAGCACGTAACAGTGTGCTTTCCCTTGGGAAGATGTTCTATGAGTAATGTTTAAACTTATTTACTGTGCATACATTTTAATATATATATATCACTAAGGGAAAAATTTACAAAAGCATGTTTATGGTAGAAGTCTAAATTGAATTGTTCTTCAGCAAGGTACATGTACTTTTTCACACTGTATGTCATTTGATAGTAGAACCCATGTATTTTTATTATTACAAAACAGTTTATAAAAAAGAAATCTGTAACCTTTCAGGGAAAAAAATGCTTAGTCCTGATTGCTTTTTTAATATATGTGTAATGTGTGTGGAAAATAATAGAAAAAAATACTTGGCAGAGACCTCCAGCAGTCCTCTACTCTCAGACTCCTATCACAACAAAGGATTAAAAATATCTAATCTATATTTGGCAGATGGCTGTACATCCTGTTCATAAAACCCCTTGGTGATGGAGATTTCATTGTATTCTATGAAACCTATGTGAGAGAATATCTCCCACTGTCCTTACTTTGGGAAGGTTTTATTAAGGCTATATATAAATCTCACTTTCTGAAACAGGAGCTCAACTTCCTGGGAGGTTGGGGGAGCTTCTTGCATTTTTCTTCAGTTTTCTTTAAATCATTTGAAGACCTCCCATGCCTCAAGTCCGGTCTTCTCCATTCTTAATACCAACAATAACCCATTTCTTTTTCAGAAGTTACATTTGCTACACTTTAGATCCTTCCTTCTTTGCATCACTCGATCTTCCCCAATTTGTCATTACATTTCTTGAAGTTTATGTCAAAAAATAGCAAAAAGACTCCAACAGAGGCTTTATTCACACTGAGTAGAGCAGAATGATTATTTCCTATTTCTGAATACACTCACAGTTTCACATCCCAGAATCAGGCTGCCTGCCTGTTTCCACAATAAAAAAACAACACTGATTCATGCTCAGTTTATGATTTGCAAAGGGGCACTTGTAAATCACTAGGCTTGTGACCAAGATACTGCTTCCTAATGGGCCAGTCTCTTTTACACATAAATTTCCTTCCTTAAGAGTAATACTTTGAATTCTCCTTAATCAACTATAGCTTTTCACATTAGGCCAATTTTGTCAATTCTTGAAAAAGTCTTGAAAAAGTTTTGAATTGCAATTTTGTCCTACAAAGTGCATGGATCCCCTCCCACCTTGGTACCATCTGGAAATTTAGCAAATGATCCTCTATGCCTTGAAAGCCTTCCATAAGAAGCAGTTAGAATATCTGTGGGATAACAATCCTTTTTCTATCTATATCTATCTGATGACAGAACTGAAACACCCACGGTGACAGAACATCCCCTAATCTTACAGAACCAAGGTTTTCTTGTTTTGCAGAATTCCAGTTTCATGTTTCTGTACTGATGGCCCTCACTGCCCACTATGCCACAGCTCTACCCACAGTCTGCATGAAGACAAGAGTCACTGTCAGAAATGCCAGTGACTCTGTTGTACCCAAGACACCCCTCAGCTGGGAAGATTTGTTCATGACATTTACTGTGGGGTGGGGGAAGAAACCCTATCATTTTCTCACTTTCTAAAGCACTAAATTAATAAGAAGAGAAATTATTATAGACACAATGTCATGGGGTGTCCATCTGAAAATCATCCTAGAAAATCAGTCCCAGTAGCCTGGACTGCTGAAACAGCATGAGGCCTTGAGCAGCTGCCTTTTCTCTGTCACATCATTTGCTGGCTGTCAGCCTTTTTTAAAAATGCAAGAAATGCAGTCACACCCACTGCTAAAATTTTAAAGCTAATGCCTAAAATAATGCTTTCACAAGGAGGCAGTGTGTAACATCTCTACATGAAAACGTATCTCCCCTGCATCAGCTCACTCCCCTACACAGTTTGAAAGGAACTTGCTCACCTGAACTTTCTGCACTTGAAATCAAGCAAGATGTTTTCACTTTAAACCAAAACCTAATTTTAAAAATGATGGCACAAATTATACCTTCAGCTACAAGGTAGGGGTTGCAATGCATGGATGTAGCTTTGTTCCAAAGTCTTCTCAATTTCCCTTCAAAAAGAAGGGAGAGACTCATTCCACAAATGTATGACTCAAAGTGAGCTACACCTGCCCTACACTTAGTAGAACGTGATGTGCAAGAGAGCTCAACAAGGAAGTTAGGAAAGATCCATAACAAACGATAATGTCGTTGTGGGACTCAGATTTCCCTCTTACAATCTGGGTTCTCATTCAGGGCTGTACCCACACTTCTTATTTTATTGCTCTAAGCAGAGGGAAAGAAAACAGGGAAAGAAAATCTCTACCTTAGATTTATTATGAAATGACTTAAAAATTTCACTTTCTAGATCAGGATAGATCATTTCTAAGAGACTTTCTGAAACCAAACTTTTCAAACTATTGGAAAGAGAAATCCTTCTGAGAAATAATTTCCTTTGGCTTAATAGAAACAAATTAATAGTTTTGGAAAAGAACAACACTGTGGACATGTGTGGATTCAAGTAGCAACTCACATCTTTCTGGTGTGACCCCTGACAAGCCAGGCTAAGAAAAAGGAATTTGGAATTCATGATTTGTCTAAAATCTACAGGGTCGAGGATTCACCTCCAACAAAAGTCATTCCAGTTTGGCTGAAGGGCACACAAACTTTTGCACAGACAAAAATTTAAACGATCAAAGGGATGCTCAGCAAAAATTATTTTTAAAAAAGAGTCTCTAATTATCTATTGCAAAACTACAGTAATGATAAAAGTGGCTTTTTTATAGACATTTTCCTTCAGTATTCTGGCTAACAGTTTTCTCAACATGAATATGATTCAGGATATGAATATGTTGTTTGCAACCTTTGCAATGATCTACTGGCTGCTACCCTTAGTCTGCCTTTCAGAGGTACTCCAAGCTCAGTTTTTTATACAACTCCTACTTCCTCTACTCTGGGAAAGAATCTACCAACTGGTAGATTGACAACCAAAAAAAATTACGCCCTTCTTCATCCTCCTCTTCTTCACAGACCATCACCAGGATTTAGGACACTATGCAAGAGAACCATTCTGTATGGCCTCGATGAGTAATGAAATCAAGCCAGTCATGATTCCCACAGTAAGTCACAGAGCATAAACAGGCCTCAGTCTGGAGAAGTTTGCCTGGTTTTGAGATGCCAGATGGAAGTTCGAACTGCCTCCTTCCATCCCTCCCATCCACCTTCCCTTCCACCCCAAGAAAAAACAATTAACTGTGATCTGCAGCTGCCCCACATGGTCCATGCCACAATGACTTCCATTTGAAACACGAAATTGGGTAATGCCACAACCCGGGTAATTGGCTCTGTGCTCTCTCTGAAAGGATGAATCTGTCTGCTGAATCAAACCTCTTTCTTCTGTATGAAGAATAGCAAAAGTCACAGGCACTGCTGTTTCTCCTCTCTTTCCTATTTATGGCACTGACAATATGACATTATTTTGCATAATCCAACACTTCATGCTGGAGTGGCCCCATTGTAGCAAAAAACAAAACCGACAAAAAAGGGATCTGGGCTTGTGGAGTTAGTGGTTTGTTAAGTAACCTGTTAGCTGTGGTTCATTTTAAAACACATTAATGCACCTAAAAAGGGTTGCTTTTCAAAATACAGCTTATTCCCGGAGTGCATTCATAATGCATGGTTTCATTTGGGATTTTATCCCCAGAGTGGGGTTAAGCCAAGAAAGGTAGAGAGGCAACTCAGAGATGTGCATTTATTAGCTAGCAAAAATTGCAGTGAAGGGAAGCTTCTCTATACAGATTACAAGAAAACCTATTGCTCAGGAAAGAAACAAATTTCTGAAGATAAGGATGGCTATTATGATGCTCAAGGGAGAAGAGCTTGACAATAAAACTAACGGGCAACCAAGACAAACACACAGGTCATCTCACACAAATTCAGAAGAAATTCAGGTGTTTTCTATGCTTTATAATCACAATGAAGCAGACCAGGACTGGGATGATATACTATAAAAGGACTGCCTACTGTTTCTGTTGCAAAGCACATGCATTAACCCATGAATCCACAGAGAGCAATACAAGTGTGTTTCTGATGGTTTTGTATTTACAAAGACACTTTTATCTATGAAACATTTACACTTGAAAACTGTGAGCACCATAAATGTAAGCACTTGGCTGACTTGCAGGACTGGTTTAATCCATCAGCAAAAAAATGGCAAACCTTGCTACTCCTTCCTTAGTAGGACCAAAAGCAAGACAAATTGAAAGAAACCAGGTGGCTGACTGAGAGGAAGGAAAGGAAATAATCTACTTTTCGTATTAGAGGCACACATCTCTATCCTAAAAATGAAAATCTGATACACATTTGAACATCAAACTGAGATCTCCTGAGTCACTTCTGTCCCAGTTTCTTGCAGATACTACATCACACAAGGCATTTAAGAAGCTTCTGCAAACTTTTTCTAAAACTACTTGCTCTGCAACATTTGTTTAGATAGTTAAGTTATAACTTCTAAGTTACATAACTCCTGCCTTGTGCAATCTTGGGAATGAGAGATGTTAATTGCAGGGAAAGAAATGAGCAATGTAGCTATTTTTAAAATTACTGTCCAGGGGCTTGGCTGTGGCACTGAAAATTGCTTGTTGATAAAAGAACTGGATAAATATATTTACAAAAACATCATCATGATTCCTGCATATATTGAAAACCTGCCTTCTGAAGCAAAAAAACCCTCAACTATTGAGAATTAAACAAACCAGACCTCCTCAAAAAACTTACGGTAAGAATGTCAAAACTAAGAGAAACAAATTAGAAGCTCATGATTAGCTACATATAAGAATGTGCAACCCTTAGCCTATTCAAGCAACACCATCTTCTAATACAGAAATATTAGGCAAGAACATCTCTTTTGCAAACATAAGCTGAGTCTTTTTAAAATGAGCTTGCTACAAACAACATACACCACAGTAGAGTTAGAACATACATAAACACACTGTTTCTAAATTCCATGTAACTCTCAAAAGGAGAAAATAATTTACTGTAAAGTGAGCATCCATATTCCGTCTACCCATACTGATTCTGCTTTTCTCTTATGAAAATTCCACTCACTTTTTAAAGTCATAATACCTCTGGAACTGTTCCACTTGTACCAGTTTTGTTAACAGGAGGCAGGACAAAAAAGTGGAAAGCAGGGGCAGGGACCAAACCTGTTTCCTACAAGAACAGATCCTCTTTCCCTCTTCACCCTGGTATAGTATATTTTGGCCAGTATAGAAAGGTTCAGCTGCTGCCAAACCCCTGCACATATTGCAAGTATCTCTTTCCAGACTTGGTGCAGCACAGTTCTGCCTACATGAAGCATGCACAAAAACAAACCAAAACCAGGGTCCCTAAAACTGTAAAAATAATATAGACAGGGGACTTTTCACAAACACCAACACCTAGGCTCCTTTTTGATTCTAAGCATGAAGAGAAACTTCTGATTTCTTCTTGTTTTTTCCTAGACAATGTTTTTATGTATAAATGTATTCACATGGCACCAGAAACCTGATGTTCTTTTACAATCGTGTCCCGTAATTCAAAACCACCTAAATTCACCAATAGTGACTACTGGGAATTTTCAAACACTTTCAATTTTGAAAGTTTTGTTTAAAAACGCTGTTCCTCCTGAAGGTAGAGAAGGTTCAATTGATTCAATTACTATTTAGTTTGTCCAAAGGGGGGGAAAAATGCAATGAACAAAACCCAACTTTATTTTCTAATTTTTAATAATACAATTTAAAAACAGATGTTCAGAGGATGAGATCTACCAGTTATATAGCTCTGATCTGAGTAGCTCAGCATTTAAAATCTACTATAAAACTCCTGTAAAACAAATCAGTTTTGGCATAAATTTGTTAAATTTTATTAAACTTAACTCTATATACACATGTAGACTTTTTAAACTAACAAAAAAGCACAAAATAAGTCTATAATTCCATCCTAATTTCCATTCAAATACCAATAAAAGGATAATTAAAGAAGACTTTCATGAACAGCAAACAGCAGGAAATTAAAACATATATAAAGGCAAAATTGTTTTAAAAAATGAAAACCAAAGTATTGCAGCCTCCTGAGTAGGAAAAAAATTTCTGTTTTCTGCAAATATGTATTGAAAATTTATGTATTGGGAAGTTCTAACCAATGAGAGCTTAAAACTACTTCAGAGAAGGGAAAAATAAAGCAAGCTATCGTCAAAGAAAAAGGTCAAGTGAATTATTAAAAATCAAATTCCACATCACTGCTGTGAAGCACGACTAGATCTGATGATTTAAAATAATCCACAGTATAGTACATAACACTGTTTTTAAGGGACAATAGTACATAACACTGTTTTTAAGGGACAATTAGTAGACAACTGAGCATTCAAAGGTTACTAAATACTTCTGTGTATGAGGAGAAACAGATATGTGATTGTTGTGACATAATATTTAAACTTTCAGTACCAAAGGCAAGACAATGCCAACCTGAAGATTCAATGCATAATCTAGAAAGTAATTAAGGAAGTAATAAAACAGAGACTTATAGCCTGTTGTACAATTGAAAAATAGTAATTTTTTTCTTGAAACTCTAAGAAGTAAAAAGCACTCTATTAATTGTGTTTTATTAGACCAAGAAGCCTCAGAAGGTTGTATGGTGAATGACTGGGTGCATGACCGGTGAATGTTTCCACTAGAACTGAAGACATTATTACAATTCTAAAAAAAAAAAAAAAAAAAAACAACCAAAAACCCCCCCCAAAACAAACAAACAAAAAAAACACCCCAAAACAACAACAACAACAAAAAACAAGCCAAAACCCCAAATAACAACAAAAACATTCTGCAAACAAAAAAATCAAAATGAACAAACCAAAAAATAACGAACTCAAACCCAATCCAACCACTATTAAAAACATTTACAGTTCCTGCATTTTCAGATTTGGCACAGCTGGGCCTTTGCATCCCTGCTCACAAAGGTTTCACAGAGCAGCAATGTGCCCCCCCTGAGCTTGTTAACACCAGAGCACTGCAGTTCCAAATGGGCTGGAGATGGTGTAAAGCAGGGAACAAGGCTGGGAGAGCCTCTGGTGGCACCTGGGGCTGTGGTGCAGCTTCCAGACACGGAGCGGAGGATGCACCAGCAGGAAAAGGAGAGCAAACTGCACCTTCAGTCTCTGCAGAGGGACCCGTGGAGCCAAGCTGCCCTTCCTTCAGACACTGCCCAGCACCAGGCAGCAAGGTTTGCTCTGCCCTTCTCCATTCCAACAAGGTTGCTCTTCCATACAGGATCTCAGTCCTACTTCTGAGCTATCCCAGCAAAAGCCATGGAAGAAGATCAGTCTGCCCTGTGATCTCCATGGCAATAACGAGGCAATAACACTTCATAAATAGGTTTATATACAATCAATAAAATGTGTGCCGGAGTTTTTCCTCAGCTACACCAGGTTTGAACTTTAAAAACATCAATTAAATCAGAAAAAAATTATAAAAGCTTCATATGACCTGCTTCTCTACTGGCTTTAACTTTGAAAATAATTTATGTCTGCTCCAAATGGGTTCAGAGTACTACCATCCTCATGGGGTAATGATTTATGAAGTGTTAGCACACAGGTGAATGTGTGTAGTGCAAGAACTTGCAGATTCAAACCCTTTGTTTCCCTTTGTTGCTATTTAATTATGAGTGAAGGGGAAGCAAAGAGTTTAAATAAACCCAGTCAAGTGTACATTGCCAAAGAAACACTAGGGGATTCAACAACTTAGTACAACTTTCCATGTATTTAGACTTTATTGCTTTTTAAATTTGGGTACAGCCCAAATCATGCAATTTTACCCATGCTCATTTCACTTTGTTCTTTTCTCTGTCAGATAATTCTCTATTTATTTTGCAATTTTACTTCCCTTCTTCCCCTGGAATGAATTTCTTTCTAACACATTTCTGAAGACAGGCTCAGAATCTCCCTTAGCAAAAATGCTGCCCTTCCTTGGTTTTCAGCCTTCAATGGAAACCTCATCTTAGAAGAGCATTCAGTAGGGAATCAAGAAGACAAATAGTCTGAAGACAACTTTTGTCCTGTCTAGCTCCCATTGGTCTCTAAATTAATAAAACTGCTGCCTTATCCTGTTGAAACAATGGGACATGCACCACTGCTCTGCTAAGCTAATAGTCAAATTTTACAGTCATTTGTCTTATAACTAACCATTAACAGATATCTCATACTTTCAGTAAGATTTTCATATATGTCAAAATAATCCATTGTAAAAGCCATAGAGAGAGAACAGATTTTAATTTAAAAAAAAAAAAAAATGAACATAAAAAACAACATGTGGTGGTGTCATTTCATGCTTTATTCCTGCAAGCTGAAGGGTTTGCATTTTAGATGATCTGCCTTTAAAATGTTAGGGTAAAAAAATAAACCTAAATCACATTTTCTTTAAAAAGAATAAATTAATTGTTACCATCAGTATAGAAAATCATGTCAATGAATCAATCCAAATTCTCTATTCCATTGCATTATCTAGGATATAAAACTGTTTTCATGTCAGCCTATAATTTTATATTCCAACAAATGTTATTTGGGAACTAAGATTGAAAGATGAAGCATGGAAGAAAATGACATTTTGTGTACCATCTAATTACCAATTATCTGCCAGTGGAACTAATCAAATTGTATAAATTTAGACTGCAGATTCATCAACCAATTACCTTAGAGAACATGTTATACCCCTCATCAGTGATTCAACCAACAGTCCAAGTATCAAACAACTTACTATGGATATTATAGGGATCTATTTTATTCAGAGAAACACATCCCCAAGCACAGTAATTAAAAGCTGCTGCAAGTTGTAATATTGCTAAAATACTACCACTGATGTAAATGTATTTTAAAAGTGTCTAATAATAATTTAAGCTTGTAATTTAACTCACAAAGAAAAGGAGTGATTTACTATACTGAATTAAAGCAGATTGAATTTGATGTACTGTATTCTACAAAATCACACCTTCCATAACCTCTGCTTTTTATACAGTCAATAAAATTATGAAATACAGGTCTGGCTTCTAAATAACCATTCGTGCATTAATTGAGGTGCTTCAGTTAGATTTAGAAGGAATTGTTTGGAAATACAGCATGCCACCTCTTATCCGTGAATTACTTGTCTTTACATACAAAAATTATCAATTAACTGTAATTCTATTTTCATGCCCCCCAAATTTTACTTGCATTATCTGCAGACATTAATTTGAAAACACACTACCTGCTGGTGAATGTCTTTCAGGATATATTTCAAAAGAAGAAAGAGTAGTATATTTTCTCTTCATCAAAACACTCAAGTACATAAATACACTCTGGTTAAAAGCACTAGGACACCTACTTATGCTAACACAATCTGGGCCTTCTATTATTTTGCCTGAGCATTCTTCTGGGATTAATTTCTAATTGTATTTATAGCATTATCCCCAACTTTGCTAGGAATTACTATTTCAACATTAATGAAAATATTCCCTTGAGACTCAAACAAACTGGAAATTTAGCTAAAAAATAAGCTTTTAACTCACACTTCTTTCTCTGCACAAGCGATGTGTATAATTCAAAAACTTATTTGATCATTTAATATGACACAAAGTATATTAAAACATATATTGGCTCACTTTCAATCTTTATTTGATTTATGTTTTAAAAACTCTAGGTGCTTCCCAGTTGCAGCCCTGCAGGCTGCTGTGTGCAGTGTGGTAGGAGAGAGAATCCCACGTGTTCAGGGTGCAGATCACAGCTTTCCCCAGGCAGGACCATTCCCTTGAATCTCATCTACAGGCCCAGAACTATCAACAGTGATAAATGAAAATCACTCAGACCAGCTACAGGGGCAAGAGAAAGGACATGGAACAACTACTGAGCACACACAAAATGTATCACAAAGCAGGTCTAAGGTGAAGCTGCAGCCCCATGAAGAGCAAGGTGTAGAAAGCTTCATAAAACACAGAAATTATCAAATCTTTGGAGAGGAGCATAAACATCAGCATGACTGTTCCAGCAAAGGTGAGGGAGAAATCTCCACCAGCGACATGTAGTTCCTTGCAGGATCCCTGCAAGCTGCTGACAATGCACTGCAATCCCAAGATGGACTCTGCACCTGGAAGGGCAGCAGCAGGTTGAGCCTAAGACCAAAAAGCAGAAAGGTTCAACATTCAAGAGTTCTTTTAATTTTTACATATAATTAAACTGTCTAACTGACACGATGCTGTGGATAGGAGTACCTTTGTGACTGAACCAGTAATCACCATTGTATTTTGATCCTGTTCCTAATCAAACTAACAATAAATTCTGGGCTTTGTATACCTGATGCACAAAACAAGACTTTGAGCAAAGGAATATATAGATGTGGAAAGGATATTTGTCCTGTCCCATTTTCATGTACTAAATTTCAATATGCTGCATATAAATAAGTCCATATGTTCCCAGAATCCATTTGGAAATCACTGCTTCCTCAGAGTGCTCATTATACCCAGACTGCTTCCTACAAGCATCCTAATCAGGCAGTGGTTATTCAGCTCCCTCAGCCTCCCAAAATACCACTCCTATTTCCAGTAGACAAGCTAAACTATGGCAAAGTCAGGTCTAATTTTCTTAAATCTAGGGATACAATCAAGGAATTAGATTTCTAAATATTTGTTTTGCTTTCAGTGGAAAAGCTCACTTCTCTAAATATAATTTTTTCTCTCTTCCCATTAGAAAAATATGCTCTGTTTCTGGTAACAAGCAGTGGTAGGTGTACCTACTCAGCATATCATATTGGCCCCCATGGGCTCAGACTGAAGATTGCACCTGTGTTTTCCACAGACTTGATTTAGGGAAGCTTTGGTGCCACTAAGAAAACAGATGAAATTAACTCCTACTGTCATTCTCTTTACCCAAAAGAAGAATTGAGCTCTGATTCCTGCTTTCTGAATGGGAATGGCATGCACATTAAAAGTCAGCTTTGGGAATTCCTTTTCTGTTATTACCACGAACATAATATCTCCACATCTCTCTTCAGACAATATTGTCAGTAATACTTTGTCTAGCTATAATTCTCCCCTTGGGAGCCAAGTACACTAAGACAACAGCTTTACAATTTAATTAAAGCAACAATGGAAAAAATATAATAATAAAGTGAGCATAACATTTCATGAGAGTCAGATACAAAGGAAGAGATTGTTGAGCATCTCACTGATAAAGTACTGAAATCATTTTACATTTTACAAATGAGAGTAGCAGTCCCAGGAGTTCATGCTGAAATGTTGAAGCTTGTAGGGTGCCTTTATAATCTCAAACTGTATTTAGAGAGAGAGGAAAAGGAGGCAAACCCAATATTTTTACAGCTAAAAAGAGCATAGGATGCATCCTACTTGTAGATAAGAGTAACAGATAAGACAGACTCTATACAAGAAATTTCTCAATAACATCTATTTAACAAGAATCTCTAATTTTGACTTCAATGCCAGCCAGAAAACAAGATTTTAAGGAAAGGTACTTGGTCTTTAATGTATATACTTTATCTTTACAGCTATGTTGTAGCTAAAGAAAGCATATTATATATAATAATATATACATTCTTTGTTTAACTACTGCTGAGAGACACTGGGCTGTGTATACTGTTCCTTGAAAAATTACTCAGGAAGCCATTTCTCTGAGGTAGGTCTAGTTTTTGAGTGGGAGGCTTCGCAAAGTGGAAGTCTTGGAAAAGTGAAATGCACAAAAAAGAGTAACAAGACAGGTTCAAAGGAAAACAGGCAGCTTAGGCTAGGGCATTCTACAGGGAAAGGCAGCCTAGTTCTGAGATGCAGCCACCAACAGTAGAGTAATTTTAAATAAAATAAACAAGGACAAGTTAGAGAAGGTGATTGTACCACAGGCATTCTCACAGGTAAGCAGGCAGTGCATTTACCTGCCATGCAGCTACCTTTCCTACCTCCCTCTCCATGTGGGCACTCCATGCACAGCCTTCAGAGAGTTTGCTTCCATGTCTTGAGAACTCTGTCACAATAGACTGGATTTATCTTTACTGGATTCTCTATTATTCCTCTCCTGATCACTTGTTTGCATAAATCTTCCCCTCTGCCTGTTGGTCTTGGAGGCAGAAAGAGAACCCCCTATTTTTTCCTTTCATAGGGAAGAGGTAATTCACTGTCTTCCCAGACAGATTATCTCATGAAATAGAGATTTTTTAGCTCTTCCTTGTCAGGTGAGAAGGGGCTCAGAGTGGGTGTCCAGCATCATCTGTGACCTTGTGTCAGCAGGATACAGGATTTCACAGTGCACTTTTGGTGGGGAACATAAGGACTGGCATATGCAGGATTAGCACAAACCCACACAGCCTGACTGTGGGCTTGGGAGGCACTCAGCATGGCAGAGACAAGATTCAGAGAGAGGAGATCTCTTTCAAGAGCTAGAATTTCTACAAGAGTGAAGTTTTACACTGTAAATAGTAAGAAGGTAAATAGAGTGTCCATAATTCCTTTTATAATGCCTTATGATGCCTTTTAGCTCTCACTACAGGCAGCCACACCTTCTGAGCATAAGACACACAACCACATCAAAAAGCTCATCTGACATTACCTCCATCACTGCTACTATGACACTGATCATGGCAATAACAGCATCTGAGGAAAGCATCTCTGGGATGTAAAGTGTCTTAATTCCCCTTTGTTTAGGGTTTTTTTAATCTGTGGATAATGTCTGCCTGAGATCCCAGGAAATATGGTAATTAATTAAAAATTATACCAATATGTGTGATTGAAATGAATATTTGCCAAAACCAGTATTTTCACACACCTGTTCTTTCCCAGATATGAGATGCAGCAGTTGGCAGCAAAAGCAAGTAGAGAGAAGAAACAAGTCCTCCTGTGTAACAGAAAGAATGTCCATTAGCTAAATAGAAAAATCCAAGATGACAAAGGGGAAATAACAGACTAGAAAGTTCAAGAATCCAAATTAGTGTTAACAGTTCAATTTATCTTGCATAATATTACAGTAATTGGATTGTGTCTATCATGCTGCTGTTGTGACACACTTGGTTTGCTCTCTTTGTTCCATCAGTTTCCCACAGAGACCTCTGTTAGATGGAGATCACTTTTGCAGACTCCAGCATCTCTGTTCTCCCTGCTCCCACTGCTGAAATGCACATGGCAGGCTGGGCTTCCAGCACCCCAAAGTCCTGCAGACCTGGGTGACCTGAACTGCCCCTCTTCACTACAGCAACAAGACATACACAAGGTGAAAAAGTTCTCATGTATTAATACTTTAAGACTAACTTAATGTGGCTATTAAGAATGTCAAAGCATATTTCTTGTCTTGGTGGTTTAGTCATCAGCAGTGAAAGGTAAAGGAGTAATTTTCATCAGCCACAGAAGACTGAATGTAGGTCATGGTGAGTTCAAAGACAAATAACTTAAGAATCAAAGTCTCAGTGGAATGCATCAGAGGTAATGCCAAGTAAATCACTGTGTCAGTATGACTGATTAAATATTAGCAAAGAATGTGAACTGATCTTTAAAAAGAAGAAAAATGAGCTTTGTATCTATTATGCTGTAAATATTTTTTTCCATGTTACCATTACATTCTCCATTTTATTGTATTGACCTATGATAAAACTATAATGTTTGCCTCAATAAGGTTAAGCATTTTAATTTAAAATCCATAAAGGTGAATCTCAACTAGAAACAATGCAAAGCTAGTCAACATTGTATAATACTCATTCAGAGCACTGTGGTCTTTTCACATAACTCTAACAGAATAAATGCTGCAATTCATCTTAAATCTCAAAAATAACCACTGAATTTCATGTGACTAATGTTCAAGCGAATTGTCATATTTCATGTGTAACAACAAAATCTTCAATCTCAGTGCTGTAATATTACAGATCAGCTAAAAAATAAAAATAAATTAAGAATATGCCCTGAAAAAGGTGAGTAGAAAATGCTGATATAGGAAAAAATCCCAAACAAAACTATCCCTTAACATATAATGTACCTCTGGATTATTATATTTTTTAAGATTCTAAAACACCCCTTCTACACATTAAAGCTCAGTAAGGAATGTCTTTGAAAGTTACCAATTTAAATTATAAACATCCTGGGTTTTATTAAAAATGTCATCTTGTGACGGGATGATAAGAGGAAACAGTCCGAGCTGTAACTATGATAACAGCACTAGTCATCCCAGAAACTGGTTAAAGGGAAAAATTAAATGACAAACACAAAAATGTTTTTGGGATGTACTCTATTTGGATAATAAAATGTTTCTAAACATGTCATGCATATATAAGAGAATAAGAGGAGAGGAGCAGGGCAGCAGTGGACAGGCTTTTTTAGATTTGTTAAGCAGGCATTTCAGACTCTCCAGGAGGAGAACTGCTTCTCACCATGTATGCACAGCAGCCCTGTTTTTTTCTTGAAAGAGTAGATAGGCTGGCCGTTTATAAGTTATGACCTGTCCACTGTAAAAATCTGCTTTTTCTTTACTTGCATCTTCATGTTTAAGCAAATAATTCAAAGAGGATATTACCAGAAGACATCGTCCTGTAAATTTCGATAGGTTGCCAAATAAGATATTTAGACAGACTCCTCTTCCTACAAGAAAACAAAAAGATATTTAGACACCCAGAAACAGTAAGCTCATCAGCTACAGAAAGGAGACATTTTACTGTCCAAGTAAACGTGAAGTCCTTTTGTTCAGTGCTGGAAAAGGCATCAAAATTCCTCTCACTCTCTGGACATCTCATGAGATTTCTCCAGCCTCAGGGCTGCAGAAACTAACTCTGTGCTTGAAGGTGGAGGTGCACATTAAAAACATAAGTTGAACAATAAGAGACCTGGAAAGCTCACCTAAGCTGCTCTTAAAACTGTTCTGTAACTCCCACATCTCTATTCATGGTTTATTTATAGGGGCTGACCCGATTGGTTACAGCAAGTAAAATGTCCTCTGGACATCCATCAATATACCCAAGCTGAACTATTAACCTGAGTTATCTTGACAAAGCAAACTTGTAAAATCTAATTTAATATACAATGCTTTAGTAATAATAGAGTCACAAATTTCACTAAGACTTCATTAGGTATTAATTTATGTCATAGGTTACATAAAGCATATAACTATACCTTGTAATGATTTCACCTTTCAGTGTTTTATTTTTGGCATTTAAATAAAAATACATTCAGTTATAATATTTGTATTGCAATTATTTCACCTTGGATAACTACAAATTTTGAGCTCTTAATTTAATTGCAGATGTTAGTCCTCTAGATCTCATAAATAGTATGAGGACATCTTTTTTTAATATTCTAATATTTTTTCCCTGTGCTATGTTTGATCTCTGTTTCCTGTTTTTCTTCTAATTTTCCTTCAGAACACAGTAGCATTTGATAGCTGTTTATCCTGGGGAAAGAAAAAAAAGTGTGTACAAAGGAATATTTTTATCTAACCATAAAATGATGCCAGAAACCCAACAGGGACCAAACACCATGTTGGAACAAAAATAGTCCAGAGATACATTTTCAAAGTTGAGCACCTGCTGTAAAATAACCATCTGTGTTTAACTGTAATTTAATTATAGGTTCATTCCTTTTGTGTACACTGGAAGGATCTCATAGGCCTTCCCCAGTTGGTCTGCAATCAACTTCTGGCATTTTGCAAAAGCAACAGACATGTTCGCTTAATAACACTTGCTAACTTTTTCCATCCCTGTTTCACCAAAAGTCTTCTGGGATTTTACAATGCTGTGGAGAAACAAAATAAAAATTATTACTGAATCTGAAATAAAAACCTGCATTAATTAATCACCTGCCCTAAAAAGCCAATATTATTGGCTATCGGATTACCATTTCCCTTTCCACGAAAGTAAATCAAGAATCACAGAGGTAGAAGATTTTTTATGATTATTTTTGAGGGGGAAAGAAAATCAGTATTCTCCAAAGACCTTCAAGCTACCATGGCAATCTATATTAATTGAAAATTGCAGTGTTCTGCACAATACCTCAAAGCAAAATAAAGTTCATAGACATTAATACTTGCTGAAACTTAGCCAGACTATTTGAATTTATTTGAATTAGAAGAAAAAACAACACAGCAACTTCTCATGGGTAGAAGGATCCAGTCAGAGACCCCAAATTCCATCTTAGTATGACCAACACACTAGGCCAAATTATGCAAATATTAATGGCTAAAGTTAGCCATCTAATAAAGGCTTGATGTCAGAAGAATTTTTTTCTAAGACTCTTTAATTGACTACTAACTAATTACAAGATAAAGGATGGAAGTGCATTATGTTTTCAGTGTACCTTTATATATTGCTTATATATACACAAATTGTTAGCTGCTGAATGCAAGTCCTGTGATGAAACTGCAGAAAGCATTGTAAAAGCCCTGAAGCCCACTGAGCCTTGTAATAAAAATTCTAATAATGCAAACCAGCAACCTCAGAAAAAAAGTGGAATTAGTCCTGAATTCAGCACTGGCTAATAATAGATCATATCTTGAAATATAAATATAGAAACTAGCTTCCCTGAACGTTCAACCACTATCTGCCCCATTACGAAGCATTTACATAGATAAGAATATAGATAAGGGTTTTCTTGTAACAGTTGTAGCAATTGGGAACAAAGAGACACAGACCTCCTTATGCATCCAAAGGAGATCTCTTTATTGTAGAACTTGCTCCTCTTTTATACCTTTAGTCTCAACCAGACAAAAGCAAAAGTTAAGAGAAGAAGGGCACACACTGGCTGCTCATCTGCAGTGCTGCTGTCCACACATCATAATCATCTTTCATCCCACAGCCAACTTCCAACCATCCATCCTGCAGCTGTGCCTTCCCAACAGGGCCTTCTGAGGAGCATAAACCTTTACAACTTTAACAATTATAACTCTACATCCCACAAACAGTGGCTAACAGAAATATCAACATTAGCAGGATACAGAAACTCTCATATATTCTTAACTGACACTGATTTACACCACAACGACACAGACTCCAATCTACAGAAGGCTGAAAATGACTCCTTTATTTTTGGGATGTGTCTCCCTTATATACTGTTTTACACAGACCAATCTGATTGGTGACAAAAAGACAAAACTCTTGAATCACATTGGTCAGACCAGAGGGACATCAAGAAGTCCCTCCTAGTAAGAGGAATGAAAAACAAAGTTACAACTACAAAAACACTTCTCTTATTTACAGAAAATTCCCTGAGAAAAGAATTTCAGAAAACCAGGTACAAAACCAGGGCTACACTTAACTATTAAAAACTATAACAAAATCAGCAATGAAGATGTCTACTCAGATAAAGCAGTAGTCTCCTCAAAATTATCTCTCTCTACTTCTCTAGCATTATTGCTGTTTAACTTTGCAAATCTCTAGGTACTTGAAGCTCATACATTCATTAAGCAAACTCCTGCAAGGGACAACATACTTTTCAGGTAACCTAGTAGTGCCAATTACCACTCAAAATCAGACCCACATTCTTTCCTGACAGCAAATCAATGCAATCTTCTAATCCTGAAGTAGCTTTGAGGTAGTGAGGAAGAGTGGCCAAACCCAAATTCACATGTAAACCTAGGTGTTATTGAAAAAATCTTGCACCTTTCTCACTGAGTTGGAGCACAATTGATGAATATTATTTGATTCTGTGTGAAGGAAAAACATTTCATCAAGTGGCATTCTCCCTTTTGGTGAAATACCTTCAAAGGAAACTCTAATGGAAATGACACTGAAATTAAAGTATTCAACCAGTTCTGTTCTGTCAAACTTTCTCAGTGCCACACTGATGTAAATCAAGTACGAAACACCTCTCACCTCAGATTTCTGTTGGTACTTGAGCCCCACACAGATCCATAGCAATCTTTCAAACATCCATTAGGAAATGCCATTCCAGTAGCAGCCATCTACCGGCAGAGAGGCTTTTCCTGTTTGAATTGGTTGCAACAACAGAGGCCATTCCATGAAATGTAAGCACAGACAAGGAAGCACATGAAGGAAACGGGCACCTTGACTAAGACTCTGGCACGTGATGAACAAGAGGAGAAGGTGGATGCATCCTTGCTAATGGACAACTTTTCTTCCTTTTTTCTTTTCTTTCGACAGCTGTGAACAAACAGCTCTAGACTTACTCAGTAGCAATTCCCAATTCCCTACCTGTCCTAGGGTGACTATGTATCCCCAAATCGTCTGTTCTGTGCTCTGNCTTTTCAGAGGAACCCCACTCGGAGATTTCCTCCCAAATTCGCCCTAAACCAGGACACTACCCATAAGCAGCTGTATGCATGATTTAGTCCAGCTGCTAAACTAAATCTAAAACAGGTGTTTTATTGCAAGTCTGAATGATCAAGTAAAAAAGTCTCTGAATAATCACCATTTCTAAAAAAAAAGAAAAACAGAAAAAAACCCCACCTCACAAGTTTATGAAAGGGGGAGCTTCAGGAATACCACCAGCAAACCAGGAAAAACCATGAGTAATTCTGATTGTTTTATCACATTCTTTGTACCAATCTTTTACTCGCAGCTGCACAACCCAGCTCTGAGCTGTGGATCCTCAGTCCTGAGGCCTGCAGCTGCTCCAAGGTGGAATTGACTGATGGATCTCTAAGCTGACAAAATTGGGCAAAATCTCTTTGGGAACCATCCCAGCAATGCCCATCCCTGCAGCCCTCTCTGGCCTCTGATCACACAGACTTTCCAAGCCAGTCTCTACATTCCCCAATTCCATGCCCTCATTTCAGCAGACAGGGTGTGTATTTCAGTGACTCAGGTCATATCTTACAGGAGACTAATTTTGTACAGAAGATATTACAAGCCTCTCTCTATTACAGAACACAGTGGCAGATCAGTTAAAGTTCTGCTACTACAGGTTCAAAGAAGAGGCATAAAATCAGAGTCCAGATGATTGCAGAGAGACAACAGCATATATAGAGATGGGAGGAATACCACAGGAGTAAATAATCCAGAAGACATTATTACAGGAGGACACAGAACATCCACTGCTCTGCAGAGGTGTCTAAAAAGCTGGGTTTGGCCCTAATCACTAGGTTCCTTCCCAAGGAGCCTTTTTTTCTCTGTTGAGGCTTGATAATGCTGAATAGTGTAAAGAAAAGGTGAAGGGGAAAATTCATTCACAACTGTACAAATTACACAGTAAATTAGAAACTGAAATTACAGTCTTAGGCCCGCAGTACCCTAAATAGTACCCAAAAAATATTGTTACGGAATTTTACAAAGCAGAGGTGACACTTAAACCATTTTTCCTCTCCTAATTATTAATTACAGTCTCCTCATATTCTGGACGCCCAGCAAACACTGCCTGGGCTACATGGACAGTCATTCTAGATGGAGTGCTTACCTTCATAATGTAATTTTCAATTTTTCTATTCAATTAAAGGGCTGGAGGTCTTTTTGTCTGTAAAAAAATATTGGTCATAAATCAATTCTTCCTGCTCTCCTCTTAACTCCAGAAAAAGAACTTTCTTTAAACCTTCTAAAAGCTCAGTTATTTGTAAATCTCTCTTTTTGCCTTTAAGAAATAGCTGAGTTTTCTTCTGTTTACACTATTCCCTTAATTTGCTTACAGCTAGGATTGATTAAACGCACAATAATTAAACCTTCTCTTGAAAGGCAATTTGCAATGGCCATGCTGCCATGCATTTTAGATTATATTTTTAAAATAACTGCTTCCTCAAGGGTATTACCTAACCTCTAATACCACTAAACATTTAAAGGTTTGCATTTAAAAATCCAATTTCACATATAAAAATAACTCTGTTTGCTACAAACCCAGTCTTCCCATTTCTTCCCAAACCTGCTCAAACTCTGCCTCTAACATATATTCCTCACTCTCTGATCCTGAAGTTATTTTTTAACATCAGGGGCTTTGATGAAATATCAAATTGAATAAGACCTCCCAAAGTCTTTTAAGACCATTACTAAACCTTTTATCAGAACTTTTAAATGCTGTTCATTGACCACAGGTGAAATTCTCATTACTGATAACTAATCACATTGCTTCCATAGATATAATCTGTTATTTATTGCACATGCTACTCTTGCTTCCAGTGACAGCCTCAGCTAAATTAGTTCTACTTAGATTTTACCTGGATGTTCAAACACATAATTTCTTAATTTATAAAAAGGGTAAAAAGCTGATATAGTAGAATGAAAATAAATGAATCCCAGTAACAACACAGATGACTAAGTGGCTGAATTCAAAATTTTAAAAATACATGTATTTTATTAAATTATAAATACATACATTAGGAATGTATTATTTAATAGTTTGGCTTTTGCACAGTTTCTGGTGAATATTAATTACTAGAGCAATTAACAACATAGAGAATACTTATAATGAGTTGAAGTCATATGCTTTACTGTCACCCTGGAGTTTTAAAGCACCTGCCATATGTTCTCCTAATAATTGCCACTTTTGCTTTCTGAATACTGTAAGGGAATTTATGAACTTGCGAAGCTTCTGAGATATATGCACTTGTGACTGGAAATGGGGAAAGAATGCCAAAAATGTTAGTTCATTCTTATGCAGTCTGATTTAATATGAGGTTAGACCTAAGGACAGAGGCTAAATTGATATATTTTCATGGAAAAGCGAACATCCAATAAAAAATTATCCTTTTGAAAGCATATGGAAAATTAGGGAAACTCTTCTGAGTTTAGCAGTCACAGGGATTTTCAGATCAAGTCTGTCTGATTGGGTTGCATTCCACCTGTAATGCATTTCTCAGTTGTGTTTTGTTTATTACTATTTTATTTATATCCATTTTCATTATTAACATGCTGTGCATGAAGTCCCCCAGTATTCACTCATTAAACAATGAAGTGTTAGCTATGCTTGACATTTGCTTGTTGCAACAAGCTGTACACAAATACATGGAATTTGATGCTATTTGTGAGCAGAATTTCTATCAATTTTGTACCTGATGTTTAAAACATCTCAAACTCTAACCAGCAAACATAAAAATTAGTATGGCTTACAAAGCAGACCTTTACAAATAAGATCCCTACATTTTATATATGCTGAAATTCTTCTGTTAAAAAAAAAAAAGAAAACAAATCATATTGCAAATAAAGGAACTCTAGCACCCTTATGAAGGAAGAAGCTGATTATTTAAAAGTATCCTATGCAACTCTCATTCACCACATGAAAGAGCCTTATTGTTTTGTATAATTAAATATGTAATTTACTGCAAGTCCTGTCATCCAAATCTAAAACCTTAGAGAGACTGGTCCTAAATTAATTGCTAATATAGCAATTTCCTTTTACTTCACTGCCAATAAATGCAGCAAACAAAGTTTTAATTCATCATCTCTTGATATTTTGGAGTTGAAAATAGCATTAGCTATTCATTTTACAGCCATGACAATATATTTCAGCAAAACTACGTGCTTTTTCTTGTGCTGAAGTCTGGGTTGTATTGAAGCAAATGAAGGATTCACTTTTTACCTCAGTGGAGCTGAAATCTCATACTAACATTTAAAGAAAACAAACCATTAGTCATAAAAGAGACATATTAAAAAGATAAGTCCAATTTATCAATATTTTTCTCATCAGAGGCTTCATACCAGAGTTGGTTGAGGAAATTTGCTTTAAATAGTTTTGAATCCTGCTCTTCTTCAGGAGCTACCCTGACTAAAAACATTCAGAATGCCTCGGTATTACTGGAAAAATACCAGGCACAGTCGCCCTTGTTAAATACAAAACAGGGGTTAACAGCAGATCACCCGTGGATCTATAGCTCTAATCTGCATTTTTATGTATACCTATTTATCTTTGTGTCTCTTTATGCAGAAATATGTGATGCCAACAACAGAAGAGTATTCCTTTGTAGAAAGTTTAAAGTTTTCTTCAGTGAAAATTGCTAGAGTTCATTCCTTCTGAAAATACCTGAATATTAAACAGGACATTTCCTTCAGCAAAGCACAAGTGTCTCTATCCCTCCCACTCCAAATCTTCACAGAAGCAGCATTTCTGGCATCTTCATATTGCTCTGTGTTTAAAATATTCTTTTAGCTTGATGTTATAATAGACGGCCCAATTCCCAGGGCTTTGATACCTGCACTCTTAGCAAACCTTTGCCCAATGTTTTTATTAACTCGATTTAATGGAACCTTTTTTATGGTGACCTTAAGAATTTAATAACTCCACAATGCAAGGACAATACCACCTGCAGGCTCTTCTGGGATTAAACTGTGGTAGTTCAATATGTCTGCAGGAAAACATAAAAGAAAAGCCAGAAAAAAAATGTCAGGAACTGCACAAATCAGTCACTCATTGCCAAAGCTGGGAATTATGCCTGGTTATGGTATCCTGCTCTGAGATGTGTGACATAAAACTCTGCATCTGATACATGCTGCAGCCTATTAATGCTGCTTAATGGTATTAATCTAGCTTTGATTATATCAGATATGCTGGCAATTTTCAATTCCAGAGTGTCTTCCTTTCTGACAGACACTCTGCATATCTTACAGATACGATCAATATATTATTAGTCAACAACCTGAGAAGAGGCACATAAATTAATCCTTTTCTGTCAACCCAGCAGTTTGTATTTGAGTGAAACCTCACCCTTGCAGTACGTGTGAGACTGATCCTAATCCAATTAGGGTAAAATGAACTTTTTTTCTATGGCACTCTCCATCTATGTTAACTCAACCCCCTGAAGACAGCTGCTCTGAGGAAATAACTTTATGCTTGACCTTTTATGGGCAAGGTTAAAATCAGTAGAGATACATACATATGCAAGGAAAGTCAATAAGTTTGCTCTCTCTCGATTCCTCCTTTAACCTCCACTAGCATCTGTAAAATAATGCCAGGGAACGCTGCTGGTTTCAAAGTGACAGGGATGTATTTATTTTACTTGCATAAAGGACTCTGTCACTTCAGCTTTACACTGAGAACAGCATGTACCTTTGTTTTGCTGAGGGGCAAATTAATATGGAGTGACAGCCCTGTCTGTAGTATTGTAGGATTTGACAAGTAGAGGATGTTAACAGCCTACAATATGCAAAACAAATCATTTCTTCTCTTTGTGATAGTTATCAGATATAATGACAACAACCATTAAGGAAACAAGGCTTGCTTGTATTATTTCTGCAGTAGAAAATATGGGAGAAAGGATAGAGCTAGAGTGCATTTGAACCCATTTTGATGGAAGTGGAATAGGGTGCAGTTCTGTATTAATGATGCAGTGCGTACTGGAGGGGCAGTACTTAACTGATTCCTTTTTCTCAGTTTTTCCCACAACAAAATGGTATATCATGGCTATGGGCCATGATTACTCTTCTTTCACCTAAACTTCCTCTAAATATCTCCCTGGACCTTACCTGACTCCCCTGTGTTAAAATTAAATGAATAAACCCCACCCCATCTTGCTGACTAGGTAGGGCAAGGAGGGTACCTGAAAGCAGGTTGCAACTAGTGTTACACCCCTGATTGCAGCCAGGAACAGAAAATTGGACAGAAAAAAGGCTGCTCCAAACTGCAGGAACAGCCTTCTCCTGGGAACCTCCATCATGTCCCTCTTCCTCACTGTCCATGCACACCTTGTGACAGGGAGCAGGTGTGTAACACACTGCTTTCTGTTCCTTAGCCCTGCCCGGATCAGCTGGGGTATTCACAGGAAATGTTAGCATCTCAAGAAATGACTTAACAGCTAAAGAAAGAAGAATCAAAATCTTTACTTTGTCAAGTGCAGTGGGCACCAGTCTCTTTTCCAGTCTGGATTCCCTACATATAACATTACGCCACTAACAGACAAAAAAGAAACAAAAAATCCACAAAAAACTTGGCCTCTGAAAACTTCCCAAGGCAAAAAAGATGAAGCAAAGACTGCTATTTCTCCATGTAGAAACATGTCATTTTAATGTCATTTAAAGGCACTGGAGTAGAGACTCCAGTAGAGACTATAGTAGAGTAGAGACTATATTCATCTTAAAATCAGCCCAATGTGTTTCTGAAGCACTGCTCTTAGCCTCTGCTGAGTCATATGTAATTTTAACAATCATTTTCCCTTGTTTAAAACTTCAGCATTTTTATCCCAACTAAGAGTTTAGTCCTGAGGTTTGTTCTACTTGATTTTTTTTGTTGTTGCTCTTTAAAACAGGCAGCTTCGTTTGATCAGGAAAGCCTTATTTTCCAGCATAATTAAAAAGGATAAAATAATTTTATCAAACTCTCAAAAACAAAAATAGCTCTGATTAAGACTAAGCAAAGAAATCTGTAGGTCTAAAGTTAGGAGTTTAAGTCTAGAGGAGTTATGGACAAATAATACATACATAACAGTGTAAACTTACATCCCATCACAGCATCTTAGTACCCAATTCCAAACATTTAAATCATCATAGTATGCCTGTGCTGTGACAGGAGAAGAACGAGCATTCCAGCTAATAACTATTTTCATTTCCTCATTAATGGTATAGCAACATGTATAACTATGTCAACTGCTGTCTGCACAGCTCCTTCTCTAGAAAAAACTCTGTTGTCAAATTCAGTTCTCAAAAATACCTACCTGAAAAAGACTCACATCCCCCTGGCACTAAGTGTCGTACCATGAAGGACGGGAAAAACACAGAGATGAGATGAAAGGAAGTGTCTTTGAAGAAATATTTCCTAAAGGTAAAATTGCATTCCTCTCTTTTTCCTGAACTTCCTCATCCCAACAAACTTCTTGGAAACTTGCTCTGTGGATGTTCTCAGGCAAGAAGAAGCAAGTTCACCATCAAAGCAAAGTTCTACTTTTCCCCAATGTCAAAAGGTTTTCCATACCCAAAAAATATAACTTCAAGGAAGAAATTATTGTTTGGCAATATTCTAGACAGCTTAAAAGGAGATAGGAGCTGCATAACTAAAAGCTTTGTGTGACACAAACTGTCACAAATGCTGCTGAATATCTGGCTCTAATCAATGGTGGCAGTGATCCCTGTCTGACTTGACTCTGTGAATTTTTCAGTTCCCAATATATTCAATCATACTCACAAATATGTCATGGAACCATGGAACTGAACTGGAGTTTCCAAGAGTTTTCTTTTATGGGACAAAATACTACCTGCACACAGATCTTCATATACAAATTGATATTAATGGGGCTAATATTTGATTTTACACATAAACACACCTATATAACTTAATTTACCAGGCCACAACTACCAAACACCAGCAGTCAGTTCACAAGGAGATTGTAAATCCAATTAGGAATACTTACACATACAGGAAGATTCTCCTTCAGAATATCTTTTCTTGCTAGTGGGATGCCAATGAAACATATGATAAAAGCAGTGTTGATATTTCAAAGTAGCATGCAAGAAAGCACAATAAAATTAAGAAATCAAAACAAACCAAATTGCAATAAGGCCAAATCAAACTATTAATTCTCTAACCTGGAACACAGATCTTTTCAGTTAAGGATCATGCTGCAAGGTGTAAAGTTTGATTGCAAGTTCATATTTTTTTATTGCAATAGTTTCCTGTTTGTTGTTTGAAGAAAGACTTTGACTTTAGTGTTTTGATACAGCAGAGGTACTCAATCTCTCATCACCAAAATGCTGTCATAGCAGGAAACTCACTGAAATATTTGTTCTGTATCAAAAAGCTGTTTGGGTTATTTTTTCTACAGAAGATACTTTCCTCCTTTTATCTTTGAGTGGACCTCAGACTAGAACTGGGAGTGTTTTGTAATTGGAATAAAGACTCTGAGAAGTACTATCATGCACTGAAGAAAACCAAGAATCTGAAGTACTTTAAAGTCAAAAGTAAGTTTTAATAACATATAGATTAAAACACTCTACCAGCAATAACAGGGAATTAAAAGATGGGAGACAAAGAGTATTCATGAAATGAAATTCAGATACTGGTTATTTCTTACCTAATAAATGGAATGACAAGCAACAGTGTGAAATGTATCATAGCAAACAGTTTCATAATTGTATTTTTTAAAAGCACTATTCACAATGGCAGAATTGTTGCAATTCTTAAAAGATTTCAGTAGTCCTGCGTTTCTCCCCAGATACTTTTTTCTATCTTATAGCTGAAAAACTTAAGTATTCCAAATCTTAGAAAAGGCTATTTTTACCCATTTACACTTGAGAAATATTAAATACAACACTTTATAGAGGAAAAATAAGACACACACAACCATGCCTACATCTCCTTGGAGATAGCCACAGCACAATAGAGCAGGTCTCAGAAAGGGCAACTATCACATTATTGCAAGCTTCAAAACTCAACAATGACTTTTTTATTAATAATTTCAAACCCTGTCTTAGGTTTTTCATCAAGAATGAAGAACAATTAAACTCTTACTATCTTTTCCCTAATGGCATTTGGAACTTCTACTGAAAATTTTTGAATTTGCTGTGTGCCCAGTAAAAACATACAATGAAATATGTTTAACCTTTTCTTTCGTTTCAGTTCACAGCTTCTCTAACAAGGTTACTGGAAGCATTCTAATATCTGAGCCTATGCCTCTGACATGCAATAATGAAGTATTTTGTTTGTATGCTACTTGAACCCAAGCTGCATAGAAGAAATCACACTTCAGCCAGCTCATCTTTCTTATTTCAGTTTAGTTTGATTAAATGCTCATGAAACTTCTGACTCCTCCAATGGGGCAGCAATGGGTAGATGTAATCTGAAGACTACCACACTGATTTTTACAGAGACTGACAAAGACAGTTGGGAGGAATGACTTTGTCTTAATTCTTAAGTTAAGTTTCCGCTTCACTGCAAAGAAATACTATTTGAACTGTGGTCCTCTTCCCCATTTCCTCTTTTCTCTCTTTCATTTAAAAGTGACTGATAGAAAATAAACTAAATAATGACAAGAAAGTAAAACAAAAAAAGTAGAGGGGGGGAGGAAAGCACACGGGCTCAAGAAAAGCAAATTATTTAACGTGGGAAATCTTACTTGTATTTTCTTTTCTTGTGTGCATGTCTTTTGCTTTCCCTGTTAAACCATCTTTATTGCAACACATGGGTTTTCTCACTTTTCCCCTTCTGATTGTCCTCCCCATCCCACTGGCAGGGGAGGGAGTGAGCAGCTGTGGGGTGTTTAGCTGCCAGGTGGGGTTAAACCATGAGACCTACTCAGGATCTAACCAAAACCACACTTGCTGCAGAGCCACTGCTCACACTGAAACAAAGCCTAGCTGCCAACAAATTAAATGTGCAGCCTCACACTGCACAAAAAGGAAAAACGCCTCATATCTGGATATTGGTATGTGTCTCTTTCCAGTCAGTCCTAATTAAATATAATCTTAATAAAGACATTTTTTTTGGTTCACAGAATATAGCCTTTCAAAAAACAATATTATTGTTTCATATAAAATACAGTGACACTACCTCAAGCAAAAGTAAAATCTATTTCCAATCACAAGTTTAAAGGAAAAGATAATCACTCTATGTCAGCCGCACTCAATTAATTTCTCCTCAATAGCAGCATTCCAAGAAGCTTAACTAAACTATTTGCTAAAGAATAACAAACCGGTACATGGTACTACCCTTCCACATGAGTTTTGGTAACTGCATTAAAAAGGAATAAATAAACCCTGGAAACCTTGAAGAATGAAGAAAAACCATGTCAAGTAATTTAATAACCAGTAATTAAACCAGTTTTCAATCGAATTGAAAACATTAATATTTTTCCATAGTGTGTTCTGAAATGGTACTACCAATTCTTTTGTTGGTAATGAAAATACCTTAAAAAACCCTGCAGAACCTACAAATACGTTCCTCATCTGGGAGTTACAAGTGGGAGCACATTCTGTACACTTTACAACTCATCTGCCAAGAGCCCTGGAAAGGTGCTGAGGTCTTGCCTTCTTCAGCATTCAAGTGTTTCTCCAACAAGTCTCAACAATGGCTCTGGATGAAGCCTTGCCACTGAGAGCTCTTCATCTTTCATTCTGCTTTCAGAAGTTATTTTCCCTTTATAAAGACAGACTGAAATACCATCAGTACTTAAAAAAATCTCTGGGATTAGTGCTGGAACATTCTGTAATGAAAAACTAGTTTGTTGTCTGGGACACTGGGGCAGAGTTTGTACCACAGCACTGTTCAACTAAGACAGACAGAAAGACATGCACGGGCGCAGGACTCCCAAATGAAGTCTGAGCATGTGAAACAATTTGTTGTGTCTTGGGATCCTGTTTTCACCTCATGTCAATATTTAAAAAACATTTTAGCTTAATTTTATGTTAGGTTTTTGCTAATACAGATGAGTTATTTGTGTGAGCATTCTCTTAGTTCCCTCTTTCTAAAGGGCAGGAGAAGGATCTACCTTACCTGATTTCTGAGTCCTGTCACCCCTGCTGATCATTCCCTAGCAGCTCATGGAGAGACTATGCAGCTGATTTTTGTTAGATTTAATTTTGAATAAAATGGATAATCTGCATGGGAGACTAAAACCCGACTTCTTGATGTACAGATACCCTTGCTTAGATCGATGGATCCTATCTTGCTCGCCCAAATAAACCTGAGATTTTGGGAATACAGAACTAACGTACAAAAGGTCACCTAAGATACAATCTGAATAAAGAAGTTTTGTTTTGTTTTGCTGTAACTCTGCAACTCTCATTATAATTATTGGGATTACTAAAATTGAAAATCAAGAGGCAAATTAATGGCAAATATCCTAAGTTAAACCATAGTAAAACACTTGTTGAAACTGAAGTGCAAGAAGACTCAGATCAATCGAAAATGGATGACAGAAGGAAAGAAAGAAGGCTCACTGCTCTTCTCCATCTGTATTGACAGCATGAAGTCGAGAGGGTCAGAAAACAGGCAAGAACAAACCATTTTTCTCTTTCTCTTCTACTCATCTTTTTCCCCTCTACTACACAGGTTCATATTTCATCATCTTCTGAGGCTAACAAAATTTCAATTTCTGTGTACTTCTAATGAATTTAACATGACATCATCACACCACAACTCCGACATTTTCTGCTGTAGTGTGCACTTTTCCCAGGAGTGATTCTCAAGGATAGGTCAAACCCACAAGATTTCATCAAGTTCTCTCAGCAGAAATGTCAGCATATTATTACTGACCAGGAAAATTTATAGCAAAATAAATATCTCAAGGGTAATTTCTTGTTCTATTAAGCAAGAGAATATTACTTCCAACAAGAAGGCTGATGTGATAAAATACAGTTACAGAATTACAAAATGAATGATATGAAGTCTCTAGAAAGATGTTTAAAGAAGTGACCAACCATCAGTGTTCTTGACATTCTAGAGAAAATTCCAGATATGCAAACATGTTTAAAATGAATTTTTTGTATGGTTTATGTTATTATTGATGATTTGAAACCAATTAGCAATGAATAAATTGAGAAATAAAATTCCATCTTCCTGGTAAAAGAAACTGATTACTTTTGTACACTGCTTTCTAGGAAGGATAATGCTTTCTGAATTGAGAAGTGCAGTTCAGAGCATTCTGCAACAAACTGTGGACTACAAGATGTCTCTAAAAAAGAAAAACTTTGTCATCACAATAAAAGAAAAGTTTCTATTCTTTCCTTATACATGTAAATCGTGCTAATATATGCTTGGCAGGGAAAAAAAATAAAAGTATTATTTTACATGTAATATAGGCTTATCATAAAGATTTTCCACCCTCTTTTCTAGATCCCTATCAATACACACAGAACCATGCATCCCTTTGATCAGGGCCCTTGTCAGCCAGCCATTTAACTGACACCTGTGCAAAAACAGCCTAAACACAACCTCATTTCTCAGATGCTGCTAAAGACTTTAACAAATGAGAAACTCGGAAAGGAAGCATTGCTCAAAATACTTAAGCCAGATTTGAGGCTTCAAATGAATGGAAAAGTTTGAGTTGGAAGGCACATCTGAAGGCCTGCAAAGACCAGCTTCAAAGAGTGATCAGGTTATTCAAGGCCTTGCTCAGGCAAGATTTTTAGAACTGCAGGGTTGGAGTTTCCACATTCTCTCTGGACAACTTGTTCCAGAGCGTGACCTAATTGGCATCTTACCTTATATTTAAAAAATTCTAATTTCCAATTATTCTGCTTTATTTCTACCTACTCATTTTACAATTTTCTAGCACTACAGGAAAAGAAAAAGAAAAAGCTGCTGATAAAAGCTATCATGACACCATAGATAATTGTGAAAAGCTCAAGTATAAAATACACATCAGAAAACCCATGTTTATTAATTTCATTTCAACATGCTATTACTTCAGTGGCCTACACTGATCTTTACCACGCTTTTTACTTGTTTCAAATGTCAGATAGTACACTGCAAGGAATTTGGTTTATTTAGTTTGACAGACACTCCAAAAAGACTCAGCAAACGGACAGCTGACTATTTGCAAAGATTCAAAAAGCCTCCCATCCTTATCTGAGTGAAAGTTTCTCTGATAAACCAAAGTTTAGGAGGGTAATGCAAACAATTTCTCTGACACTGACCTAGTAACACATGCAAGTTTGGTATGAGATATTGTTCCCAATAATGTGGTCAGCACACAACTTGAAATGTTCCTTCAGTAACCACATGCCCAGGTGCCAAAACAGTTTTTATACTCTGGGTTCTCTTAGAACTCTCTCTCAGTGAATTATCCTGCTCAATTAAAAAAACATAAGGACACTAAAGAGGTGGGAAGATGTTGTAAGTCCCTAAAAATGGACAGTGCCAAAAGCTGGAAGCTGAAATGACACTAACCAACTTGGGCAGAACAGTGGGTGTCTCAGCCCCTTCAAGGTAAAGCATCTTGAAGAAGGAAGCAGATGTACATTTTCACTGGTTGCTACAGAGAAGGGTAAGAAAATGGTTTCATCACCTGCCCTTAGGAGACTCTGGCATAAAGAGAGTAGTAGCCCTCAAAATTAAAAGAAGGCATTTGATGTATGGTGGTTCATTTCCTGAAAGTGAGAATATATCTAAAATTCTTATTTTTTTTAAGCTGTTTGAAACTAATTGCTGCTTTCCAAATTTTGTTTAAAATTTGCTCCTTTTGCCTTCAACTTTGTTTTCTTTTTGAAATGGTGGGAGCTTTGGTGAAATACAATGTGTACAAAGTAAAGAAATTCCAATCTTGATCAGAATAGCAGAGCATCTACCCTACTAGCTAGTCCCAAATACTTCTGAATAAGCCATAAAAAATGCTGAATTTCCCCAGAGAGAGCATAAACTCCTGTTTCCTGCTTCTTTTATCAATTCCAGATGATAATTCTTAAAACCCTCCAATGTTGATCTATATGATCTTTCAGGTCTCTTCCAACCCCCTCCAGTCCTTACCATTATATGAAATACTGCAAGGCAGCAGCCTCCCCAGACAAAAAATGTCCTGTAGAGTGGACATGTTTGTAGTATTATTCTGGGGTTTTTTGTATTTTTTAAGTTTTTCATCACCAGTGCTTCTCTTTTAGCAGTGCCAGCCAAGGCATCCCTGTAACACACAGAACTGTTTTGCTGTGGGGTCAGAATGAGACAACATGACAATTCTAACCTGAAGGGATGCTCAGGTCATGAGTCTTCATTGGTCTTGTGACCAGTGAAACATGGTAATGTGCCTGATTTAAACAAATCCCAAAACTGCGATAACTCTAGAAACCTGGTTCTGCATTTTTATAGCTCTTATTCTCCTTATAATCTAAATTTAATTAGAGATTAATTTCTGACTCAGGAAATCCCCTGATCTCAAAATTCTTTGCTATTTTCAGAGCCATTCCTCACACTTAGCCTTCTAGCTCTCTCACCTTCATGTCATACCATATGCTTTTTTCAAGCTCACCTTCCTTTGCTTATCTTCTGCTTCTGTGCTATTAGTAATGCAAATTGACTGCCAAAGCCCACATGAACATTCTCACTCCTTCCCCCTGTCTCTTCTTTAAGAGTTTAATATTCTTCTCGCTTTATTATACACTGATTTTGCAAGAACCTTTAGCTCATTCCCTTGGCAATAATGCTCACATTTGGCCAACAGTCAAGAAACATTGACACAGACCTGCTTTCAAACCAGAAAGGACTTACCAGACTGAAGGAAAGGATATGTGGTTGGATTTCCTGGTTTTCCAGCCCATTTCCATGATTAGAGTATTGCAAACTGGTTACTTCTCCCCCTGCTTACCCCCCTCTATATCTAAGACAAAAGAAGAGCACATATCATTTTCTCCTGATTATAGCAGGAGTGTTGTTTCTCTGGGGGTTAAATACTTGGGTGCTTTGGATTTCTTTAGTCAGAAAATGAAAATTTCATTCCTTTAAAGCTCATGGATATATAAGATTTTCTGACTATAAACCTGTCAGGTGCAGACTTATCCAGACAGGAGTGACTAAGAAGGTGTTCTTTGTTCTCTTCTACCTGCTGTATTACTTAGCACAAATAAAAGGACAAGTGACCACACTGTAGGTCTGCAAGCTCAATTAATGTGCTTCACTGCCTCTAATCTTCCCAATTACTGTTGAATTTTCAGTCAAGAAGCATGACTGATTTTATAACACAAATACCATTTTATTTTCTTTGGTTCTTATATAACTGTGGTTATTTATTCTTTGGTACTTGAGAATCATTTTTCAGTAAAATCAAAAGAGCAAACTGAACATATTGCCAGTAATCCAGCGCAAAAAAATCATAGTGTTAATTTAATGAGAGCTCAGCTATTCATTTGGCAAATGAGACAGTGGAGTGGCACTGACATATGTAGAGCAGGGACCAGTCTGAGATGAAGTGGCAAAGAGCAGCTTAATGTAACTCACTGATAAAACTGTCACTGATCTTGCTCTCTATCTAGAATTCCAAGAGAAAATGATGGGAAAGACATTCTGTGCCATTAATGATAACTGAGTAAAATGTGCCAATGAGAGATAATAACACACCTACATAACACAGACCATTAAGCAGCCAGTTACGACAGTCTCAAATAACACAAACAAATGAAAATAACACTTATGGTCAAACCCTTGGCTTATTAAGCTGTTGAATGCTTTTCAGAATAATTACTATGACCTGGAACCTATAATTCAAAAATTTAAACTACTGCCCTGTCTGCTTTCCCCCAGTTAATAATTATTTAATCCAGCAATGTCAAGATGTGCAACAGTAGTAAGGAGAACTGTGCTGAAGGAAAGGCCTTTGTCTGCAATTCCATCTGCAGAAATAAACAGAAAGGACTTCTACCCCCACGAAAAGCCACTGCCAGTGTGCTCTCCCAGGTATGTAAATAAAATTTGCTTTGAGGTTAAAAGCAAAGGTGAATAAAATTGAAAAGCATATGGGAAATATCTGTAGCATCTTATTTATCCTCTTCCCACTGCACTGGAGAGGTGTATGAGTATTTTTTGATCTATTTTTTTGATTTCTTCTCTAAATAACACGTACACCACACTTGTCCTTTCTGCACACATGGGGCTGATGCAAGATCTGACTGAAAGAATTCAGAGATACCACTCCCATGGTTACCTTTCTTATGTCTTTATGGGAACTTCGGGTTCAATCACAGGAAGGGAAAAGACAAAGGGTTCTTGAAAATATCCTTGAAGGCATGTGATGGCCACTTACATATGCAACCCAAATGAGACCTGTGCACACCCCAAGTATTGCATCCTCACATCTTTTATAGACTGTCAGATGAGAGTGTTGACAGGACCACAGCAGACAGCAGCCCTCTGTGAGGACACAGTCCTCCTGCTCTCCTTACCTCCCCTGCCTTGGCCCACACAAAGGCGGACACTCATTCTCCCTCACAGAGTGGATATTATCAGCTCCTGCTGGTCTCATTCCAGCACTGGGAACATCAGGTCAGTTACCCTGGGTCAGTTTCAGCATCCAGAGAAATGAAGGCAGTACACAGCTGGCACCACCAAAACTATATGGATTTAACAACTCTGGAGTGCTGGGGACTGAGGGGAGCTGGGTCATAAATGTCTCTTTGGAAGTGAGACATAAGCTAATACTGTAACGAAACAAGGGCAACCCCCTAATTAAATCAAATTATGTTTTTTCAAGGATTTTAAACATCATTGCAAAAATCTTGCTCCATAATATTTTTCTATTTCTTTCCACATAATTCTGTTCATACTGATTAATATCCAAAATCTTCTTGCAGTAGACACAATTTATAAACTAAAAGTATGGATAACTAAATCCCCAATTTAAATATTTCCTGCACTGCAATTTAGTGCCACAGTTTTCAAACACAGTTTAATTTCAACACTTCTTAGTATTTTTTGTTGTGAATAATGATAAAATGTTTTTATTAGGAAAGCCTAGATCTTATTTCATGCCAAATCAGACCAGACACTGTAATGCAACGTTGTTTCTTTAAGTAAAATGAAAAATTTATAAGCCTTTAAAAAAGCACTTTACTGCTTATCTTTTAATTAGGGGGAAAAAAAAGTTTGAATCAGGGCTATATAAATTTCTGCATTCATTTCCAAATAAGAAAAATAGTTTTACTTTTTATTGAAGCAAGCTAGGTTGGTGAGTGTCTAGATTCTGGAATAAAGCAAACAGAGAACAAATCTTGTGCACATTCCCTAAAACAGTGAGATAAAATTCAGATATCTTTTATTGCACAGATTCCTATAAAACATAACCTACTAGCTTCCACTTTTTCCTTTTTCAAGATTATTGAAGTAATCTGTTAAGTGAGAGGCACTTTAAACAACACTCTTCTTCCACTGTGATGTCATCTACTTGGTTTAGTTCAAGTGCATCTTTATCATTCTACTCAAATGCAGTTGCCTTGGTTTTTTTTTTTTCCTTGACTTGCTGCTTTGTTTTGCTTTTGTCAGTCTGGTTGCGGATTCTCTCAGGCAAAGATCAGCTGTTAATATGCACAGCATCTCTCTGAAATCAGGACTTTTGAAAGGTTGTTAATAATGTTCTTGGAGAACTACCACAAATCATGAATAAACAGGAAGCTTACACATCGGCTGCTAGATCGCATCCTTTTATTTTCCTCTCTTTGTTCATCACTTCATGTACCAGTGACAAAATAAACCTTGGGCATATATACACACCATTTAACCCAAAAATGATGTCCAACCATCTCGTCCTTTGATTCAAATGGGTATTTTTTCTTAATGTTGTGCTCAAATAACTGCATTCTGCGACAAAAAAATGAACTCACCTTGTTTATCTCCTTGTCCCCTTCAGGGACACATCTCATTAAAAGCCTTTTGGTGCAGTGTACTCTTTCACAATCCCTCCAAGGAAATGTAAAAATTATCCGATACTGTAGCTTTTGCACTGTCTCAAAAATCAGTACCAGGATTTCTGATATTATTTAAAACAACCTGACACGGAAGTAAAACCTTTTATTGTGCCAAGTATTCTATGAATTATTAATTTGTCCATTAAACTTTTGCCTGCAATAGGAATAAATTAAAAAAGGACAAAAGTACTTTGAAAGGTGAAATTTCAAGTGGTCCGGCCTTATAAGCCAAAGTCCTAGAGCTGCATTTGTGTTTACAATGAAACCTCTCTGCTAGTTTTAGGTTTGAAAGTTTATGGTATCACCACAATGCATAGTTCAGTGGGGGGATTCAAACAGCAAGAGGAAGAAGATGGCAGACACATTTTGATGAAGCATAGCTGCAGTGTCTAAAGATATCTTTGCATAATGCTGTTAATGGCTTACTGAATTGATCTGCTCAATTTGTGCTATTTAACGAAGCAGAGCACCTGACACTTTATCATAAGCCTGTACTGGTTAAAAGTGTTTAGCTAAATGTCTGTACTGCTAATGGTATTTCCATGCCATATTTCACTTTGTAGATTTGCAAAAATAATTGCGTGGATAAATTCTAGGCATTTCAGACTTTGGAAAGCACACTTTGGGAGGCAGAAGACAGACTAGTAAAGAAAAGGCCCAGCAGCTTTATAATATAAAGAGTGTGAATAGCCAATAATTGTGCCATAATTAAAGAAAATAAAACATGTCATCATACTCCTAGGTGGAAAAAGCTGGAAACCAATCACGTCTGGCTTTAATAGTTTCAGTGCTCTTGTGTAGTATAAATCTAGCAAAGTAGAAATAAAGGCTACAGCTTCAGAAAGAAAACATTCAGGTGTTCACATTGAGAAATTGCTTCATTCTACTCATCAGCTTCTAAAATTTAGATAGACCTTTAACAGTCTTCTAAAAATGCATTTATAAGTTCAGTATTCACTAGTTTGTATTTTTTTTTAATAAGATCCATACATTATGTTTATATCAAGAAAATTAACTTTCCCTGCTCTTGGTGGCAATGAATGAAAACAACTATAGGAGCAGAACACATTTGGTACCATTAATAACCTGCAGTTGTCATTGAACTGTTGACACAATTAGAAAAATCTCTTAAAAGTTGTCAGACACAAAAAACTTGTTTGCCCAGCTGTATTCTGGGTCCTCTGGAGTTCTAAACAGTTTCATTTGCAAATGAATTAAGGACACCAAGGCCAAAATCACATTTCACACAACATAACACATTGTGAAACGTATGTTCATCATGTGGGCTGGTTCTTGTTTTATCTCTTCAGTGTAAAATATACCTTGAGACTTTCACTCTGGGTTAATTTGGACAAACTTTTAATCAGTATTAGCAAAATAGACATGGTCAAAAAATTCAAGATTAGACTAGCATATGAACCCCCTCAGATTGTAAAGAAGTAATTCAGAAAAAACACTGAAAGCATCTATATCAATAAAAGGTTGAGCCTTTCAAATAGCAGCAATGACTAAATGCTACAGAAATTCATGGTTTAAATTATTTTTTCACTAGTGTACCATACTGCCTTTAAAATACTTCTAAAAGTCTGGGAGTAGAGAAGTGCTTGATAGCAATGTGATCACAATAAGCTGTTCTTTGTATTTCTGAAACTGGTTCACTGGTTCCATCAGAACTGACTCAATTTGCATAGAGGCCCATTAGTAGCTCAACAGCTTAAAAATGCTGCTTTAAGCCTTTAGCCTTTCATGAGCTTTGCCATGGAAAAGCAGGTAATGAACATCAATAACCTGTATCACATAGATCAATCCATATTATATGGGGGTCAACTATTGCATCAAAAGATTACATATTACAAATATTTATATACTGCCTTTATATAGTACCTTACCCAGGGAAACATTGTATTTCCAGCTGCTCTCAGAAATGACTGAAGACAACACTAACTGAAGAGAGAAATCCACTCATTCATTAAATCCCTGTGGTCCCCCACTTTCAGGCCTGTAGAACCACATGTACACTGGGAGAAATGTCCTAGGACACGAAGAGCTGCTCTGACAGAGTAAGCTGGCACCATATCCCCTTCCAGAACAAAGCAGCACCACAGACTCAAGTGCAAAGGAAAGACAACCTTGGAATTCAAATTTCTGGCCAAAAAATGGAGCCAGTTAGGATTCAGAGCTGAGCTTGTCCACAAACCTTCACTGTAATTCTAAACCAACGGATTCAGGTTCAATTTTTGGCACTGTCCCATTAAATTGTTTCCTCACCAATTATGTAACAATTCTTGAGCTGCAATTAAAGATTTCTGTAGAAAAAAATACAGAAAAGAGCAACTCTGTCTCTAATTTAAATGGGGGTAAAACCTAAATACCAGACTTGCCTATCTTGTCCATCCAGATATGACCAGTAATAACAGTAATAATCCAGATAACAGTAATAATCTATTACTGGATGGGAGGTACTCAATACAATAGAAGTTATAATTTTTGTTGAGAGGCTGCATGCGCTCTTATAATACATATAGTATTAAAGGGTTCAGGGAAAAAAAAATGCTGAAGTACCGAAGGTACAAGATAAAAACTCACACCAGCAATTTCTAACCTGCATAAATAAAATACTACCTTTTCTAACAACTCCATTGCCCAGCCCTAGTAGAGAATATGTAGAGTTAGGAACTAGCATACATTAATGATTCCATTATTTAGTTCAAACAACAAATTGCATTTCTTAACAAAGACAGTAATATAACTTGTGAAATGTTAGGTCCAAACTAATTTTACCAAAGCCCTCACAATTATCATTTCCTGTAAAAATTTAGGCTCCTTTTTTCTGTAGTAGGGAAAGGGAAATAAAAATCATTGACACTCCTGTAATAATTTTCACCAAAAAAAAGCCTCCTTACTAGAGAGGATAGATATTCATTGGTGCTTATAAACACGTTTACTGTTCTAAATAATCCCCAAATACTAAGTATTACTTTCCATTTACAAAATTGAAAGTCAGGTACAGGGCACTTTTTCCCAAACAGATGGCACAGCACCTGGAGGTTCAATTCCCAGGAGGTGGTAACAAACACATGGTAGTCACAAGAGTCAATAAGTCTCAAAAAGTGAGGCAACACTCTCCACTTTGTTCAGAAGGAAGTCAGCATGACACCATTACCTGAAAAATGCCCAATAGCCTTTAATTTAAAGGAATATTTTGCTACAAATCTCGTCTTGATTTATAATTGCCACCCTCATGGATGAAGAAGTGGGCATGAGCCAACAGTGTTTGCTCTCAGCCCAGACTGCCAACAGCATCCCAGGCTGCATCTGGATGGGCAACCAGCAGCTCAAGGGATGGCATTCTCCCCCTCTGCTCTTTCCTGTGAGAGTCCACCTGGAGCCCCATGTCCAGGTCTGGAGTCCTCAGCACAAGGAGGAACTGAAACTGTTGGAGCAGGTCTAGAGGAGGCCACAAACACAATCCCAGGCTGAAACACTGTCTCCTGCAAAAAGAGGCTGAAAGAACTGGGTTGTTCAGCCTGGGGAAGGGAAGGCTCTGAGGGGATCTCATTGCATTCTTCCAGCATTTAAAGGGGGCTAGAGCAGGTTTCCCAGAGAAGCTGTGGATGCCCCACTCCCAGAAGTGTTGAGGGCCAGGCTGGATGGTGCCCTGAGCAAGCTGGTGCAGGTGAGTGACATCCCAGCCCATGACAGGGGCTTTAAGGTCCATTCCAGCCCACACCATTCTATGACTTCCTACAAGCTCTCAAAATATTATCATCTGCTCCCTCTACATCTTACAGCACAACCCACTTTCTCATCTTACCTGACTTTCTTAAGTGCCCTGAAGTTGTCCAACAGAATGCTCAGTTCCATGGTATCTATTCTGGTTTTGTAATTCCAGTGATGTCACAGCTCTAACCACGCCTTGTGCCTGCTTTCCTTTTAAACCCCACCTCATCTGTGGGCTGGGTCTCCAGCCTCTTTGTTTAAAGCTCTGAGTCCTCAATGTTTGTCTCTTGCTGCTGCTGGAAATTCACAGTAGATTCTTATTCCCTTAGCATATGAAAGTGAAGTGTTTCTAAAGTAATAATCCTGTATGTATATTGCTCAGAGCTGGTGAAGCAGTGCTTGTTGTTAAAGCACAGCAACAAAAACATGCAGCCTGGCTCAGCATATTGGGTTTTTTTTCTGCACACTGAATGTGCTCAGAATTATTCTTGTTTTCCAAGTTCCATTTCATCAGCTGTCTTTACAGAGCAAACTTGACAATTCACTGTGTTTAAGGAATTTTATTTCAGGAAGTCTGCTATTCTTGGTGTCTGCATAATTCAACCACAGATAAAATTCAGTATTATCTTCACGGTAAGTACACTTTAGATATTGCAGCAGTCCACATGCAACATGAAGTTATATTTTTTATGGTCAGCCAGGCTGATCATAGCCAGGCTGGAAAGATTTTCAGTAGGAACATTCCCTCACCTCTCAAGTTGCTTTTTCTTGAGGAATTTTAAAATCTGCAGTCTGAAGTAAGAAAAGGACAGGAAAAAGTTAATTCCCTCAACTAGAAAGGACATCATGCTTAAAACACTAATTCCTGACATGTTCAGTTCCCAAGATGCCCATCTTGAGGAACTGAAGCACTTGCACAGAATGATACACTGTGAGAGTGGCATTACTTAGCCCAAGTTAAACAGAGAAGTAACCCTATTTCTTCCCTTAAGCACCAAACAAGGGAAAACCACCACTTAATCTTTGGCATTTGCTATTTACCTTGTAAATCATGGCTCAGCAGGGACACTTGCTGCTTCTACCCTGTAAATATAACTTGGTTGGAACAGAATGGGCTCACAGTTATCTTTCTCTACAAAACTGGTATAAAACAACAAAAAATTTGATTTTTTTATAAATAAGTAAAAATCCTGAAGGACATTGACTAAATAAAATGTGATTTTAAAACCACAATAATTTTGAGCATACTCCCTTTGAAGTAATTGATAAAGTTTTTGCCTTTACATTTCTCATGGTGTAGATTTCAGAACTGAAATAAGCTTTTGCAAACAATTCAACTGCTCTACCTCTTGTATGAAAGAAACATTCAGTATACTCCTGCCATAGCTACACAGTGCTTAGATATTTCTTATCCTTTTTGTATGCACCTGTACTCACCAAACCAACATGTATCTTACACTTGACAGTTGCTGCCATTCCTAATCCAGAATCCTGTGCTGTTGCCAAGGGCAGACAAAGGTCTGATGTCTCAATGAGCAGCTTTTGTACATTTTTACAGGTTCCAGTACTCTTCTTCTCCCACTAGGAATTAGAAAAAAAAAAGCATTCAACAAGTGTTGGAAGAGAGCTATGCAGGAAACAGCAGGCACAGTTACATCCGTGTATATTTTCAAATAGCTCAGATAAAATGTATTAAATGGAGTTTAAAATATTCCTAGTTGTTTCTGTGAAGGTTGTTTGTTGTTTCAAAATCTGAGTTTGACTGTTTTCTGCTGTTGTTTTTTTAATCAGGTACCAGATTTTCAACAGAAGTATGGATGTATGCCAAAACATTACAGCCAAAACCCCAAAAGATATCAACTTAGAAATGCTGCCACAACACAGCAACATCATTTCACTGATCATTTTCATATTCTCCTAGTGGAAGAATCTAGTACTTTTTAAAAGATGCAGCCGAGGAGGCAACTTGACTCAGAGATGAAGCTACTGAGCTTCAGAGATTGAGAAATGGGAAAAAGAAAGTAAAATGCACTCTTTTACAGAAACATCTTTTATATTCATTTTTATATGGCAAACTATTAAAAATTATTCATGAAAAGCTTATTCTAGGTGTATAAAACTAAGATTTTTAGTTGTGTTCAGAGCATGTTTGTTATTATTCTTTAAAAAAATGGAGTTAGTGCTGAAGATAAATTAAAACTTAACAATTACTAATATGTTGAATAAAAAAGAGCCATAAATTAACTAGTTAAGCTTTCAGTCAGCTGCACTTCATGAAACTCTAAATAAATTTTTAGATTAAACTGGAAATAATCTCCTGAACACGTTTCTTACCCGTGCCATGTAGAGAGGTCTGGATTGGCAATGCTGGCAGATTTCAGTACAGAGACAGCACCAGTGACACTTCAGAATGAGCTCTCTGAGCTACACCCAGGCCCAACAAGGAGGATCAGTCAAGGCAGGGTCTGGCAACCCAGCTATAAAAACGTGCTGCTGCTGGGACCAGGCTATGCCTAAACTGCATTGGCAGTTTTATTACAACTTATAAAACTTTTATTTGCTTTATTTCCCATGATTTAAACCATTGGTCTGTGTTAGGACTCTGGAAGGGATCATTGCAGTTCATCTGGAGAGAGCTTTTCCACTCACAGTCCTCAAATACCCAAGACAACGTTCTAAACACAAAGAACCTACATGCCTTTGAGTCTCTCTTTTAAAAATTTAGAGAAAATTTCTTTAAAAAAATTTTGACCTTTGAGCATAAAAAATTTGTGTAGGTAAGCGTTCTAGCAAATATTACAAAGGCCAGCTTTTACCAAAGAATGATTGTCACTCTTTCCCCCTTTGGTACAGTTTGATGCATCTCTTAATACGCTGACATGTAGAGAAAGTGTAATTACTAACATGGATGAATCAGTTACATCAGAATACACAAAGATATTATTACAGCATTTAGCATTAACTCAGTTATTAAGCAGTTGTTAGGGAGACAATGCCCTTAACAGAATTAGCTCATTTCCACAAACCCCAGCACATAAAGCAGATTGCAACTTTTCTTAAGCTATGCAATAAAATAAGCTGAATTCAGATACAGGACTATTTTCTTCTGCATCTGGCCATTAGGGATTGTACCTACCATTTAGATGCTTGTTCTTATAAGAAATGCTTTTACATTAAGAGATATAAGGGACTTTAAAAATTATTATCTCACTGATTTACTTTTGAAAACTTTTCAAGAAGTTTCACTAAGTGCCTAAAGCAATAAATAATATAATTTTATTACCATCTCTAAGTTGTTTTGGTGGTTTTTATGATATTTTTCTCGATATAGGACTTCACAGATCTTGAGGAGCAAGATTCGAGATTTTTCTATCTACTCTCTGAAGTATTTTAAGATTTCTTTTCCCCCATTTAAATTTATACCCCCTTTCAATTTAAATTCTAAATGGAAAATGGCTACAAAACCATAAAAAATTAATGAAAATTAATTAGTTGTCTTTTCAATTACTTGAGAACACCCCAAGTCAGAAAGTTACATTAAATACTGCAACGTAAGCAATTTGCATGTAATTTAATGTAATTAAATTAATGTAATTAAAAATATTAGCACTTAAGTAAAGAGTGACAAATCACAAATCTACTTATAAGTGCAATAATTACTCTCAGTTATGAAACAAGCAGCAGTTCATTTGAGTGTGCCTGCAATTGTAAAGTCAAGATACTGAAAGCAGAAATTCAGCCTTGGATTCTCATTTCTTGCACATGAGGATAACACTTGAGGACTCAATTTCCCTCAGCTCTCTGCTGTTTCCAAGTAGATTATCATTCAGCAAAAATGCTGAACTACTTTACAGTCACACATTTTACCGAGAGAAATCTCAGTAAAAGAATTATACATTTTATTTGGAAAGGGTAAGAACTAAGGTCATCTTGATCACAGATGGTGGAAGTTAAAAACTGCAAGTACTTGACTAGCACATCGACTACCAATGTGCATCTTTTTAAAGTACAAGCAAATCACAAAGAGTCCATATAACCTTTGAATCTGAAGAACCCTCATCACTTCAGTTAAAACCTCACTTTCAAATAATGGGAAAACAATCTCTTCTCATTTCTCCATCCTCTGTTACTGTAAAAGTGAATTCATGGACTTAAGCAAGCAACTGATTTTGCACCTGTGCTTGGTGTATAACTGGGACAAATGAGAACAATGCTCCCACTGCAGCAGGCGTTATGGAATTTGTAAGTCCTTTTGTTATAGTTGCATAACTGGATGCAGAGCAGTGCCTGGGTGAGTACTCAGTTCCCTGGATGGTCCAGAACCTCCCCAATAGTTTCCTGCAGAGGTGGGAATAGACCAGCTGGAGACAAGGGTGAGCTCCCAGCTGCCCCCAGGGCACAGGATAAATAACTGCTGCAGGAGGGACCTCTGAGATGTACTGATTAGGTACCTTATGCAAAAAAACCCAACAAATTAGGGGTTTCTTTACACAAACACTCTGCCCATGAGTGTCTAACGTGACCCAGGAATGGCAAATTGAATAATTTCCATGTCTGTGTGTGTGCAGCAAAGGAAAAAGAGAGTAAAACCTTCCCATTGAGGTGATGCTAAAATCTTTCAGTGTCCTCCAAAATACCTTGCCAGTTCCTTCAATATCGTTGTTTGCCACGAAACACAATATGGCTCTGAACACGGACTACGAAAGGTTTGCATGTTAAAAAAATATTTAGTTATTGACAACATGTTTCCTAAGGAACAATGGACAAAAATGTATTTTGATTAGTTCTTCTCTTTAACATAATAAATATCTATTTGAGATGACACCATTTGTTAAAATAATGAACTACAGGGAAAAAAAATATTTCTAGAACTTTATTTTTTCTTTAAAATAAACCCCAAAGTAAAACAAAACAAAATACCCACCTTTTTCCCTCTTCATTTTACAGATAGATGTCAAATACTTTTAGCCTTCATTGAACTGCATGTAAAAAAGATTGAATGTAAATAAAGGTTAGCAAAAAAAATCCACGAAAGGGAACACAAGCATTAGCACAGTAGAAGTAAAAAAGAGAAGCAGGGAATGAATAAACTGAAACATTTGTATCTCATTAAAATCTTTTTTATTTCTATTCTATTTCTATTCCATTTAAAAATAACATAAAGAAATTTTAATATAAAACTTCTAAAGCAAATAACATATTTTAGGTTTCAAGGATATGACGACTGATTTTTAAAAATCCATCAATCTGCTAAAAGTGAAAAATACACTAATAAGCACTTTAAGAATCTTTAAAATCAGTTTCTACAGATTCTTATAGTCCTTATTTGTTTCATGAAGTAAAAATACTATTTTTATGTAATGGTAAGAGACCACATCCTTGGAAGTTAATTTTCAAAAGTTACAATATGATACTACTGTAAGAATAAATTTACTGTGCTGAATACTTAGAGAGAAAAACAATAGTTTGTTTTCAGGTTTAGTGAAACTCTTGCTCTGGTAGTTCTTATTTGCAACTCCCGCATGAACCAAATCAATCATATTTCCAAAAGTCTAATTGGAACACACATCCTGAAACTTGACTTATTGTCCTCTGCATCTTCTACTCCTTTGATAAAACTCTGGAAAACACTTTTACAAATCGCTAATTTCTATTTAAAGCCACGTTAAGAACTGTCACACTGAATTTAAATTTTCTGGGCATGCTGCTGCAGCTGTAGCATACCAAATGCCAGTGCTACCAGCACTGCAGGATTAAGTTCCTTCAGGATTATTTCAACCATAAAATATCACGCCTTTCTTTGTCCATCACATTAGCCACAACAATTTTCTTATCTTTCTCAGTCAAAAATGAATTTCTGAACACTAACACACCTTTTCAAAACCAGTGGTTTTAGTTCTAATTATTCCACAATATCAGGCTCAGATTATTATTTCTAAGAAACATTCATCTTCTCCCACAAATATATTTTTATCAAACTATTGGAATGCTTTACATCAGATGCATATATCCTCTATAGTACAAATGCACTGTCTTTTGTACCCTGATTTCAGGAAGGGACAGAGAGGTTAAGCATTAGGTGTAATAAAAATGCCAATAAAACAAAGAACTAAATAAAGATATGTAAACAAAATCTGGAGCCTTGTACATGGTGCTGAAGCTCTCAGCAGAGAGCAATGTAAGAATATGGCAGAAGTCACTTTTAATTGCCCTGCAGATACTGAGCTGCCTAAACACTGTATTTTCTTCAACGACCAAATAAAGCGAATAAAGACAGAGTGATGCCCCTGAAGAGGAAACATCTCTTAGTTCTTCATGTCCACATTACCTCTAACACAAGGTCCCTACTTGCTTCTCTTCTTCTAAAAAACTGAAGGAAGTTGAATCTCCCTTTCATTTGTCTCTTTCCAGGTGAGAGTACTAAATCTAATAGTTAGAACACCCATGTAGGAGATAGGAGAGTCAGGACTCATTTCCTCTGTTTTTCTAAGAAAATGCAGTAGCAAATATCTTCCTGTCATCTAGCATAGCTTAGGTGAGGAAGATTCAGTTTTTTCTGCTGAACCAAAAAGGCAGAGGACGAATAAATGCAAAATTGTTTTCATATCCTGAAATGCATTCATTCTCATATGCAGGGTTGGCTTGTTCTTGTAGTTTGCCTGGGCGATTACAGAAAAGTAGGAGAAGGACAAAATACGTTAATGCCTTTTTCCAAAGAACCTCTGCCAGAGCAAGCATGAAAAAATACCTACTGAGAGTCTCCTGCTTTCACCAAAAAACATATTGAATCTTCCCTGAAGCTGAGTGGTCCTAAAGAGTATGTTATATTTAGTCCCTTAATCCTGGATGAGTGGTTGAAGAAAGTTCCAGCTTCTCACACTTAGGCTGCCAGACAGGACAGCTTCTGTTTAATTTTCAATGTGTCCTTGCTGATGTCAATAGTTCTTTCATAGCCAGCATAAATATGACAAGTGTGACCTTGTTCACATGATTTCTGCTACTGCCAGTGGAAGGTCATAGGTTTGCCCTGCCTGGAGAGCAGAGCCCCAGGAGCTCTCTGGGCTTGTGCTGGGCAGAGCTGACTGGGATTGCCCCATCTCTGGTAGCCCTGTGCCCATGGCCTCTCTGGCTGGAGCTTTGGCTCTGCCTGTGCCAGAGCTGGGAGGGAGCCTGGGGTACTGAGTGACAACCCACAGCCCCTGCCAGCTCAGCCTGGGAGCCATTGGGAAGGCAGAGAGTGATAAAAATATGGAAAAACATATAGCCATGACTGAAGGAGATCTCCACCCTTTCCAAGGTACATACAAGGTGCATTTTTAACAGAATAATCCTTCTGAAGATGTACATTTTTGGATTGGAAAACCAGTGAAAGCAAGTTAAGAAATTTTTGTTTTGACTTTCCCACATCTCCTGGGAACAGAAAGGATGAAAAGAGGTGAGTTTCAGTTTAAGTGTATCACCTGTGTTCAGGTTCTATTTTCTGTTCAAGAGCATGAATTACAAGAAGAAAGGGAAAGAGCTACAAAATGCCTTTGCATCAACTTGGTTTCCATTGAACACTTACTGGAGAGGAAAACTTAAATTCCCTATTGCCCACAACATTATTGTTGAAATGGGCCATCCCTCTTCCTAACAACTAGAGCAACTTCAAACTTATAGTAGGTATTTTTAAAGTTTCTGTAATAAAACAGAAATAGTAGCCTGAAAGAGATGCTGTTCAAACTGACAAAAGACTGGTCAGAACTGGTGTCCTGGTGTTGCCTGGATTTTGGGGCAGGAGTTCACCCTTCAACACAAGGAGTGCCATGCAGACCTGCTGTCTTCTCATCACTGCATCAGCTGCTAAGGTATATCTGACACAGCAATTTCTGGGTCTCTAGAGGATTGTTAGGTTATCATAATAAAAGTAAGAATTATGGTATGTCTTGTATCCTAATGATAGGTTAAAATGATACAAAAGTCTTCTTTTTCATAAGATATGACAATCAAACTTATCACATACTCTGAACACAATAGCATTTCTGTCATTTTGATAACAAGGTGCCTTATTACACTGAGTGTTGAAAAACTCTGGTAACACTGTAGAAAAGCTTTAAACAAGGCATTTTCATTGAAATAAAACTGTCTTAATAAGCTTTTGAAAACTGCAGTGTTATGACTCTGAAAAGACAGTTAATTGTGAGATGCTCTTAACCATAAAACATGCCAACTGAATTTTACAAATGGGACATAATTATTCTATATTCCTGCAACTTCTGACACTGTAATGATTTGTCAGATTTTAATCTGAGAGCACAAGCTACCTTTGGAGAGGTAGGACAGAGGAGATAATTTTCTATATTTTAATCCAGAGTGGCTTGGCTGGCAATGGCCCAGACAGCCTCCAGGCCCTTCCTGAAGGAGCTGCCCTTGCAGCCAGGGGAAGAAGTGCTGTAGCTGTCTCTTCATGCATGAGAGCTGCTTATGTAGCTGGCAACGATGAACTGTGCTGTTAAATTAAGTATTTTGGATATGGAATTGTCACTCTAATGACTTATGTGCAATGTTATCTTTAATTTAATGCACCTTAAACTCCTTGTGAACTTAAAATCCAGCGTACTTCCAAATTACTCAAAAGCCTGTTCTGTTAATTTAAGAGCTACAGACCAATATAATGTGCTAACTTAGGGTTGGACAATTAGCTTTACATTATAATACAAATGGAGTTGTGTTAAATGAGGGAGAAGAGCAGAGTATTTTGTGGTACATTGACACCCCAATCTATTTTCAGTGATCCTGCTGTAATACTGTGTTCAGTGAATTTACTGTAGATTTACGCTGGTATTAATTAAGATCAGGATTTGGACTTTGAGTTTTAATCTACCTTGGTTTGTGTGCATGTTTCATTATAACTGGGCATAAACTGTTACTAAATTATTTCTATAATACAGGACTGGTTAAAATGTTTGGAGTTTAGGTACAGATTTTTACTGTGCTGCATTCCTCTGAAAGTATTAAATGATAATTTAATGTTTTATTCTTGCTCACACTTGAAAAAAACTGTCCAAAAAAAGAGAAGGAACATTTAGAGAGGGGTAATTTCTCACTGTAAGGTATTTGGTTTCATTTCCTTAAGCTCAATCCTATCCCTACTAACACAAACCAAGCATCCTTGAAAGTAGAACTAATGGCATCTTTTCAATGTTTAAAAATCTTACACAAATTCTTCACTCTCCTTTTTCCCATTGAAAATAAAAATCAAATTGTGTCATGACTTCTAAGCGAATTGAAACTTAGAAAACAAAATAAGATTTAGTCTTGTACACTAATTTGGCATGCTAGTTGAACTTGTCAAATGCAAGATCAGGCTTTTAAAATCACATTTCATTAGTGTAATTTTATAAGCTTTCACCTATCATTAAAAAAAAAGATCTTTCTGCTACAGGATAAGTTTAAATAGTTTCCAGCCATGGGTTGGGATTTTTATGGAAGTAGCTCATCTTCTAAGGAAGCAGAGCCAAGGCATATTTCATTTCACAATGTTGCAAGTCTCTGGCAAGTACTCCTCACCTAAAATATGGTGGCTTAGATAAAAATAAAGAGAGTAAGCAACAATTCTATCCATTTGTAACCTTTAGGAAAGTAGTTGTTGTGACTTCCTGGGCAGATTTCTAGTTGTTTTCACGTCTCAGGAATCAAGATCCTGGTCCTGCCCAAGGCTGGAAAGTGATGGTCTGAGAGGCTGCTCACAGGGGCAGCACTGCAGCTTGGTTTCCCAAGCAAGATCCCAGGTCCCACATTTTCACTTGGCCTCAAACTCTCCACAGCATAGATTAAATTTCCTTACAAAAGAGAAGAAAGAAAGGAAGAACTAACACCTAAGGTTTAACTTCTCTGTCAGTATTGGCCACATACACAAACTAGCAGGTCCTGAAAAATCATGAGATCCAGCACCTTTGGGGTCACTCTCACCTTGATGTGTTGGCAGTTCCAATGGCCACACTCTCCTGCCACTTCCCACAGCACTGTCTCAGCATGGAGCCCCTCAGCGGGGCCTGTCACCCTCACTGGCAGGACCCTGCCACACACTGCCAAAGGTGGCAGCTTCTTTCTAGAAGTGGAGCTGCAATTGTTAGTGCTGAGCAGAGGCTGAGCCTGCAATCCCTGGGATATTTTTGGTCCCTACTCTTGGCTCTCTTTAAGACTTTATCAAACTATTTGGTATTAGGAAACACTGAGCTACTTAAAAAGCATTCAAAACAGTACATGATCATGGCTTGCAGTGCTGTACTGCTGAAGAAGCAGACTCCAATCTGTACCCCACACATTATTCAAACAATATTGCTGAAACTGGAAAAAAAGGATTTAATTTCTTTCCTTAGATAAAGGAAAGAATAATACACAATACAGATACAGTCAGAAACATCAACAAGAATAAGTACTCACATTTCTCTTTAAACCAAGTTTAGAAAAAAGGCTGAAGCAAAACTTGTTCAGTTAAAAACTTAGAAATTCTCTTTTCTGTCAGGATATCTGTAGAGATAAATATATATTATTTCAAAAAACTTGAAACTTTTCACAGACTTGAAACTTTTCACAAAAGTGCCTTGATTACAATGATAACCTTCCCTGTGATGTGGAAGACAAAGGTCATGCAAAGGTCACACCTGCACAGGTACCACTGTGACTGCACATCACCCTGGCCACTGCAGTGCACACACGGACTGGGGCTGATTCACAAACAGCAATTTCTAGCAGCGCCTGCACTTTTCACACAGTGCAAAGCAGGGTTCAGTCTTGGCTTAGAAGCTCTATCAAAAGTTTGTACCATTGTGAGCTGCCATGTGGCCTTTAAACCACCTCACCATCCAAAAGGTTAGACATCCTCAGGGCATGAGTTGGATGCACATGCAGTAAATGCTTGCTCAGACTAGGAGATATTATTTAAGACATCATATTAAGATGTTAATTATACATTATTAGATTATATTGAGATAGTATTATACTTATTAATAATTCCCTCAAAATCTATGGATATAAATGTGAAATAACATAGCTTACTTTAGACCATACATTATGCTTTAGGATGCAGTTTCAAAGCCACAGATCAGTAATTTGAAAACCAATCAATCAACTATAAAACAATTCTACAGGAAAAATACGACTTCTAGAAACCAAGGTTCAGTTGCCATAGATAATCAGACCTGTCCTAAATAAGCAATATTAGTGCTGAATCAGGTTTACCTTGAAAAGGTTAATTTTTGAAATACTGCTTCTAAAAAAATAACATCCAACTTTTGAAAATGGATGAAAAAACCAAAATCAAAACCCAAACACAACTTTTTTTTTTCACTTGAGCAATCTCACATGAATTTAATGCAGTTGTCTATAATAATAAAGCATATATGAGATAATTTTCTTTAAACAAAGAAAAACTCAAACCAGCAAGACTTTTCCTAATACTGTGTCTCCTAAAGTCAGTAATAAGCCTCAAAACGGCCCCCTTCTTTTCCATCTTGCTTTGAAACATGGCACTGATGGTGTTAATTCCCCATTACTCTATCTGCCTCTCAGAACTCCCTGCTGTTTTCCTTCATAAACACATACATATTTAATCAGCACCTAAATCACATGTTTATTTTATCAGTCTCCAGACCATGCAGTTCAGCCCCAGTTCAACCCTCATACTTTGTGTTCTGGACAAGATTCATGAGAGTTTTCAGCTATCTTTTATGGGTATCCCTGTGCACACATAGCAAATGACAGCCACCAACATATTCCCCTCCTCTGCTGATGGTACTCTGGTCATTATATTCCCATATCTTTCCAGGTGCTGCTGAGGTTTCAGAAGCATGCAGTGACACAGGCAGTTCAAGGAGTCACTCTTTCCACCTGCCATCCCTACCAAGGGATGCTATTTCTTTCTTCATGCCCTGCTCTCAGTATGCATCCACAGTTGATGGGATATCACAAAGACATGAGCCAGCAGTCAGAGATCAGGGAAGGGACAGAAAGGAAAGCCAGCAGTGGGAGATCCTCAGTTTGACACAGTTGCCAAAGGTTCCCAGCTACAGCCTGGAGCACGAGCAGCATGAGCAGCGTGAGCAGCATGCTGCATACCTTGACTAAAGGAAAAAGATATTGCACTTCCCACCACAGAGATACAAAAATCCACCTTGATAGCAGCTCATTCATGCAATTTTAGGCAATTTTGATGTTTTAAACTATATCAGGTAGCAAAAGGCGTGCTAATGTCAAGCCCACAGAAGAGCAGTTTTCTGCCTCATATCCCTGGTTCTCTCTCCTCACCAGCTGAGGACTCCCCATGCTAGGAAACTCTTAAAGCAATGAACCAGTTTGTTGTTGATCCTCACAAATCAGTAGGAAAGGCTACATAGCAGAACATGGATCTGTAAGTCCATATGCACACCTAGATCAAAGCCAAGAGGACACTTTCCTCACAAGTTTTAATTTAATGTCTTAACTCTTAGGGGTGAAGCTCTATCAAGGTGATTTCAGCTAGATTGCACAATACCTCTTCTTTTAAATCAAGGTTGTTTCTCGTATTAGCTGAAGTGATAAAAACCATAAAGAAAACCAAACTCTGTAACAAATTAGTAATGGACTTCAAGCTTACAAAGAGCTTAATTTAACTAGAGGTTGTTCTTCCTTCCTGCCCAATGGACTTCACTAGCAGGCAAAAAGGAAAACTAAATCTATGCAAATGTGCCCAGCTTTCAAAAACAACAGCAAAAAATATATTGTTCCCTCTTCTGTTTGTGTGTGTGAGGGATATGTACTGACTTCATGGAATTACTCCAGCAAGCTGTGAATGATGATGCATGAAATGAAAAAATCTCAGTCCAGTGCACAGGAAGAATACAGAGAACAGCAGGCTGTCAACAATATACTTTTTAGAGGAGAATGGATATATAAAACATCCTCCTTGGATGCAACTGCTGAATTCATTCGTGGTATCGTATGATGAGGTTTCAGGAACTTTCAGGTTCCATTGGACACATTCGAGTTCTGCAAGACAGCACTGAATAATTAATTAAAAATTCATTTTTTAATCTAATTGAGCAATATTTTCTGTCTCAATTGCAGGCAGCTGTAAATAGAGTCAGAGAAGACAAATGACAGTCTGCCATTAGATTACTGGTCAGAACAAAATATCTATTCATGATCTATATTCTTCACATCCCTATTTTACTCATCTGTTTGACTGCACGAACAGGCAAATTCTAAATAACAGAGAGAAATTAATAAACCTTTTTTGCAAACTTCCAGCCACTGACTACAGTCTCAGTCAGGATACAAATCTCCACTTCATCTAAAAAAATTGGTTCATTGGGAAGATTAAACTTTTCAGCAGCCAGACATTACACAGAAGCTTCAAACTCCAAGCTGCAGTGTATTTGCTCCTGCAAGTCCACTCTTCAAGAAGCAAGATTACTTCTTATTAAAGTCCTGCAAAAACCAAGGTAGGCTACTTTAAATGCATTGAATTAAAAAAAAAGCAATAAAGCAAAAAGCCAGCCATGCCCATGTAAGATGACAGGTTCCAAAGCAGTGACACTGAGAGGTGCACCAGTGTTTTCATTCAGGAAGAGAAGAGCTGTCTCCCTTTGCCTTTTTTGGAGTGTAACATTTTCTGGAGATAGAGCTGAGTCTGAGACCACAGGGCTTCAGCACAGCTGGTCTTTGTGCAGGCCTAAAGGGACAATAAAAGGTTCCCTGCAGGTCCATGTCACTGGTGCACAGGGAGTGCTGGATCTGGAAATTGTGTGATAAGATGAAGGTTTAGAGCAGCTGACAGCAGAGGTACCTTTCTCCTTTGATTTGGAGGGCAATACACAGGAATGCTCACTGACTAAACATAAACATTTATTTTAGGAGAAAAATAATCTTCACTTACTACTTGAGCATTCAGAGATTACCCAGCCTTCCAGAAAAGATTCAACAATGTAAGCCAAGTACAGCCAGGGACACCACGAGGGTACAGTGGACAAACATGGAACTGCAGATCCACCTGCCCTGTGTAAGAGGTACAGAGCTAACCAGCATTTCAGTATGTCCAACCCTTTCTGCTGGGGATGTCCAACAAGACACCGATAAATGGCACTGCTTGAAAAGCCAAGCTGATGATTTTCACAACAACAAAAAAAGTTTCCTACTATTTCCATGCAGTATATAAAGAACTATTTGAAGTAATTTAAAAAGAAAAAGAAAAATATTTTTAACTTGCAGAAAAGCAACACAGATAATAGCAATGAGAAAGGGCTCTAATTTCTAAATTTTTCTGTTTCTTTATGCTATATAATAATCAATTTCTGAAATTTCCACACCATTTTGCCATGCTTGCAAATCAGCTAATGTATCACCTCTCAGGAAATTTGCTAAGAAATTTCAAAGGCACAAAACTGTTTCTTTAGAATTAGTCCACTGTAAATTTTGTGTGAGAAGAAAATTAGCTATTTGTTACAGGTCCTGTTTAAGACAAAACCTGGAGGATGGAAAAGCTCAAAATAATTTAAAAAATGCATGCCTAAACAAACAAGCCCTAGAGTGGAGTCTTTAAAAATATTATTAAGGGAAATTGTTCCCCTGATATATTTCAATATATTACTGGTAAATAAGAGATGTTTAGAACCCCATTAAATACCCCATTAAGAAGGTTTCTACTGCATTAAAATAACAGACCTTTCTGTCCTGGTTGGGATTGATGAGAAAGTACTCTGCCTGATGATCGTGGTCATTACTGTGCAACTCCTTAAGGGCTCCTGTGACATCATCCATCAGTTTGTTTTTACAGACCTGTCGAAGATGCTGGAGGACAGCCTGAAGTTGAAATTTATCTGCTGCATTTTTTCCCCTTAAAACACTGTGACAGAGTACCTGTCAGAAGGCAGAATTTGCTAAAAACTTTATCAAATGAGGTAAACAAATGCCACCCATGAGTTTCACAAATCAAGTGAGTATCAGGTTACTAAGCACATACAAGATAAACAGCGGAGAGTCAACATCTACCTTGGTCAGACTAAAGAAGCACACTTAATGCCAAAGGAACAAGACCTGAAATATGGGCTTAATTTTTTTGTACACTTGATAGAACAATTTGTATAGAAATACAGAAACACAAGCATTCTAATGCCAGCTTTTTCATCAACCCCTCACATGTCTTAAGAGAGGAATGCAGTTGATTTCTACTTACCACTGAGAAAGTGAGAGGACAAATCCTGGATCTCTATCTAGTACATAATCTGCTTCAGAAAAGAAAATATAATTTAAGCAGGTTAACTGAAGGATTAAACACAGTTAACAAAGACTCATTATCACTTCACCAAGAGTAACCATAATGCTCAGTTTAGGCCTTAGCTGATACCTGTTTCTGCATAAGGATGCAGATGAGTTTTCTGAAAACGCATTCTCCCTGGAGAAATTCTCCTTGCTTGATGATCACGAGATAGTAGCACCTCCTAAATTCAGTAACACCTCAGTAATGGGATTGAGACACCCTTCAGTCACATCTCAGTGAAGATATGCTTATTTAATGTTACAAAAGCATTAGAAATAGCAGATAACAGCTAATATAAAATTAACAAACTGAACAAAATAGAATATTCTACTGTGCTTTCCTATTTGGGGCTAGTTTGTGTTTGTTCTTTTTCTTTGGTTGGCACTAGCTAGGGCACAAGTTTGTGAAGTCCTGGGAACCTGCTACTGATTTCCAGTAGGGACATGATCTCCAAACATCTTTTGAAGCCAAAGCAGATGCAGTGCTCTAACGATGTGGCCAAAGGGCCCTGCTGTCTCTCTCCCTCCTGGCCAGGCTGTGCTGGTACTCCACTCTGAGCAGACAGGCTTCTGACAGGAGGCAGACAGCTTCCCTGGCTGAGCCACCAGAACCCACCTCAGGGGAAGCCTTCTCATCACTGCCAGTGACTCTGGACAGGGTCCCAATGCACTTCAGAAGCCTGACTGCTCTGCCTGTCAAGGAGGATTGGGGTCATGGCCAAAGGCAAAAACCTAGGTTAGCAGAACTTTCCTGGCACAAATATGGCAACCTTCAAAGTCTGGCACTTTTTTTTTTTTTTTTTTTTTTTTTTTTTTTTTTTTTTTTTTTTTTCCCCTCCTCTTTTTTTTCCCCCCCATGAATTTGAGCTACTTAAATGTTGTACTTCTCTTCTTGCATTGCTTTTCCCCAAGTTGCTCTAGAGGAATGTTTTTTGCAATTATTAATGAAAAGAGCTATTTTATTTCAATTTTTTTTTGCCATAAAGTAAGAGCAACACATTTAGCTAGAAAAAAAAAAGTGGATAAGGAAAAGTGAGAAGTAATAGAGGTTGTGAGGGTCAATTAAAAGATTGTTTTGCATCACCTCATTTTAAAAAACTAACTTTTTTTTTTTGTACTACAAGGCAGGAAGAGTTTCAAATAAACTTCAGACAGGTTCATCTGTTGTTTCTACTGATTCATCTTCACTGTATGCCCCACAACAGCTCTGACATGATCATTATAGCTGGAGGTAGGTAAAGTGCAGAGTAGAAGTAGATGGGACAGCAGAAAGTGTCCCAGCTGCTGTGCTTTCCCAAAGTATCATCACCTGTTGCTACAGGCACAGGCTGGGTAAGACTGATGATTTATCTGACCCGTGTAGCAGAGAAGGAAACTAAGCAAAACAAGCTGAATGGCCAATCCTACCTCAAATGTTAATAAAACTTCATGAAGTTGCAGGAATTCCTTCCTTTCCATACTAACTGAAAAGTTCTAAGTTCAGCAAAGCCATGCAATTTCTACTGAGCAAAGTTTACAGTGAAAAAGCAAACTTGGTAAATGCAAGCTAGGATTTTCCTCAAGCATGCTGTAGCCCAGAAAAAATAAACCCAAACATTTCCACCACTGTGATCTTTTCCAGTTGAATCTTGTGACCTTCCACATGCAGCAAAATAAAACAGTGCTTTTCAGGGTTGTTTGTTTTTATATTTTTTTCACTAGTGAGTTCTTAGACAGATTGAGAGTACCTTAATTGCAATTTGTGAGCTGCAATAAGTGCAATATTTGCAGTAAGTTACCGACAAAGACTTTTGTTTCCTCTAACTGCATTCTCAGGATTTTGGTTAATCAGTTATTGATCCATTTAGTTTTCCTTTTCAACACCTGAAATGAATGAAAAGCATACTGTTTCAACTGCCTTGTATATGAAAATAATTCCAGAACACCCAATCTTTAAATAGAAAATTGCAAAATTGTACTGCCTCAAATAATTTCCATATTTATTTCTGGAGTAATAATGATAATTACTTGAATGTTTAGAAATACCAGATATGTTAAATTTTCAATCAATGTTTTAGCCTAATATGGCATTGAACTACAATAGTGCCACCAATTACTTTACTAAGCAATTAAATACATGTGCAACGTGTTTTCTAGAAATGAGAAATCAAGGCTATGCATGCTTAAATTCAAAAAAACCTTCAAGTCAAGATGTTAGCCAAATGTAAAGTGGAGCAGTGTACTTATTACCTCTCATAACATTTATCCTCTCAGAGACTGGCATGTATAACAATCAGTCCTAAAGGTTTCTTGCTTTTTTAAAGGAAGTACCGATAAGCTGGAATCTCAGAAATTTTTCATTAGAATACAGAATATTTTGGGTTGGAAGGGACTTTTAAAGATCACACACACACCCACCTTTGCAAGAAGCCAAGACATCTTCAGCTAGACCGGGTTGGCTCAGAGCCCCATCCAAGCTGGCATTGAATGTTTCCAGGGATGGGGCATCCACCATCTCACTGGGCAACCTGTGCCAGTGTTTCATCACCCTCATCACAAAAATAATTGCAATCTAGTCTAAATCTATCCTTCTTTAGTTTAAAACTATTACCCTTTGTCTTATTATAACAGGTCCTGCCACAGTCTGTTTCCATCACTCCCGTAAGGCTCCATTAAGTATTGAAAGGCTGAAGCAAGGTCTTCCCAGAGCTTTGCTTTTAATTCATTGTTATTACACGGGGAATCACTAGGATAAAATCCTAAAGAATTTAGAGCAGAATAACTTGAAAATTTAACATAATTAAATTTCCAAAGATCAATCCTAGCCCTGGTCACGTCAGAATCAAATCTGAATTTCATCCTTACTATTTGCCAACACTGCAATATGGACTAAGAGCACCCCAAAGCATGCGACTTTTTGTAATGTCAAATCGACTCAGTCACTAATATGAATTTGAGAAAAAGGAATATTTTTGTTTTGCTTAGAGATGTTTTACAAAATATTTATGCCTAGCAGTTTTTTCTAGCTTTCTTCAGTCAACAGTGTTTCCCTGACTTCTCTCAGCTTTGGATCAAGTACTTAATAACCTACATCTCATCTAGTGCAACTAAAACACCAAAGTCATGACTATTACATAATCAAAATAGGTACAGACTGATTAGAATAGCCCTCACACACACTGTGATCTCTGCAGCATCAACAGTGATGGGAAACCTATGATACAAATCAAATTTTAACAGAAAAGTTCAGAATACAACTGCAGATGCAAAAGACGTAAAAAATGTAAACCAGAATTGGAGTGTGGTGTTGAAAATACTCAGCAAACACTTCTCAGTATTTCCAAGGCAAAGTATATAGGGAAGTTAAGTGACAGAACAGGTCATATAGCACACAGAGAGAGGAATTCTACAAGAAGGGGTCAAATGGAAAGATCAAGCTGTTGTTCAGTAAACACAGAATAATCAAAAGCAAACTATACTGAATGTGACATTTCACCAGTTCCAGTGTTTGAATTGCATCCCCGCCCTGCAATATGACCTCTTAAAAAAATCTAAAGAAATCAGAAATCTGAACTAATAAAATCTTCTAAAGTGTAACAATATATCCATTTCTTTATAAGGAACTGAATATTGTGAACCACATACAACAGATCAACTGGATTGTTTGTAGTAGCAGAATGTTCAGATATGGCTATTCATGTTCCTCCTTTAACTTTTAAATTACATTCTGTATAAATTTCTTACATTGCAGACAGGTTAAAAGCTGACCATCTTCTCAAACCCCTACAATTTCCTATTAAAGCTTCCTTTCCTGTTTGAACTATATCACTGCCTTGATACAAAGGCTTATTCTCATAATTGTCATCCAGAGGGCAAAATAAATGAGAAAACACAAACATAATCTCCTTTATTCTTTCAGGTCTCAGCAAGCTGTACATCCACTATTGACTCTGTCATGGCAGTAGCTGGATTACACACTGCAGACTTACCATCATCATCCATCAGGAAGCAGAACACTCTATTGTCATTCCAACAAAAGAAAGAATCACACACCTCTGTGTCAGCTTACACCTCCTCTTTGGCACTAACAAGTCAACTATACTTAGCATACGTACAAGTGTTAAGTCATAAAAGTATTAGAGAGCAATATATATAAGACTGAAGGGGTTCTTTCATCTTTGGCTTGCCACTCAGCAGGATGATAAGATTTGAAAACATCTCTGCTAAAATTATCTACAAAAACAGTTCCTAACTCTCTTCAGGAGTTAGTTTGGCATCAGAGATAAATTATTGGAAAGAGGACCATAGTCTGCTGCATCCTAAATCAACATGTGAGAACTATTGAGATGTAATTATAGCTGCATGCAGTATAAAATTTCAGTGCAAATTCCCTTTTACCCAATTTAATCCCCTTAAAACAAATTTAAACAAAAATCTCCAAAAAGACTGAGCAACATACAGATGGGAGTTGCTAATTTTGAAAATACAGTTTGAAAAATCTTGCACCACATCTCAGTAGATGTTGAGGAGACTATCTTTTATAACTGAGTTATCCAATCCAATGGTAAATGTTCATTGCATACCATAACAATTAGGTGGACACAGAGAGGAAATGAGCAAACCCCATGCTGCCCCTACACTTTGCAACTTTAGACCCACTTTTCATTAAGAAGAGTGAGTATGATCTTCCCAAAGCCTGAGAGAAACAAAGGCAAAAGTTTTCCCAGACACAAACATCATGACCAAATGGGAGCCCTCGGTGGGGTGCTCCCAGACCTCCCTGAGGAGCTGCTCTGAGCTGCACATCTGAGCACAGGCCAGCTCAAAACAGCACAGGCTGTACCTCGTGCTCAGGAAACACAAACATTTCATAACTGACTGAAAAATAATGGCTTAATAGTCCTGCAGCCTGAAGTCCAGGTTTGTGCTGTATTCATAAAAGGCCTGATGAGTCTTGGCTCAAGCTCAAGTTATGCAAATCCCAGATGGCTGATCCACAGAGCTTTTGTGCAGGTCTCATTGCAATTCACTTTTGGGTAGTTGCAGCCTCTGCTCACTCAGTTCTCCTTTCTGCTCCTTGGATCTGGGTGAGTGGCTTATAGCCAAGAAATACTTCCCAGTTATGATTACCTAATTCCCTTGGACACTTGGAATTCACATGTGAAGTGTGCGTGGATACATACATGTGCACTCACGTCACAGCTGGGCATGTGCATATACTGCACGTACACAGAGAAAGACAAAGCTCTGAGCATCTGACAGAGACAACAAGTATAGGAATTCTGGCAATGCACTGGGAAATATAATTCTTTTTCTGATGATAACGTCACATTTTGTGTTCCTATCAGTTTTCTCAGAATTACTTCCACAAACACTTGCATATGAGAATTTACAAAACTGGCAGCATCTTAACCATGTGACTCAAAACCTTCAACATCTGGGCTTGATTTTTACAGTGATTTCAACCCATATTGTCATGATGCAATTTTCATGCTGCTTTAGCCAGTACATCTGTCAGTGACAGTGTGGTCAGTCTAACGAGACGGTCAATTAATGAACACCAGCTGTGATTAAGCTGTACCCACCTCTGAAATCTTCCTGACCCACTAATCACAGGATAACTTGTAAATGTCCTTGCAACAGGTGGCACCATTCACTCTTCTGATGTCCTGATGTGTTAATCCTGATTTCAGACAAGCCTGAGGAGAAAAATCAATAAGGAGCATTCACACTCAAAGTATTGTCTCCAGCAATAAGTTCGCATAATTTTATCTGCAATGAAAATGGACTGGGGTGAATAACACTGAGAACAGAGAGAAGACAAGAAAAAAGTCTTTTCTTACTGGTTTTGATTACTGTGTTTCAGCAGGATTACTAACTCTGATGCGTCTTATCCTTGGATCTTCCCTTTCCTTTTTTCCAGAATACAATAAAAATATATTTCCTTTTAAAAGGTGTACTTTTAGAGAAGATTCTGTCCCCCTTGGCCCTCACCTGGGGAGCTAAAGTTGGTGAACTGAGTTATTATCTTAATACTGCCACTCCACACAAAATAAACCACCTGACAAAAACCCCCTGAAAATTAATGCAGAAGGCATCGAAGAAACTTGGGAAATGCTGCAGCTGGAGGTTAAATGTGCCAGTCACAACTCCTTGGGAACTATTGGCACAATATTTGGGCCCTGCTGAATTCTGAACTCCACAGGAAACAGGGACCCATGTAGCGCAAGAGCAAAGTGTTACCCAGACTATTAGAACAATAGTAGAGATAAAGATCATGCCAACAAGCCACCCAAAATCTGCCCCCAAGTCACTCTGGCAAGGTGACTTCTCCATATGGTCACCCTGAGCACTACCCTGCTCTGAGGAGCATTTCTCCAGGATAGACCTGTTCTATAGCCACCTGGGCCCATGTCAGACACTTACTGAAAACACAGATTCTTAGACTAGCATCACCCTTCAACTGCCTGGGTTTTTCCAAGCCCTTATAGGTGCATTCCTGCAAAATTTTTGCGCCTCAATAACTGGCAGAAAAAAGACAATGTTCAACCTAGCATGCTTCCAGTTCCCTAACTGTGGCCATGTTTGAGCATAGTTACAGAAAAAAGAAACTAATATTATTCCAGTTATTCAGATATGAGCTAGAACTGGAATATCAAACCTTGTGACTTTGGGAAGGTATAGCTAAAAGAAGTGTAGGGGAAAAACATGGAGAATTTTTCATCTTAAATTCCTAAACAAAAAGCTCAGGTCTGAGCTGCTTCCCTGCAGCTTCTCAGCAGTCAGAGACTGGCCTCTATAACTTCATGCAAGTCTAGATAGCACTTTTTTACTCATCACTACCTACCCTTGAGTCTTATAAATACATATATATATATATATATATAAATACAAGTCTACATCAGAAAATGAGACATCTTGCATGTAAAAGGCATATCAAGAAGTAATGACATTTTTCTGTGGAAGAGTGTAACTGCTGGCAATTTCATTAGAGCAGTCTCTTTGAAGTCAGGTCCAGAATGTGATTGCAGTACAGGATTTTCTAGTTAATATCTCTTCTCTTTTTCTCCTTATTTCTCCTGTAGGTGCAGTACCCATTGACTTTTAGCTAGAACCTGAATGCCCCAAGGGAGAGAGAGTTTTCTAACTTTCTACCTCTTCATTTCAGGCACACTTTTAGCCTCTAAAAGCCTCTATGTGTCTAAAGACTATATATCTGCAAATATCATATCCTTTCTACCACACTCTGAACTACTGAAAAGAAAATTGTCAAAAAGAAAGATAATGTCACACAGATTCAGATTGAACAATGTACTTTAGGGAAAGCAGTGGGGTTTTATGTTTTGGGTTTTTTTAGGAATACTTGACAATTCTTTGACAAGACAAAGCAAAGGGACATCCTGGCAAACATTTCAAAGTACAGCAAAGTCAGGGCAAGAATGGTTCTTCAAGAATCCAGGCAGGATTCTCATTATTCAGCAGAAAAAGAATGAATTAATGTCAGGGAGATATAGAAATCTGAATTCAGATCAGTTTACAGTGACTTTTATAAGAAGAAAAACTAAATTCCACCAAATAAAGGGTCTGAAATTTCAATGCAAGACCTTACAACAAGATTGGCATCTAAACTCCATTCTTATTAATAGTTATATTTTCCAGGTTTTTTGCATCGGCATTGCAAACACAATCTTTTAAAAATGATTTATTACAATCAAAGTAGCCAACATTCCTCATTTATAAGGATTGCAAGTTGTTCATTTTGCCCAGATTTGTTTGGATAGAAATAATACCTGAAACAATTCTTACAATGCTTTTTTGTGAACTTTTCTAGAAAAACAAAGCTACAGAAAATCAGCCTCATTGCTTTTATAAAAGTTAATTATATTTTATTGTGTTTCTGAATCACCATGAATGAAGGCCAGGTTTTTTAGTAGAGAAATTCAACTCTATCATACCAACTTCAAGTTTATAGCTATTCTTTGTAGAGTCTGGCAGCTATATGTTCTGAATATTTTGTTTTCAGTGGGTTGGGATGTGGGTTTCAATGGCATAGCTTGAAAGGTCTTTCCTTTATCTCCCTTCAAACTGTCACACTGATCTGTTCATGGGATCTGAGAAAAGTTCCTACTTTTCCTTGCCCAAGACACTGTGGGACTGACCACGCTGAGGGAGGCAACAAGTTCTGAAAATATTTTCTTCCAGTCCTATAGCAGATGTATGCATAAATGACGTTTCACCAAAAGACAAACGTGAAGGTTTCAACAGCACCAACTTGTTTGAGCACATCACTAGAATGGAAGTTCCAAGTAATCCCTACAGTCCAGAAGAACTCATGATAAACATTTTCAGTTCCTGGTGTTTCCAGCTAAGCTGGATGTCACAGCCATTACAAAATTTAAGTCCTCCATTTTGGCTCACAAAGGAGGAGATAATGACTTTCTAAAATCAGCTTTCCTAAACCAAAAAGAACAGTGACCTAGCATTATTTACCCTTCATCATCACTCACTGGATAACGGTTAGTACTCCAGGATATCAGTCTCAAAAGCCAGCATTATATCAGCAATTAAAAAATAATAGTCAAACTACCTCTGAGCACAGAAGTACCAACCAACACCAGTAACAGCTGTTCATACAACCACAGTTTCTATCACTATGGACCTTTTCGTGTCATTCTTGGGAACATCACCTACTAGGACCAAACTGACAGATTAAAACAGAGATCAACAGGATTAAGATGGTAAATCATGCCAACTTTCCATTTATCGTAAAGCCTCATATAAATTTCTATGAACCGTGAAAGGAACAAGTATAGAAACTCAAAACAAGAGGCAGATTAAGGCAATTAAATTCCACAGCAAAACCAATTGCCATGCTTCTTTAAAAGAAGCCCTTATTTTTTATATACTTCAGTAAACTATTTTAAAGTGTCTGAATTAAGTTTTTAAGTTTAACAAAAAAACCCCAACAAAGCACCAAATCTGAAACTTTCCATTTCAACAAATTTGAGGACTAGAGGACTAGAATTTAAAATTCTTTTAAATAAGCAATGAATTGTAAACTTACTCCTTTTAACATTTACATAAAAATGTTGTCACTATTATTCATGTGACAAACACTGACATTCATTCATCATGCCAGGAATGCATATCTTCAAATAACAAACAGCCTATATTTATAACATTGCATTGCACTGTTTGCTTTGGTTTGGTTTTGCTTGAATACTGTGTCTGTTTCCTCTTCCAGAAAGTCCATTAAACTTTGATTAGGTTCAAGTTAATAAGAAAAAACAGCAGATGCCATAGTTTTAATTAAATCGGAACACATGGATTTAGGTCAGGAAATAACTGTTTAGTTAACAGAATCTTAGATACCAATTAATTTTGCAGGTATCCCACCTTTTCAATGGGATCAGTTCACAGCATATTGGGTGGCAGAGCAAGATGCAATAAAAACAGGGACAGCATAACAAGTACAAATTGAAATCCTATTTGCTAATCTACCTATTAGAACATCAAAACAAAAGCAATTCACCTATATGGAAGCTGTAAAAAATGCTTATGCAAGAGTCATTACAATTGCAGTTTTAAAGAGAAAAAGGGACAAAATAATTGGTTTAAATTCAAGCCTCTCTAAATTAATTGAAAACCTAATAGCATTCAAAAGTCTATAAAAGGGATGATCATGGGATATCCCATGAAAAGGATATTAAATAGAATACTAGGTAGAGTGGGCCATAATGAAGCCTGTTGATTTTCTGACCTCTAGCAGATTGCATTTTTCTTTCATTGTATGTGCACATTCCCTCTGGAAGTGAGTATCTGGTCAATGACAATTATTTGTTCAAATACTGAGAGATGCAAGTGATGTGGTCACAGTTGTTTCCCTTCCTAAATCCCATCTCATAGATATATAATGTATGGTGTAATGGAGCACTTAGCAAACCTTTCATGACCATCCCACAATCACAGGACTGACATTGGTTCATTGCATAAGAAGTAGTATTTCTCCAGAAGGTTAAAGAATATTATTAAAATGCACTTTCCATCAATTATTCCTACTCAGCATTTTACTTAATATCATACACAGCTGTCTTGAATTACTAAATTAATGTTTACTAAGTTAATGTTTACATAGAATCAAAATCTTCTGCAATTAAATACCCTCTTACATAAAGTAGAAATATTTGCATTGAACAGCAAATGCAATGGCACAGTGTGTAAAGAAAACTCGGATGGGATGGGAGGCTGGCAGGGAAGGAGCAAACTTACAGCAATAATCTGAACATTATTTTCAACTGCAAAGATTAAAAAAAAAAAAAAGGTGTGACTTCTAGGTTTTCTTAGTGTTACTATGACAACTTTCTCTACGTCAAGTGGAAGTGTTCCAGGGATGCAAAAAAGCTCCTTGACCTTTGCCAAAATTTTAAATTCTCCAGAAGTGCTTTCCCTGTAGTATCCTAAGGCTCAGATGAAACTTAAACAGACTAAATCCTGCCTTTTCAGTTATATCTGTTGAATTTCATTTGAGTCACTAGTACTACACACAGGAAAAAGAAATCCTTATCCAGTAGTACTTAATATAAGTAAATCTCAGGTTTATTTAGATATACTTAAGTAGCTTAGCATTGTTATTGGAAGTCTAAAATCTAATTTCCAACACAAATTAATTTTGACATTGAGGAGCCTTGCAGTTGGCATTGCCTTTATCCCTGGAGCTAATTTTCACTAATTCTACTGCCCCTTTGAAAGTACACACTCAATCAAACACCATCACTATCCTCCAAAATAACCCCAAATAAACAACAAAACCCCAAAACATTCACTGTGCAACAGATTGTCTTCAAGAGCATGCAACACCCTAATTAAAGACTTAGATGAACCTGGAAAACAAGATGTAGCTCAACGTGATTTTGCCAGCTATGGATCACACTAGACTAACCTGACATCTTTTCCTCAATAGATTTTCAATACAACACAAGTGAGGTACAAAGAAAATCTTATCTAACAGGATTCCAGGAATGCATTACAGATGATGTCTACATAAGAGCTTGCATTAAAGTCAGAAAGCCAGGATTAGCAGCTGAATTTAAAACATACGAGGAATTAAGGAGTTGAAGGAAAGGAAAATGACAGCAGTGAAAGGGAACATATTTGGTCAGAAACAGGTTGTTTCGGATTTCCCAAGGATTAGTCCCATTAAGTATTTCATTTAGGACTCCAACCAATGGCATGGACACAAATAGAAGTGAGAAAGTAACATTATCTTTAATAAAGAGAAAGATGAAGTTATCGGAGAGATGGAAATCTTGAGGATTGTAGTAGGAGAAGCATCAAAATTCAATTGCATAAAAAGAAAGTAATTTTCTTAGCTAACTTGGAATTCAGGCCCAGAAAGCACCTGAAGAAATCACATGAAGGAAAGGAAAGACGATCATAAAACTGTGACACAGACCCAAGAGATTATACTATGACCTTAGGACACACCAAGTAAGAAAAATAATAGAATTCTACAAGACATTCTCTGGATCAATGCATAATACATTCATCACCTGTCTTCAAGAAAGAGCTATTTAAAATAGAATTGGTACAGAATGAGACCCTCAGACTGAACAGAAACAATGAGCTGAAAGTAAAGGGAGTTTGTGGTTGATTGGCTGGTTTTGGGGAGGGGATGCTATATCTAAATATCTAAACAAATAAATTGCAACAAGCAGAGTCAAGGCTCTCAAGAACTACTTTGATGCTAAAGGATAAGGTTAACAAAACACAACCAGAACAAAACAAACCCAAACAAACAGGCAACGCCTTGCTGTGAGTAAATGTAGGCTAGAAATTAGAAAAATCCAAACCATTAGTTCAATGGTGTCTTCTACAATTTTCCTGACTGCTTTAAAAATGAAGCTCACTAAATTAATAAAAGGAGCAGTACCAGTGGATAAAACTTGATGACATTAAAAGTTCTCTCTGGTTTGGAAGAAACCTTACCTCCATCACCTTACATCATTTTATGATAAATGAGTAACCTCTTTTTACACCTAGAAATCAGAAAGCAGCAGATGTAGCTGATTTACATTTAAAACATGCCTTCTGCAGTAGAGGTCAATCTTTCTGTCCATAACAGTGACCTCAGGGAAAAAGCTTGCCATGACACATAAGGAAAACACATTGTTCAGACAAAAACCTTTTGAATTGCCTGCATATTTTCAGCATTATCAGTTCCTCATTATTTTGAGACTACTTGCAGACATCTTTTAGAATCTATCTACAGCAAGAAAAAGTAATGGGAAATACAAAATAAAACTTCTCCCGATGAGAGTTGCTGACCTAAAATTTCATAGTCTTTAACATACTGAGCATTCCTTATTCACAATCCATTATCTATAGTATATTCCAAAGTGTCAAGTAAATACAGTAAAACAATGAATTACTGAATGAATTACAGTTCTTGCTCTACAAAAAGGAAGATGTTGAAGATAGATTAGCAACATCATGCATAGATATTAGCATTCAGGAGTATAACTGAATGTGTTTTTAATGGATACATCACCTGATTATTTCAGGGAAAAATAGATGCCCAAAAGAATTCTCCTGTTCTCCCATCTCTGTTTCCTGTCACTATTTCTTTATTTAACTCTTAGCCTCCTTTTCAACTGCTATTTACAGTTCCCCTGCCCTCAGTGCTCATAACTCTTCTTCTCCCAGCCCATTCCACTCTGCATTTATGTATGCACTATTAGACAATATTTTAAATACCACACACACACTGCACCCACCCACCCTGAAGCTCATCCCCCTCAACAGGGTCCATATATACATGCATGTCTCACTGTTAAATTGTCCTAACTTGATTTTGTGACAAATACAGACCTTGTAGCTTTCCACAATACAAAAGTTTCCATCAGAATTTATAAAAACATTACAGGCAGGCCCCCTTCTGTCACTATCACCAAGCTCCAAGCTTCAGTGAAAGAAGGCAACCATGGAGATCTCCAAGCCAACAAGAACCTTTCCTAGGAAGCCCATGCAGGCAGGAATAGCACTGCATGTGAAGCTGCCACCCCTGCCCCAAGTGCAATATGAACACTTGCAGGAGGGCTCTGCTGAAGAAAATGTTTCATGTGCACAGCAGATCCCAAGGCCAGGAATCAGCCTGGCTCTCTGAGGGCTTGTTTCCACACCAGCACCTCCCTTACCCAAAAGCCCAAGCTTTCACTGTGAACACTTTGTAAAGCAGTCATGCTGTCCATAGCACAGAAACAGGCAATTCACTGCTTGTCTGCAAAGTGAAAAACTCTGTCCCTGTGTCTCTATCTTAGATTACGCAAGCAAATCTTAGGAAGAGCACAGTTCTCCATTTGAAAAAAAAAAAAAATAAAAAATCTGCCTCATTTGGAGTTTAGCTTTCAGCTGGAAAAAATCCAGGATTAGATATAACCTAAGCAACGATTTATTAAGTGTACATCTTGCTCTGAAATATGGAACTTTCTGGTACAGAAGTACAAACCTCCTGTTGCAGAAGCAGCAGTGACACTGTAGACCAGAGTCAAGCAAAGGAAAAAAACACTTGGGCAGCTTTGCACAGCACGCTTTCACATTCATGCTCCTATTCCAGACCCACATCAAAATCCGTGCTCATTTTAAGCAGCATTTTACAACTAAGCTGAGTTAATAAACAAATAACTTTAAATCATTTACCAAGACCTAAATTGCTAAAATGCCTTCTATTGGCTTTCTGAGAAAATTTGATGTAAAGGCTGCCTGAGAAATGAGAAGTGCTGAGCCTCTGATTTGGAAATTTTGTTTCTCTTGGGCTGATGCACTACCCTTAATTTCAACTGCTGGCGGTAAACAACTTCAATGTGAGGGCTATTAAGAAATAATCATTCAGAGTAGGCCTCATGGGTGGCAGAGCCTGTGTTTCCAGGATTCAGTTTAAAACTGAACAGACACAAATATGGAGAAAATGCAACTCAGTGGAATGGATGGATGAGCCAGAAATACAATCTGGATAACAAAACTCATTATTCTGATTTAGGAGTGTGTGTGATTTTAACAAGTATGTGTCAGGAAACTTGTGAGTAACCTATTAGAGACTCTTGTGACATGTGGACACATTCCTGAACTTAAAAACCATTCCTAAACAGCTTTTAAGTCCTACTCTTAAAATGTTCTAGTATGAAAATGGAAGCGTTCTTTTCACCCACCATCCCAGTCTCTATCTTTTCATCCTTTTTTCTTTTATAAAAATCCAAAGAGATTTTGTAAAAGAAAAATGAAACCGGTTTAGATATGGTAATGATGGAATGCCTTTTATCCTATATGTATGCAGAAATACCAGAAGTCAAACACTTCTAAGCCTTCCCCCCTGCTCCCCTGAATACTCCCATAACAATTCTTTAAAACTCTGCTGTGGATTTTGAGGCAGACTAATGTAGTGGCTGTTTCATGGCATAGCCTGAGGCTACAAATGCTCCCAGCCCTCAAATGTTATCCTTCAAAGTTTTTAGAGGTTTTTCAATTCTTTGTTTAGCTATCACATGGAGTCTCAAACACAAGTTTCACGCAAGCTAACACTGAAAATAATTAAAAATCCCTCTGCCTTTATAAATAATTCAATACAGAAAATACAACATATATCATAGGCTGACTTCATTTCACTCTCAAATCAGAGGTGTGCATTTTGCTCATGGGCATCAAAGGCCAGTTTCACAATGAGTGCATAAACACTTCAAAAAAAGATATTCAACACTGATTTATCTCATGTAAGTTTGTAACTGTGGACCAATTAAAACCTTATAATAGGCTTCCACCTGATTACATTCCTGCATTTTCCTTAAACGTTTAGAGAAAGTAAGGAAAATTAACACAAGTTTCACAAAAGTCAGGAAACAGATACTTTTGACATAAGAACTACTCAGTATTAAGGGCAAACCAGAGTTCCATCAGTATTCTGGGAACAGTTATCTGCCTGTACAGACACAATTTGGTTTGGATAGAGCACTTATTTCTCTGAATTCACAGCAAAAATATAGCATGAGAGTTGCAGAAGGAATTAATTATAAGACAAATCAACTATTGATGAGAAGAATATTTTTCAAAATAAATATATGATTTTCAAAGTTTTCATGTTCTAAAGCATAATTAGCTAACAGGCATTAAATACTTTGATTTAGAAACATGCCTTGAAGCAAGTTTGGTTTGTAGCTGGACAGCAAAACAAAAAGCTACTACAAACATCTAACCAAAAACCTTACATGTAAAATTAAGCAAGTAAATAAAAAACCTGCACATTTTCCTTCTATTGCACACTCTGTTTCTGAGTTATGAGTTGTCATGATACAGAGTGGACTCGTTCTGCTGACTTGCACCAACAGAAACTTCTCCAGCTTCAAGGATTTTAAACCCTCAATACTGCTCATGAGACAGGTTTGGAGAAGGGTCTCTAATAGTGCAGACTAATTACTAGTGCTTCTGATAGTGCTTCTACATTTCAATATAAGAGCAGAATGAATCTAGTAAGATGGATCTGTTTTACTATTGCCATTCAGAGCTCTGAGAGCAGTAAAACCCTTAATAATCATATCACTTCCAGGCTGCTACTCTGAAAGGCTACCAACAACAAAGGATAACCAAGATATAGATAAAAATATTATGTTTCCCCCTCCCTTCAAGGCAATGAGGATAAAATATTTTAAATAGGGTGCATCCCCTTCTCACAACAGTGAGAAAAAATACACAAAAGAAGCAGGAAAATATCTCAGTAAAATTCCTCCCTTTAAGTTTGAATGGAGCCAGACCTGCAAGTGGCCAGAGACAGCAGGTACAGGGTGGCCTGAGCAGAGCTGACAGCATCCACTCCCTGCCTGAGACATCCCATTCTGGCCTGGAGAAGTACCACTGCAGGGCACTGCACTCACCTGAGGGCATGCTCTGCAGCAGCTGATACACAAACAAAAGCTCTGCCTCTAGTCCTATATCTAGGGCTGTATATAGTTCTGGCTACGAACTTGCCAATGGAATGAGAATTTCCAATTGCCTCTTAACTTTAAAAAGCTCACTATTTTGTGCAAAGTAACCTTCACAACCCAAGTCCTACCAGCAAAATTAAAGACAAAAGAAATGTGGCTCATTAGGGACATATTGTGCCAAGTGAAACAATAACTAGAACAGATTTTCATCTCAGTTATTATGGAATTATTCAGCTCTAATTTCACTGTCTTCCATAGTCTTCCTTTCATTCATTAGTCTCCTGTGGATGTATTCCAGCATAACCAAGTTTAGAATCAGGGTCATCCAAAGAGATTATAACATGTCTTGCACAGGGCTATGCTAGTAACCATGCTGATACCCTCCGAGTTACTTGAAACTCCACATTTTGACTTGGATATATGTACACCCAATACAGTACTGCTTGCATTTGTAGGACTGGGAAATTAAATTCTTTTTCAAAGACATTCCTTTTGAGCAGAAGTAATGTTTTAGCTTTCACTAATCTTAAGCTTTCAGCTGTGATTAAGGAGATTAGCATCAAAACCAAATGAAAAATTGAGCAATTTTACTTCATTGAGTTTAATAACATCTTAATTTAAGATAGGATATTTATTTTCACATAAAGTATTGGCAATTTTTTGGCTTTGAATACCTTCCCTTTTAAAAATGAGGGAAAAAGCATTCCACTTGTGATTGCTTTGACGTTATATTGCCCCATCACATAGAATAACTCAAGCTCTCCAGACCCAAGATGACATTTAGAAAGCCAAATCATCAAGCCATATCAGTAACTTAGCTCCATTTCTAAATATTTGGGTACTTTGCTTTCTTCTGTGTTTTTAATTGGACACAAAGACTGAAACCTGTCCTCATTCTTTTTCTGCTTTACCATTTCAGAGAGAACAGTTTCAATTTCTGATTGTCCAAAATGTGAAATGGTGGAGTCCAGGAACTGTACCATAATCATAACATTAATTCAAGAAAAACTAGAAATTAAAGTAAGCAATTCTAGTGCTATAGTGATGCCTTAAGTTTTAGCTTTCATATTTTCCAGATTATGTACTGCATTAGTATGTAACTCTGAACTTCATATAAAGCGTCAGCAAGTTCTCTTCACAGCTTAGTCAGACAAAACAATCCTTTTCCAGCCTGAGAATCAAGGATACCATTGCAGCTTCAGGTCCAAAAAGCATAAGCAGTGAATGGAGGAGAGCAAACTGGGAGGATGGGACTTCATAACCTGAAGCTGTAATTGGACAATTAACCCCAATATGTAAATAGACCAAAACTTATAAAAGTGTGGAAACTTGTGACTCAGAGTCCAGCTTGGGTCCATCATGGGTCCATCTTGGGTAGAGCCATGGCCAGGCTCTTGTACTGCCCAAGGCGGATCCTTTGAAGGCCTTTTTAATAAATACGTACTTTATTCTTTAAAACTGTCTCTATTCCAGATAGCCTCTCTAGGCATCAATGGGAGGAAAGAGAAAATAGAAAATATGATCCTAAAGGATCATATTTTTTTAACCAGCCTCCCTGGCCCATTGGCACTGGTGAGGATACAGCAAGTCCTGTGTTCAGTTCTGTGCCCTTCACTACACCAAATACATTGAGGGACTGGAGCAAGTCCAGAGAAGGGCAGCAAAGCTGGGGAAGGGTCTGGAGCACAGGTTTGACAAGGAGCAGCTGAGGGAGGTGGGGGTGTTTGTTTAGGCTGGAAAAAAGAAGGCTCAGGGTAGACCTCATGACTCTCTACAACCACTGGAAGGACATAGTATAGCCAGGTGGGGGTTGGTCTCTTTTAACTAAGCAGTATCAAAGCTGGGCCTTGATTTGTTGCTGCGGATGCTTTATTTGAATAAATTTCTCATAGTCTTATTACTGTGGCTAAGAAAATGAGAAGCAGTCCTTCTGAGAGCCTTTGTCAGGTTTCATGCTCATCACAAGCCAGCTGGTGCTTAAAATTAATTACAATTGGTTACCTTAGTAACACTAAATCATGCTTGAAAATTTCAATATTGTTTATCCATATAGGTTTCCACGGTAATTTCAGTTGCATTGGTAAAAGATTGAGGACCAAAGTTCAGCAGAAAAAGTAATCTAAACTGACCCCACCACTGAATTAGCACCCCTTTCTCTCTCCACCTTTCAAAAATGCATTTATAGTTTGTTGCATTCTGTTTTAAAACATCTGATCTTTGAGTATCTACCCTTAAAAGGCTGTTCATAAAATGCCTACTGTTCCCAACAGATACCTACTGCTCAAGCCATAGATTCTTAGATCTCTGCCAAATGGATATTGATTTATGTTCAATTAAAAGCATAAGATACCTGGCTGAAAGCAGAGACTGAGAAGCTTGTTTTGCTGTTTTTAAAGAGTGAAGAATAAAGCTTCTTTATCAGGCCACTCTCGACAGTCCAAATTCACCCTACACTTAGGATCAAGAAGTGTCAGAAAAACATTAAGTCTTACTCAGTTGCCTAAGCTTGAAAATGAAATTTCATTTTACTGGTAAGATGGGCATTGCAGTGTACAGATTTTTCTGCAGGGTGAGGGGTGGAAGGTTGTAAACTAGCTACTTAAATGTTTGGGTGTATTTTGATAACCCATTCTTTTCTACCTCAGGTTAAAAAGGTTTTAATGGCAAAGATCTTGTGATGCAATTGCCAAATTTGTAGCTCAGTTTTCTACTTGCTACAGAACTGGTTTGAGCCTTTCCTCTTAAGGTCTGTATAGTATAAAACACTAACAGCTAAGAGTTCTGAACAAAGCTTCATATTACTGCAAACAGATGACTTTAGTCAATCAAGTATCTATCTCCCTGCAAAACAGGAGCTGATAGAGTCATACCCCTTACTCAAATTTTATCATCTCTACCACAAAATTTGCCTCCTTCTCTGAAATACAAAAAAAAAAGTAATCTTTTTTGAGTAAAGAACTACTTTTTTTCTTTCTACAGCCAAGGCAATCCTAACACCCCCATCCTACTAGTGGTTTTCCAGAATTGCTTCTCACTCTTCAGCTTTTGTCACGAGCTCAGGGATGACAAATTCCACTAGATTAACATAACCTCTCTCCTTATAGGTCTGCAGGACAAAACTGGGAAACAAAGCTCAGGGTTTGAGCAAGTCTTGAGTCTTGAGAGCTCAGCTACGAGTCAGGAGAGCACATAGCTAAGGCTCAAAGTAAGAAGAAAGTCAGTGGTTAACTTGTCAATAACCAACCTTTCAATTCTCACTTCTCTGCCTCCTTGTCAGTACCTCTTCCACACTGGTACCTGCTCAAACATTCCTAGTGAGATGCCCACTGTCTTCTTTTCCTGATCCACGTGCCAATCACCCATGCTGGACACCTGGAGTGGGAGCCACCACATTTGTGTGCTGGGGAGAGAGAGCACCTAGCAGAGCTCACACACTCAGCATAGCAGAGCTTCTCCAGATCCTCTGGATGGCCTAACTGGGCCTCACACAAGCACCCCATAGACCATAAAGCAAATACCCAAATCAGACATTCCCCTGCTAATGAGATCCCATACAGGCACTGTAGGCATCGCCCCTCCAGAAAATTGTGAGAGAATTTCACTGAGTTCCCTTCTTCTTGTAGAGCCTGGAGTGAGGCTATAAAGAGTAAATTGACAACTGCTGAGCTGAAGAATACAGTGACCTCCCTTGGTAAAAATGCCAGTGTATCAATTGATACAGAATAATATCTATTCAGAAGGTGAAGGATGCAGTGCAATTAGCCTTGCTTTGCACTCGAGGCATGTGTACAGGCAGAGCTCTGGCACCCATGATCAAAGCAAGTCAAAGGTATTTCCTGAAAAGCACTATTTAAAACATATCCTCTCTTTCACAGCAACGAATAAAAATGTGCTCTTTCCACTCTTCCAGATGCACAGAGAATTAGCACCACAGAGGCACCGGGGTCTTTGTTGGTCTAGAAGAGCACATTAAGCACATTAAAATTCCTCTTTTTTACACTTTTATAGAATTTTTTTTCTTTATAGAAAGTATTTCTTTTGCAACTAATATAACAGGTGAAACTAGAATGCCTGACTATGAGAAACTATGGATTGAAGTGAAAGTGTAGGGTAGCTGAGCACTGACCTCTCCCTGCTCCCAGTGCTGCTCTCACTGGCACAGCCATAGAGAAAGAAGTAAGTAGGCTGATCAGCACAGGGCTGTAAGAACAAACCCAAGATGTACAGGGATAAAAAAATCCTCTATTGTCCAGCAGGAGGAGAAAAAGGGGAAGAAAGCATGCAATAAAAATAATACATTCCTCCTGAACAGAGACAAAACCACGGGCGTACCCAGCAGGTGACTTTAGGTGCACCTTGTCTTGAAGTGATATGTTCATAGAGCAGCCTGCTACTGCTTCATTAACTCTGCAGATCTGGGGCTGAGATGTACAGCACTGCTTTGCCCCTTGGATGCTACTCCATTCCAAAGCAACCCTTTGTCAGAATTAGTATTAGTTAAGAACTAATCAACAAGAATAAAGACTGAAGAACTGAGTCATTGGAATTCATGTATTTTGATACTGCAGGTTTCAAAGACTGGCAAAATCTGTCAGATCGTGTGAAGTTTATTAATTAAGTTCAAATCCAGGCCTTTACCTAAAGTTTTTCTAAAGCCTACCTTTCCTTATCTCATATTGCCCCCACACATCTCTTGTTGGCTAAGCACAGCTGTCAAGAGGAATGCATAGTTTTACCTGTGCCATTGCAGTGCTTACAAATAAAAGTAAATAAACAATGTTTAAAAGCTGGTCAATTTTTCATATAGCTCTTATGCAATGATAGAATTCATCAGCTACATGGCTATTTCAGCCAGAGATCACGTTATGGGAGAAACCACCAATCAAGCTGAAATTTCTGCTAAGGGAGATGACATCTCAAAAATTTGTCCCTGCTAATGAACTTCAAAAGTGCAGCTTGGGCTCAGATTTTCTCTGTGACAGGTTAATATAGCACCTACTGGTCTATCTGGCTCTTATTTTTGTTCTTAATCTTATGCTGCATGTATGGCTATCTGCCCTCTGTGTGCACTGCTCATCAGATAACAGTAGGTTGCTATAGTGATTGCTTAAAAATGAGAAAAAAGTGAAAGCTGAATTGTGGAGAACCCTGAGGCTAAAAGATGGATAAATTACCAATCCTGAAAATGAAACTTAAGTATCACTTTTCCTGAATTCTGCCAGAACTGTTTGTAAGGGAATATATTCTCCTTCAAGCAATAAAAGCAATTTTTTTCTTCTATTAAATCTTTCTGATTGGTACCTGTGTTGAAGTGATATCATAAAAAAAGGGGTAGTGAAGCGGCAAAAAACATTCTGTATATTAATTTAGTATTTAACAAAGATTTTTGTTTCAGTATCAAATGGGGTTAAAATTATCTTTATGCAACACAAAATGATATGAATCACAGGGAAGTTAAAAAAGATGCCTAGGCCTAAAAAGGGTCATTACTTCCTGAAACCTGAACTCAATCATTCTACATTACTGTTTCAGGTAAAAATTTATATATTAAAGTCCTGAACAAAAATCTGGATGTACAAAGACTCATGCACTTCCTTCAATAATGAACGTTTATACACTCATACAGAGTTTGTAGAGAGAAAACAAAATTACAACCAAATATCTAATCAAAGTAAGCATTTAAGCCTTGCAATCCTTCAGTTGAAAGCCCAGACTGTCACACTCTCCTTCAGTGAAGTTGAGGAGCCCAACCTGCACTGGAGTCCGGGTGTGTGCACCACCTCCCCTGCACTCCTTCCACTGCCCAGCCCTCTGCCCCACCACAGCCCAGGAAAAAGGGAAGAGCCTCTCTCTGATAGACCCTTAGGAAGAACTGAGAGTCCCACAGTATTCAAAAGAAATCAGTAAAACCTCAGATCAGCAAGCCTCTGCTCAACAAAAGAGCAGAGAGAAACACAAGATGGGGCCCAAAGTCACTGACATAAAAGGCAGCATCAGCATCCCCTCAGGGAGCCCTGTGGCTTTAAAGAGTTTCCAAGAGTTAAAACAATCACTTGAAAGCTATGACTCAGACTAGCTGGCTTGCTGCAAGTGCAATAATTAAGATTCTAGAAAAATCCAGCACGGAGACAGATATGAGGAGTAGTACCTATTTATAGTACTTTACTATCATTGTATTGAAACATTCACTATTACTCTGAACTTTCAGAGACAGATATCCCTAGATTTCTGTGACATCAGCTTGGTGAATTATTTCAGTAATACAGGCATATTTGAAAATAGTTCCATGGACAAATATGGGAAATTAATGCCCAACTAATCCTTCATTACTGACCTAATTTCTTTCCAGTTCATTATACCAGAGAATTCAGCTTCATGTCACTAGCACCTTCCTCAGTGATGTTCATAGCTCTAATTTTTTTGCATTTAATCACTGCACTAAGATTGTTTTTTGCTTTAGAATTTCATCCCCTGGGATATGTCAATTCTGGAAGGGAGTGATAAATGCTCCAGCACCTGAAATTTGTACCAAAGCAGTTAAATTGCTTACTTGAAAACTGTTGGGATTTTTTGGTACTATTTTAGTCCTTATTGGCAAGAAATTTAGGGGAGAGTTCCTGCTTTTTGGGAGTCATGAAACTTGCAATACCTTTCACTTCATCCTTCTGTTTTCTTAATTAATGGTGGGTGCTCTGTCTCTCAAGATACAGAGCCTTTGTCCTGATCCTTGACTTAAAGAACCAGCTTTAAGATAGTGCATAAATTACCTGATAAACAGCCATCACCTCCTGGTCTGCAAGGCTAAACCAGCACTGATTTAACCAGGGCATTCATACAAAATTGTGCTCTTAGGGAGAATATTCAAATACAAGCACTTTCTCAGTTACTGAGAAAAGCCATTGAAATACCTCCTTTAGATCACACAGGAAGCCTGCCAGCCACTGGGAAATAAAAAAATTAATGAAATTAAGGAAATTAATCTGAAAAATATTTAGGTAACGTTTCTGGTAAATGGCAGAATTTATTGTCATTGTCTAATTAGCTAATTTCAAAGCTTAAAAAAAAATTGATCATTTAAGTTTGCTACTTTAACTGAGTGGGAAAAAAAATAATCAATCTCTTCATTCTATGAAGGTTTGAAAAGTCAGAAGCAGGGCAGGTGGGAAGGCAAAAGGCCGAAAAGAAACTGTTTGGTAACAAGCAGGTGACTCTCAAGTCAGTTACAATTCCAAGACAAAAACTGCTACATTTTAAGTAGATGCCTTAAGGTACCTTGTGTAATTTCTGGAGAGATACGAGTTTAGAAGCCTGTATGACAGCCACAGAGTTCCTTCCTATAACGAAATTAACTAAGGGTATTTAAAATGTAATATCTTAATCTAAAACTGAACAAAAGCCATAATTTCTCTTACGGGTATTTACACATTTGAGATAAAGTGATTACACAATAGAAATTCTAAAAGTAATTACTTCCCATACATTTATATTCCAGTTCAGAGATCGAGTACCTGTTGGTTGCCTTTCCTACAGAGAATTTCTTGAAAGTTTTTGCATTCTCTCCTAGGGCTGAAATACAATAGGAATCCACCGAGAACATCAATTTTCTTTGCTTTTCTAAGGTTTATGACTTCCCTGTAGTATTTATCAAGAAATATACAACTCCCCATAGTTAGAGCTGTGCAAGCGAACAGTAGGAATTCTTGGTGTTGATGGAGCTATTGATCATCCAAACATTAAAATTATGTCTCCTGTAGTAGACGCCAATAAAACAGAGGTACATTAATCAGGAAATCAATGGGCTTGTCAATAGAAGGGCTAACTTTGACAATGTAATGCAGCAGGGAGACTGACTGGATGGTGGACCAAAACACAAGGAACCTAGGCAGTGACCTTTTTGTTTGACTTCTGGCTGTGCCCAAGCACTGTAGGAGTAACTGGAATGCACAGAATGAAAGGAGAGAGGTGAGGAGTTAGCTGTTTAAATTGTTCCATAGGAACAAAACTTATTGCTACAGTGACCTTTAGTTGTTCACTTGAAAAAAGAAAAAGGAAAAAGAAAAAGGAGGAGGGGGTAAGGGGGCGGGGGGGGGCGTGGAGAAGAAAAGAACTGCAACACCACAAACTGAAGGAAAACACCACCACCATCTGAAAACCAAATATACAAACCCAACACCCTAACTCCAAACTTCCAAACTTCTAGGTCATGTTTTCAATTTTGCTATGTTAACACCACCTTCACATGGGTTAACTGAAATTGCATATTTTAATCTCTAACCTTAGGAAATGGTTCAACTTTACTGAGGCCTGCACTCTGAATAAATATTTCTAATGTTCTCAGCCTGAGCACTGTGCTGCAAGATACTTTGGGAGAACTTGGCTTGGTTTTTTCCATTTGCTGCAGGACACAAATTTACTGAACAAATTCTTGAAAGTTTATATGTGAAAACCAGAATTATATACAAGTTAATGGGGAAAGTTATTCTTCTGAGTTACACTTAAATATTTTACCAAGTATTTGATGAAAAAGCATGCATTAGACAATACAAAAGCAAGTAGAAAACAGCAGCTTATTACAGACAACTTATAATTTAAAAAAATATTGCAAGAACTTCTGTTACTTGAGCTATCTACATGCAAATGCAACTTTGTACAAAAAAAAAAAATTATTTCACAAAGGGGGCAGTTATAGGAGGTTCCTGACATTCTGTAACTCTCTTCTCACTTGTGTGTCTGGACCAATATATTGCAAAGCAATACACTTATCAAATATGCATTACTACTCTTGATGTCCAGAATTAATCATTGTTGCATCCAGGCGGGATATTTTCAGCCATATGAAACCGACTGCAAAACAAAGGTTACAAAAATAACCCTTCCCATCACCATCTTTAGTGTTCTCTAAAGTCAAAACTGTCCTTGTTATGTTTTACTTTCCCAATACAACCTGGGAAGAAAACCTGTTCTGAATCGGGGTAAGAGTATCTAAATCAGAATTTTCCACAATGCAGATCAAGCTTTTAATTAATTTATTCTAAACATCCCACAGTGGGCCAAAATCAATTCTCAGTTTTACAAATTCCATATACGGAATTGTTGTAGACTGGCCATTGCAGACCTGGCCACTTCATCTTGCATTACTGCTGAATATATTGATTAAACAAAGACCGGAAGGTGACAGGAACTTAAGAGCTGGTGTTTGACTATGGATGATTCTGTCCATCCAATTTCAGATCAATTACTAAGCTTCTGTCAGTGAAGTATTTGTTTTGAAGAGGAATAAAGAAAAAAGAGATCTGCTCACTGACTTGCTAAATAGTATTGAATATATCAATCAGGCAAATTTATAAAACAGCAAATGAGCTCTATGTGCTACCTAGTGTATTAGGTGTATCTGAAAACAAAGGGAAAATAAATTTTACAAGAAGATTTTTAGCTATCCAATACAAAAGCAATACCTACAAGAAAAGCAGCCCACATGTGTATACACAGAGGTATTAAGTAGGCCACTGATGTTCTGTCCAATACAATGCAGCAGCATTCATAATAATGTCAATATCATATGAGTCAGCTCCAACTGTAACCTCTCCCCTTTAAGGGAAAAAAAGGGAAAGAAAAATCCCAATGAAAGAAAAAACATCAACTCTCATAAAGAAGCATGTTTCATCTTGGACCTATAAATTACTACTCGCTACACTGAAAAAATTAGCTAAAAAATAAAATGCAGTGGATTCACTTAAAGATTCCTTCTGCATGTGTGTTGAAATAAAACCTGATTTTGTGTTACTCTCCAGAGTATATGGCAATAGTGCAACAAAGTTAATTATACATCTTGCTAATAAATTATATATGGTGGCAAAGTTTAGATTCTTAAAATGATAGTGCAACACATCCCCAAATCTTATTCCTAAATGAAGTGCTGAAAGTGATTTTATTTTCTCTTTTTCTCAACTAAAAAAATCTTTTTGTCTCTCACAGCTCTCATTTTCTTTTTTCCTGTCTGTGTTCCTTTTCTCTATTTGTGCTAAACATTAACAAAGTGGTAACTGGTAAAAGCCCAGGAAACTACTTTTAGGATAATTTTGTTTGATCATATATAAGCTCATAAAAACATCCTTAAGTATCAAAAATCCATTGCTTGCATCTTATGTTGTTCCACATTCTTCTGAGGGAAATCTGGAGAGAATTCGAACAATCCCACTCAAATAAAAACTCCAAAGTCAATGCTTGATTCAGCAACAAAGTATGACTTTGTAAAAAAAATAAAGTTTGGGACATTTGCTTCTTCAGGTGCAAACTGACTTCATCACAATGGAGACTGACCTTGTTGCCTGATCTGATTTATCAACAATGTTGATGATTGCCCAAGTGCCCTATACAAAACCATTCCATCCCACCAGAAATGGGTCTTTTAACAAAGATTAATGTTGACCATTGTGATAACTTCCCTCTAGTTTTATTTACTTTTCTAACCGTGCTGGGATGTGGGACTGTGAAACCATGCAGTTTTTCATCTCTCTGCTATTTTCTTATTAGATATTTTCTTACTAGACAGGCTCCTCCACTTTATTTTTGGTCAGCTCCCTTCCTTTTTAGGTATATTTCCACTTACACCTGGAATATGTTAATTTTTGTTGAAGATATTTATGGAGCAGCAGTCACTACACAATCTAGGTGCCATAAATTTATTTTTATTCTTACCACATTATTTCCTTCTCACACGCATATATGACCCAGTTACAGTGCAAAATATGTATTTCATAGCTGAAAATAACCCTGGTTTTGGAAGCCAAGTTAGATAGATTCACATTGGGAACAAAAGTTATGAAGTTTTTTTCCCGTAACAGGTGAGCATAAGCATATTTATCACTCACATGTCACCACAGAAACATTCCAACACCACAATCTACTTCAGCAAGTCAACAACAGGAATAGAGCCAGTTGACCCCTCTGCTCAGCACTGGCCAGGCTTTATCTGTCTGGACTACTTCATCTTTTTCTGCTCCCTCCAATTAAAAAAGACTGGATAGAGGGTCCAAAGGAGGGTCACAAAGTTTCCCAAAGGGTTGAGAAACCTGCACTTTGAGGACTTAGATAATTTCATCCTGGAGAATAGAAGGCTTAAGTGGGAACAACATCACAGTTTTCCAGTGCTTAAAGGGCAGCTGCAATATGAAAGGAAGGTCTCTCCGCACAGGGAGCCACATGGAGAGAACAAGGGACAATCTGTACAAGTTCCACCATGAGACATTTCACCTTGATATAAGAAAGATTTTTTTTTTACAGTGAGAGCAACCAGTGACTGGAACAACCTTCCCAGGTACATGGTAGGATCCCCATCACTGGAAGTTTTCAAGGTAGAACTCGACTGACGTTAGATAATGCCACCTAGGCTCCTTTTCCGCAAAGTGTTGCACCAGGTGAATTTTCAGGGCATGTCCAAACCTGGGCTATTCTATGATTCTCTGTTCAGAGCTTCAGCATGTCTGGGGTAGGAGTTCAGGAGACTTTAAGACCTTTTGGCTTGAAAGAAAAGCTAAAACACAGGTTATCATTTTTCAGTGTCTGTCCTAGTATCTCTACAGGTTCCTACCTGCATTTTAAAGTCATCCTTACTGCTGGTCACAGAAGACACCAGATGTGTGTTCACAGTACCCAGAATGAGCACGTGAGCTTAACAAAACCTCACCTCTTCAACCTGGCTGTCCAAGCTGCATCCCTCTTCACAGGAGCAGCACAGAACTGAATGGAGCACTTCAAGTTGAACACACCACAATGATGTTTCATTCCTGAAAAAATCACCTCAGTTAACTGAACAGTTACCACAGTTAATTGCCTATTAGGAGATACATATAAAACTGCAAGGTATGTCTTGGTAAACAAAAATAATATATAATGGCACATCATAACAAGAGCAGACTTCAGACTTCCGATAAATTTGAGGTTAAAGAGAAAAAAAAAAGCAACAGTTACATGCTCCCAGTGTAATTGCAAGGTTAATGAAGTTTGCTAAGAATACTGATCAAACAGTATGGAATCATTTGCATCAGATAGCAGAAAATGAATCTGAGAAAATGGATAAGGAACTAGGTTTTCTGGGTCCAAAAAATGAAAATACTTTTGGAAGTAAGGGGCAGAGACACCTGTCTTACAGGAAGGTGTCAAGATGACTTGAGGAAACACTTTAGAGGAAAGGTTCTGGAAAGATAATATAGCGAAGAAAGAAAGGTAAGTCGTTTGAAGTTCAATTTCACTTTTCATTCTGTGCTCACAGAGTAAGCAAGCAAGCTCACAGAGTAAGAGGACAAACAAAGTTTCATACCAGGGCAGGAAAATAAAAATTTTCTTCTTGTCCCAATTATTACATTTCCTTCTTCCATTCCATAGGATTCACCTAAAATTAAAGAAAAAAACAAAACAAAATAAAACAAAACAAACAAAGAAAAACAACAACAACAACAACAAAAACAAACAAACAAAAAAACCCAAACGAAAATCCACCCTAGGAAATTAATTTAATGATCATGTATATTAGTTGACCTATATTACTGAAATTGGATTGTGATGTTCCAATAAAAATTTTATATGTTTTCATATAAAATACAATAATTTAATAATTTAATAAAAAATAAAGTATTTTATCCTTTTGATGTTTTTATTCTTTGAGCATTTGCTCAGAATAGGAGACAATAAACATTGGTATTTCTAGCTATGTTTCTTTACAGGAATATCACGCATATTTGCTCAAAAAAACAGTGTCTTTGAAAATCAGAACTGTAAGTAAGTAGGATTTTTCCACATTCAAATTTTAAGGTACTTGTAAATCTTATACAGGTTCTTTTGGTTTTTTTCATCAACACCATTCTCTGTAGAAAGCCCCTGAAAATGAACTTCCAGCTGTTTGTGACCTCCCATTCAGAAATACACCTATTTCAGTGCTAACAGCTGCAAAGCAGTAGTGGTCTTTACAAGCTGGTCTGCAAACTACCCAACGAGAAATAGGAAAGAAGATTGAATGTCATTTTTTCTGCAAGACAGCTTTTTCTTCCTGTATATTCATTCTTGAAAGCTTCTAGAGGAGCTCACAAAACCCCTTCTGTAAATTAAGCATTTCTTCACATCACACTCTTGCTGACAGGTAGATGTAGTAATTACCTGCAGAGCACCCAAAGCTTGTAGAATGAAATCTTGACTGCTGAAACTGTTATTTTTATTTACTTCATCAAACTACCTTAATAACTGAGCATCTGTCAACTGCAGTTACTGTGTCTGTCCTGCTGTTTATCATGGAAAGATTTAGGGCAGTAGATTACAAATTCTGGGGACTTTTTTTTTTTTGTGGTGACAGACTGAATTATCTTATGAAAGAGGGTCTGGTTGGTGGGGATTCTGAGTGAAAATCAGGAATTAGGCAGAAATGTGTAACTTTATGGTGTCTCACAGTGCTTACATGAAAACACATCCTGAAGTGGAAAAATATTATGAAAATGTATCAACATATTATCCCTATTTTTATGTGTATTAGAGGACAGAGAAGTATTTCTAGGAAGTGATTAATTTAGAGATTGATTCAAAACTTACAGATGATATCAGCACACACAGACCTTAACTGAGACAGGAGTTCTGTTGCTCTTGACACTGCAGAAATGCATAGAAAAAAACAGTAGGTTGGGAAAAAAATAGCATCAACCTTCATTTTACACACATAAAAAAGTAAAGGAAACATCAGGGGGCAGCAAAGGCCTCTAGGCAGGTAGAGAAGTAGACTAGGCAGGGTATTTTCTCTGCAGTAGGGTCTGAGAAATGAAGGAAAAAAAAATAGGTTTTATTTGTTTCTTCTGATTCCCCCTTAACCTTTCCAGCTGCTGCCATGTACTAGGTCCCTACCTGCTAGGTAGCAGCTGTAAGCCTGAAAAGAGGAATGATGCTATTTGGCCCAGTCCTAATGTATTTTTGTACCTTAAAGAATTTAATTCCCAGATTAGCACAGCTGAGTTCCTAACAAGTTATCTTACTGTGAGATCAGGTCAGTATTGAGTCAGGCTGCACTTTTGACTATTAGAATGCTGGAATCAAAAAGGAAGAGAATTCATTAATAGCAGGAAAATGAATGATACCAATCCTGCATTGTCTGCAGCCAGAGCACATCTTGGGAACTGTGACTAAGCTTGTCCAATTACAGTGTCCCAGGGGGAGTCATATTCCCTCTTAGCAGAAGTTATGTTTCAGAAGCCTTTTTGTTTATTATTATTATTATTATTATTATTATTATTATTATTATTATTTTATCTGACTTGGGTTCTTATGACCAAGAGGTTCATGGTATTCAAAAACTATAAACCTGTCCACATTAGAAGGTCTAATGGTAAGTACAACATCCTCATCTGATCTGCTATTTGTGTACAGCAGAACCAACACATCACACAGCACATGCAAACAATGTGCACTCATATAACTTAAACTGACCCAGTCAAATGGATGAGGGCTAATAGTAGCAGAAGCTCATCATGACATTACAGATCATGAAATTCCGCATGATGGGCTGGTGAAAAATAACTGGATGGGTTTTCTTACTTATTTTAGCACACATGGCTACTAATAGATTTTAATGCACTTCTGGTCAAATCCTGTTCATGTGTGTGCCAGCTATTCTTCATAAAAAATAGTATTTCAGAAGGAAAATTGATTTAAAGGTGAGGTGAAATGATTAAACCACTGTCATACAGGACTGGAGGCTCTGCAGCACAGAAGTAAGATTTGAGAAAATAATTGGCATTTATAAGATATCTGATGAGATTATTTAGACAAGTAATCTCAACAGCATCCAAAATACTTTCTAGAGTTATCTTGATGCAAGCACTGTGGTGCTGCAACCAACTCTTCCAAACTGGCTTGTTGTACATAACAGATAAGAGCAGAGATCCCCATCTTAATACTTCTTCATAATGTGAACTATTTTATCTTCATGAAATGTTGGTTGAAGGAAAGTGCAAGGCATATGCATGATATTTACAGTTGTAGAAGATGCCCTGAATCCTTAAAATTTCATAAACTTAGATCTCTTAAACAGAAAAGAGAGAAAGCTAGGAACAGGACACGCTATACTCTCATGATGGATGAGAATGTAACACCAAGAGGTGCTTTACAAAAAAAAAAAAAAAAAAAAAAAAAAAAGAGAGAATAGATATTTGCTCATATGGAAGCTGTGGAGGATGGAATAGAGTCAATTTCATCTCCTGAAAATAGGCACACTTTGGCTGATTAGAGACCAAAGCAGTTATCTGCAAATGACTGTCTGGATTTATGTTGAATTTTGCCTCATCACTATTCGGCACCATGTCTGTAGCCTGAGAGGAAAACGAAAACAAAAGTGGGGGATAGAAAATAAAAAGAGATCAGAAAGAAGAAAACAGGTGTCACTTCTTTGCAACAGAGATGTATTCCCACCAACCTTTTCTTCAAAACTATGGAGTTTATTTTGCAGGGGAATTATCAGAAATAAAGCTAATAAAAAATTAGTCTAATGAGGGGTTATTTGGTTAACAGTTTGAAAATAACCAACTGATTTTAGACCTTGTGTATATTTTCATTCATGCAAAAAGAACCCTCCTTAGGCACATCTTAAGAATGATATAATCATGTAAGCTTTTCTTTATAGTAAATATGATATGAATCACATTCCTCTTACAATGCCTATACTTAGTTCTGCAATGTTTAAATGTAAATATTTTCTTTTAAAAATAAATGGCTCAAGCACAAGATTTCCTCTCACATCATATTGTGCTGACAGTTGAGTACATTAAAAAGATACATTTTTTTCTAAATTTAACAGACTAAATCAATCAATTTTATTACCTGATCATTTCTACAATAACTTGTTTGCAACAAAGCTTCCCACAAATCCAGTTATCAATAGAAAATCTAATTGTCTGAGCATCTGATGTTGATCCAAGTATCAAATTAGCAACATTGTCGTAGATTTGGATTACTGTTATTGTTGCCAACAATTTCATAACTTCATTTTTAAAGGGCAATTACTCCACAGCTGTTGATTGGTACTAAACTAACATAATCTTTGTGATGTTTAAATACTGTTGCACCTGTTTCCAATTGAATTATTAATGGCAATTGTCTATTGCAGTTATCTTGTCATTTACTTCAGTATAACTGAAGAACAAAACTGCATACAATGCCTGTCTCTTTTTAACTTTTATGCTTCATCTTTTAAATTCTTCTAAATTGTGTTACTTCAGATATGGAGACTTCAGAGATTAAAAAAAAAAATCTTCTTACTTGCATCTACGCCTTCCTATTCTTCTCTAGCAGGTATTTTCTCCATACCTGACAGGTTCTTCATATTCAGAAACTGGTTATTAGTAGAGATGCCTCTGCAGGACACAGATCCTACAAAGTCCATCAAATTTCTGTTCCAACACATATCATTGAGCTACCCACCAGGACAGACTGGACAGAACATGTGGGTTTATTTAAACTACTAACACTGCATTCAGGTTAGAGAACTAGTTCAGACTAGAATAGACTCAGAGAATAACAGGGGAGGAACCAAACTGCTCCCTTTGTGCCCCTCCCAGTGTACCACTTTTAGTATAACTACCCAGCAAACCGTGTTTTGCATTTCCCTTCTGAGTCTGTATCTCCCACTGTCAGAAAAGGGGCAGGCAATGATCAGAGCTGCAAGGACTGCTACTCTGGATTGCCACAACCATGGCTTACTCACTTGTTGGCTCATTTTCAGATGCCAGTAATCATTACTTTTAAGACCCAGAAAACATTGCATAAAGGGTGACATTTTCATTAAGTTGCAATCAAATATCACATCGACCCCAGAAATATATATAAAAAACCAAACTTCAGTAGAGAAATGTTTTGAATATATTGAGATATTGAGAGGTTTTTGCCACAGAAAATGAAGTGCCTCAATAACAGCAAACACTGAAGTAGAAACTCCTTAGCAGTCCCTTTTGCTTTAAAATCTACAGAAATATATTGAACAGCTATGACATCTGTGATACATTTCATTGAGATCACCACTTTGGTGAAAAATTATTTTGCTTGTGTTTTATAGTCTTAAATATTTTTGGGTTTTCAACACTGTCAAAGCCATAATCTCTGTACTTCTTATCAACTTAATGAATTTAATCAATTGAAGTTGCTCTGTAACTTTGATTGAATAATGGTAGAACAAAAATTACATACACTTCAAGTGACTCAAATCATGACTCAAGTTTTAGATAGCGTTCAAGCACGTTACCTAATCAAGCCTGTAGGACTAATTTTTTTGAAACATAAACCATTGTACATACCCCTCCTCTAACTAAATAAGTCAATTAGGATGATCTTGTTATCTTAATATTCAGAAATGAAAACAGACTTGTCAATTTTTGTTAGTTGAGTAAAATCCCTATAATCTTGTGACTTTGTCTTTTAATGGCTAGGTATATTTTAAACCTCTAGAGTAGCCAAGTTAATTCCTCTGTATAATAGTCACTGTTGTAAAATTTGACTTTTACGGCATTCCAATTCTCAGAACCAATTAGCACACTTTATTACCCCATTTGGAACAGTTCCAAGTTTACAACCATATCACTATACTTCATTATTACTTTATTTAAACAGTCTGACTCAGACCTTTGCTACTGTAAGGTGGTCTGCTATCAAATTCTGGAAGTATTGCATATATTAAACAGATGTCAACATTACAGATTTTTAATTAACTGCTCTTATTTTGTAACATTTACTCAGACTCTTGAGTACTGGCACAATTTGGTGCCAGACAGATATGACGTCCTTCAAATTGGACAAGAGAAGAAAAGAGGTCATGGGAATGAAAACAATTAAAGGTCAAAGTCAAGTTTAAATGTGGAATAGTTACGAGACACTTCAGGTAATAGCTTGACAGTGTAAATGTGGCACACAATAGAGAGGTTTGTAGTCCATGGAAATCATGTAGGTTTGTCCTTGGCTTTCAAGCACACAGAAACTCAGAGATTTTGATAAGTACCTTGATCTTGTAATTTGCAATCTGCTGCTATGGCAAAAATAAATAATTAATCAAATCCCTTTTTCAGCAAGGTTCAAGGAAGTAGTCAAGAGAGCAGATTAAACATGCAGAGGAGGAGTAGTGCATCTCACCTACCCTTTTCCTCAAACCAGCAGTGATTCCTGTATTGTTTACTCCTATGAAGGTTGAGGAGATGAGCAAACTGGGTCATTCAGTGGCTCAGAACTGTTGCCACTTATTTAGAGAACAGTTCACCATTTGCAGCTGTGGTTTATCAACCAGTGTCCTGGACATCCACCTCTGATAACCCTTTCTTAAAAGGTAAATCTCCATGTCACTGGAAAAACAACCTGGGCACTCAGCAAGACATTTCTTGCAAACTCATTCACTGCTGTACTTGCTATGTTTTGGCTCTGTCAGTCCAAAAGAACTCTTCACTATAACTTTTTGCAACATTTCAGACAAGTTTACAATAATTTCTAGAAAACACAGTCTTAAGTTTGCTCATTGGGAAAGAAATTCAATAAAGAATTTTGCTGAGCTAAGTCAACATGAAAGATATGAAATATTGCATCAAGAAGTAGAAGTGAAACATTTCCATTTTCCTAATGATTTTCCCCAGTTGTACTTCTCTTTGCATTTTGAGGGAAAAACATTCTGACACCCACAAAGGACCTGAAGATACAGCAATTGCACTTTCCTAACAGCAACACTTGTAGGAGCCTAAGGGAAATTAAGGTATTTATTATTGTGTAGCAAGATAAAAGTCTGGAAAATGAATGAGAAAGGTGGTACAAGCCTGATTCCTGACCCATTGCTAAGGCAGCCAAGCTGAAAACACTTTTAGAGTTGGGGATTATAATGTCAGAAATATAAATAAATTCATGGGGTACTATTTTCTGTGGGCTATCAGAAATGGCTGTTAGATGGGGCTTGTGGTTTTTTGCTTTCGCATTGAAGGAGTCTACTTCCAGGCACTATGATGAGCTTCTATGGAAAATGGCAAACATATCTACTAATGCCACATATCTACTAATCCCATACTTTATTTTCATTATTCCTTATTCATTAGTGAGGAGTCAGTTCTGTCTTTTCTCATGCAACATCCTGAGAGACAGTAAAAACAAGGATTGGCAGGACCATGCCATCCCACCCACATTAAAATCCCTCTTCTTCCTTCCAACTCATACACTGAAGCAGCCGCAGTGGAAATGTCCCTAATATGTAGTATTTCATCTCTGAAAGTGACAAAGTGCTGTAGACATGATGCAAACTTCATAAAATTCCTGAATCCCTGTAAAGGCTATATGGCCTTTAACAAAAACATTCTGTCCCAGAATTAGAAGGATCTTGCACACCAGCACCTGCATACAGGAATAAGAATCTAAGCACTCAGAGCACTGAGCACAAGCCAGAACAAAGCTCAGCCCTGGAGAGGACAGGCAGTTTCATCACTGAAAGAGGCTCCACCCCTGTGGCCTCTTCAAGGCAAAACCAGCTTGTAAACAACAGCCTCTTCTGAGGTGATAAAGCATTAGCTCCTTTCCTGAAGAGGAAGGAAATTTTAGCTGAGTAGGAGATAAATGAATTCCAAACAGACAAAGATCCCCAGCAAAATAGGTGGGTGAAATTTGAAACTCCCATGTGGATTTTCAAATTAGCTTTGCAGGTTATCTTCATACTAAAATTCAAGGGAATGAAAACTTTTCTTCAAGTTACATTTTGAAAGACCTGCACGGTCTTACTGAATATGTTTCAAAGAACTAGCACAATCCAGCTAAGCTTTTAAACACATCAGGATCCACAGAAGCTAAAACTGTACTCTTAATTTTAATCTATTTTCTGAAGTCAATAAATCATACATGACTACACTAGGTTTACACATGCTTCACTCTCTGCCTTTCACTTCCATTTAAAAAAATCATTACTAGCTTGGCAACACATTTTTATCAAAGCTGAATATCACTCAGGTTTTCAAGAGAATCAAATATCTACTGCTGTTGTAAAAAACAGGTAGCCTAAAAGACTGGTGACAAGGCCTAAGCACTCTGCTAGAGGAAATATCTTGATGTGTGAGTTCTCCTTCTGTAAGACTAGATAAGCATCGTGGAAAACATTTAATAAAATCACAAGCAAGAGGAAAAATTGAAAATTGAGACTATTTTACCATGAGGTACAGACACACTAGAATCCATGTAAATTTTAGTTCTCATAGAACTATTTTTCCCCATCTAAACTGCTTTATTTTTTTTCCATACTAAAGACCTGATATTGACCATCCAATATGGATACTCTATTTAAATTTTCTCTCTGTTGGTTTACCTTGCTAGTGACACAGTTATTTAAAAAATGTGAAAGTCGGAGTGGCACATTATAGTTTCAAAGACAGCAAAAATACAGAAGAAAAGTATTTCTCAGATTTATAGCCATTAAAATATGTGGTGACAAGGGTTTTTTAAAATTTTCTCTGTTATTTTGAATATTCTCTCACTTTCTAAAGGATATTAATGTATGTCACAAAAAATGTCAGTTGTTGACAACTGCAAAGATTTAAATAAGTATACGGCATTATATCAGCTCAACTGCTACCTTTGTGGAATATGAAGAAAACAAATAAAATTACTATTTTAAAACAAGCAGCACTTAAGAAGCCCTTAAGTGTATTGTGCTTCTAACCTTGTAACAAAACAAAACTTTCAATGAATGTAGCATAAACCTAAACATGGGAAATATTTCTGACAAATTTGATCATGTTTTGCTTGATTATAAGATTACTTAGCTTAGCAATGAAATCTGAGATGCCTTTATTTAGTTTTGAAAGTTCTTCCTCCCCATCCCCCACACTTTAGCTTTTTTGTTTAAAATGACATAAAAATTATTTTTATCCAACAAAGCCCTCCAAAATTAACACATCAGCAGTCCAACTTCATAAGGCTTTATATATATATATACTCAATTTTTTTTCTTTATATTATATCACGTGCTCAACCTATCTATCTCAGTTCCTAGAAATACAATAACAGCACACTGCACCTTCTCTGCCAGGAAAATTGGATAGCATAAGAAGGAAAAATTCAGGTCAACTTCAATTTTTTTGTTGAGAAATATGTAATGTGAAATTGACAAGGCAGCACTGAGGAAAACTATGGGGAGATTGAGGAAGTAGGGCAGCAAAGAAAACTATGTGTACCTCCTATAGCTGGTAAAAGGGTCAGGTAGAATATAAAGTGGGCAGAAAAAGATCAAACGGTAAAAAGCAATTAACCCCTTGGCACTGGGAATTGGGATTTCCTGACACCAACTGCTAATACTGGCCTTAGGGGGTTATAGGATCAAATAATAAGCCAAGTCCTGAAATAAAAGCTATCATTTTAGACAGTAAGGGAAGGCATTTCAAGTACATTCTGGGCTGCCAGACTGGCACGGTACAAGGGGAAAGGCATAGAGAAAAAACATACTGAAAGATAAATGGTAAAAATAGTTTTCCAGATTTGGACTCAAACAGATTTCAACAAACCTTTTTTTTTTTTCCTTTCTGAATTAAACACAGCTTTGTCCTATATATCTGTGATCTGTGACCTCACCCAGCTCTTTTCTGATACACAGGGAGATTTAACCTCCATTTTTTGAGCAAGTTCCCTCTCATTTTGTGACTAACTTCTGAACATTGTCTATACTAGCTGTAGGTGGTTTACTTAATTGCCTCAAACATTACAGTTCTTTATTTCCACCTTCAAAGAAGAGAAAAAAAACCAGAGGAAATAAAAAAGGGAAGTGACAACAGCAGAATTCCATAACAAAAACAACAACAACAATTAATAGTCAACCAATCTATGAGATCACACAAATCTAACAGCAATAAAACTATGGTAGTTATGGCAGAGGGGTTGTTTGGGTATTTTTTTTCTGCTTTTATAAAAGCTATTTTTCTCAGGACATCTCAGGAATTAGCCTTATTAACTGCTTAAAAAGTTACTAATTAACAACTTTAAATTACTCTTTTGTATAAAAAAATTACTAGATTTCTCAACCAGTTGATGATTTATAGTACAGAAACTTTTTGAACAGAGGATGTAGCTGTTTGGTTTTCTTCTGTGCAAACCAAGCTCTCAGAAGCTGTTATTTACATGCTGATCTTTTCATAAAACTTCAGTGGATGAAAATATTCTAGCCCTAGTGAAATCAGTGAAACTTCATTGATTTCCACTAGCTACAAATCCAACATGGCTGCATTCTGAAATTTGCAACATTTTTCAATTGCACTTAACCTCCTACCACTTAGAAATATTATAGGAAAAAAATCCTTTGACATCAGGCTTCAGTGCTTGCATTTTCAGTGGTCCTGGTCCAGGCTCTGAGGGACAACTGGAAACAAGGACTTCTACAAGGATTAAGAGCAGTGGGAAAGAGAAAAGAGGATAGAAAAGATACAGCAAGACATAATACAAAAGTAAAAGATAAATGAGAAAAAAAGACCAAGCTGTAGAGAATCCCACTGTGTTACAGTACCATACAAAAGACAATAAAAATGTACCTGCTACAAGCTGCTCTACCAAAAATTAATTAAATAAATAAACAAACAGATAAATATAAAAGTGCTCCCAGTTGGCAAGACCAACACACCTTGCTGTTCAAAAATCAAAAGCAATACACGACATGGCACTTTGCTAGGTGGCCCAAATATATACAGAGAGTGGCACTTCATGCAAAGTTGTGACGTGATTCTCTACAACACCAATCACAAAATGGATCCCTGAGGAAAAGTTCTTGCCAACAGCTTCCTCTCCCAAAGGGAGAGCATGGTACATTCCTTTGAAGTGCTCTACACAAACATTCCAGCCAGCATGGTACATTCCTTTGAAGTGCTCTACACAAACATTCTCTCAATGAAACATCATATCCAATTCTTTGCTTCCCCAAACTTCTCTAATGAAGTCTAAAATAAATTATTTCCTGCTAGGACAAAACAGAGATGAAAAGTATGAGTTTGATAAAATATTAAAGAATATTCAGATTATTGCCAGGATCCTACCATTCTTCACAGTATTCATTCTCCAAACCATATTTGAAAAGAAAGGAAACCTTGACCTCCTAGAGCCTGAGAACATAGTGTGACTTCTTTCAAGACCAAATAAAGTCAAGTTATTAGGATATAAACTCTACCTTTGGGTTGCTACCAATTAACACCTTTGTTCTGAATTCAACAGCTTCCTAGAAAGCAGGGGAAGAAGATGACAAATGGAAAAGATCACACAGCAAATGATCAAATAAAGTTTAAAATGTATGAAACACATATTTCACAATTATGTTAAGCTTATTTGAAGTTTCCTCCAAATAACTCAGAGCCATACTATTTTATAAAAGTCTGCATGAAACTAAGACTAATTCTTTTTAAAATTTGTATTATGCAAGCATATTGATATTCTGATAATGCAAAACAGCTTTTCAATGAATATTCTAGGCTCAGAATACACTGTTGTAGGAAATTGCATCAACTCCTGGTAGCGTTATTTAAAGTCAATTATCTGTTCTTCCACTGCACCCTTAGGGAGAGACAGTAGCCAGTATGATATAGAATTTAAATTCTGAGGAACAAATGAACATAGGTACAAATTGACCAAGCAAATACCAAGCAAAACAGGCTTGCTTCTCTCCTCAGAAGCTGCTGCTGTGAAGACAGAGCTGCCTGGTGTCTGCAACAAAGACACGATGAAACTCATGTTTAACATGAGACATGTTAAACAATAAAAACTTCCACCTGTGTGCTGGTGATTGCTTGAAAGGGCTCACCCAAATTCCTGGGACAGCATGAATATGCACTTGCAGAATAGAATTTAAAAACTTGAAGAAGAACTGACATGATTCTCTCTCCATACTTAGTCTTTACTGACTTCTTTTACTTTTTAATTTTTTTTTAATGTAAATCTGAGATGGTCTTGCTGAAGTTGCCATTCTTATACCCACTATGATGCCATTTATATCCATGATCTCTCTCCATGATCTTCAGCTTAATTCCCCACATCATCTCAAATTCATGACCAATCCTTTGGAAACTCCAGGCAATTTCATGTATACACTGTATGCTGAAAACAGGTGAGCTGGTGCTCATTGCACATAATTAAGCATATATGTCACTAGTGACAAGAAGATTAATTGAAAAAAACCCAAATTCAATCACAGTTTTGGCACAAAGACTGAGATGTTCCTTTCAAGTAACCCGCAAGCCTAACTTCTGCCCAACAACTTCTCTCCCCCCTAAACTTCTGTTTTTGAAATAATTTCTGCAAGCTATCAGAGGATTCTGACGCTGTTTGATTAGGTGATTAGTAGCCCTAGTTAAATCTGCCAGAGATCACCTCTCCAAGGTATATTTCAAACAGAAATGTAAATGCTTTGACCAACTTTTGAAGGAAGGCCTTCTTTGCTCCCCACTGCCTATGATGATACATATTCTGACAGGTACTTTACCAGATCAGAATGCCATTCACTGCTGCTAGGAAGTAATTTCCTACATAATTTTTTACTGCTACAAGTAAGTGGGGTAAGGCCTCACGACAAGATTAATAAACTGCAGTCCACAGATGGCTAAGAAATCTTAATTAATCAGAAAAACGCTTCGAACTGATAATCATAGAAAAGCAATCCAAGCTAAATCAAAGGTTGCTTTCGTATACCCTGGAGTGGAGGGTGGGGAAGGTGGGAATTCCTTTTTGATGTTACAATTGCTAGTTAACAAACAAGGTGGTTAATGACAGACAGAAAGCTCCCAATTTAGACCTAAGTCAGTTTCTGGACTGGTAAAAGTATTTACCACTATACACTGCTCTCAACTTCTAGATGCAGTGCACAAAATCATTTTTTATCACTGATAAATCTTCTATTCAGAAAAAAAATCTCTTTCCCTGCCAGAAGGTCTTCATTCCATTGCTTTTAACAGTCTACAACTCCTTCATTTGCTCAGGGTTGTGAATAATTGGAAATCAGGCTATACTTGCAAAATATTTGTCATATGTAATCATAAAATAAACACAATATATCACCAATTTCTAATTGAGACTGGCAGATTAGCAATTCTATAGTTTTATTCTTGAATTAATAAACCTGTAATTGCACAGTATAATTTGGCAGGGATCCCTTAGGAAACACTGTATGAATATACATCATATTATTCTAATTTCATGTAATATTTTCCAAATTATATTGGTATTTATTCAGAAAGTCCAGAGAAAAAAATAGTACCTACATATATCTGTTTCAATACACATTTCCTTTTATATGTATTCTGTAGAAAAGATTTCTACCCCCCCCCCCATAGTTATCCTTGGATTGCTGCAAAATGACAGCTATAATTATACAGGAGAACCTTCTACCTTCCCTGAAGGGCAGAAATTACAGCAGGAAACAGTCTGAAAACCAGCCAAATGCTTGTTTGAAACTGCTTGAATGCTTTACAAGTGAGGTATTTTTCAGCTGGGGCTCTTCTTTCAACCACACAGAACAATGGCTCATATAAATGCAAAACAGGTATGAGGAGCAGGCAGCATGGTTTCCCCAATCTGAGGCTATTAACCATCTGACCCAGCATTGGCAGGATGCATCTCAAGAACGTCACCACTCCCTCTGACACAGCCCAAGGACCAGGGAACATATTGTGAAAGATAAAGGGACAAAACAAAAAGTATAAAGTCTTCCATCCTCCTAGGCAAAGAAATACATTGCAGTAAAACTTTTAAAGTATCTTTCTCTGTTTTATAGAGCCTGCTTTTTACATAAAGGAAACAGGAGGACAAAGTCCTCTCTCTCACACACAAAACCTTTGAAAAGCTGTTTGAAAAGCTTTACAATTTCAACAGAGGCTTCCTGCAGCCCTTTGAGAAGGCAAACAGTGCTTTTAAGTGCGATATTCTTATTCTTTTCAACTTGTAGATAAAATCCAAGTCTGATGGAGAGCATCCCCTACATGCACTGGTTTTGCAAGGGAAGCCAAATTTATCTCACTGAGAGCGTCATAAGCATGCCGTGGACAAGAAAACATATGTCGGAAAATCACCACAGTAAAATGAATACCATCAAGTCTGCAGATGTGAGCACAGCATCAGACAGACACATTTTAGGCAAGGTTATTAACACAAACAAGTTCAGTAATACAACAGTAATAATGCAAGTCCCTCATGTGTGGATAAAAACAAGTAGATTATAAAAGTGGGATTAAACACCTAATTCCCATCCCAAATAAAGATAGTTTCCTCAGTTAGTATCTAAATTACCAGATTTTAATCTCTAATCTCAAAAAACCCAAGGAGTTTCCTTGCAAGAATACAACTTTGCCTTGTGACCTTAGTTTCCCTGAATAGTTTCCATTCTTGATGTGGAAACCTGGATGTAAAGATACAGAAAGGGACATCTCACATCTAAATACATGCAAGCATTTCAACAGCACTTGCAGTTAAGCACGTTCAGCACTGTATTCCATGTGCCTAATTGCAAAATGCCAATTATGGTTTTTGACAGTAGAAAAATCACAAGAGGTGCTGAAAATGTTTACTCCTTTTTCTTCCTTCTGGCCAGGCACTGTGAGTCTTACAGACTGAATTCAGGTGAACCCCTAAGAAAAGCATGGGGTATCACACCCTGTACCAATAATCAGGCAGCACACCTTTCAGTAGGAGTTTCTCTACTGCAGATCCAAACTGGAACTAAGGCAAAGGTTCAACAAAGCACATTGAATCTATGAAATTGAAACCATAAATTACCAGCTCTTCATTTCAACTGGGAGTTAGGCTGTGCTTAAACTTCAGCTCACAGGGTGAGGATTATGGTTCTTAACCATAATTAATCAATGAAAGGATGAAATCCACCAACCCCTCTGTCTTCTGGGTATTCATATCATGTATTTAATAAGAGCTCACGCTTTCAAGCCTGTTGATTTTGCTGAAATAACATACATTCAATGTTCAGAATTTTAACTTCCATTCGGTTCCATGTCTCCATTCTGTAGTGTCTTTCACTGAAAAAAATTGGTATTTTTCTTTACTGCTTCTCATAAGAACCATGAAATAGGCTGAGAGGGTATCATTTGGTTACATGCCCATATTTGTAACTAGAGAAAATAAAAGAAAGAAATCCTAAAGCAATTTAAAAATATTATATAATGTATTCAGGGAAAATCAGTCACCTGGTCTGTGCCACTCACATTCATGTTATTTAACACGACTGCAGACCAGATCAGGAAATCATAAAAGGCGACAGAATAGGAGTTTTTTTAATTGGGTTTAAATTCAATATTTTCTGAAGAAACCAAAAATACACATCGTGTGCTGGTTCAAGTGGCAATTATCCAAGTTTGAAATAAAAAAAAAAAAATTAACACATGAACATACATCATATAAAGGGATAACTATGCTGTTTTAAACACGATTCTCTCGAGCCTGTATTTCCCCCTTATGTAATGCAAGTTACATGCCGATTAATCTTTAAGACCCAATTTCAGTTTTAGCTCTAAGGGAGACATCTCTGAAGACATTTTCTTAACTTATTAAGGTAAATATGATGTATGGCATTAATCAAACAAGACACGAAATTATTTTAGGCATGCAGGAAATAAAAGTCAATTTCCACATGTATCAAAAATGCATGCAGGTTAAAACTTGCACAAAAATCACCTAGGAGAAGGCTGAAAATGAGTTACTCAGCTAATTTGGGAATATAAAATTAGACTTTGGTGAAATATTAGAATCCTTGTTTTGAAAAATCTACAGATATAATCAAAGACTAAACATTATTTAAGCACAGCTACCATCCTTATTGAAGGAATTCTTATGCAAGGAATTTATTTTGATCTGTAATAAGCACATACCACATAGGTTTGGGATGGTGACAGGAATTATTCTGCATACATATACCAGATTTTTAATTATTTTTACCTCTGAGGTGATCTCAGTTGGTTGGAGTATGGTGCTGACAATGCCAAGGTTGTGGCTTTGATCCCCATATGGTCGTTCACTTAAGAGTTGGACTTGACGGTCCTTTTGAATCCCTTCCTCAGGAGGGAAACTCAGAATATTCTGTGATTTATTTTATTTTTTAATTTAAATTCTGCCTGAATTTTCTAAAATATTCTAAATATTCTAAAATCTAGAATATAGCAATTTTACTTAACTCACCCATCTATTCTACTATCCTATAGCTGCGCAGTACTTCTCAGATCAAGATAATATTTAAGTTTACTGACAAATGCAGCAAAGTTTAACAAAACATCTTCTAATATTTTGTGGCCAAATAAGTGAAAATTTGCCTTTACAGACCAAAGATGTAAAAATCTGCACCCATAAATATGATAAAAATCTGGCAAAAAAAAAGAGATTAAGTACTGGAAAAATAAACCAGCACACTGAGTCAAATGGAGGAAAAGAACAGTACAGACTTTTAACAAGAGATGGATACTAAGACTACTTTTTATTTATTACACACATTTGCTATGTGCATCTGGTTTTTATATCAACCAATACAGTGTTTGCACACTGACTGGTTCCTACACTCCTGGACCAGGAGAACAAATCCTTGCACTCTTGCCCTTTGAAGCAGAACTCACATTTACAGGGAATATAAAGCAGCTGCCTTCACTGGAACCACAACAAGCATTACAGATGGCACAGCAGGGCAGCACACCACTACCTATTCCACTGGGCACAGTGCCTCTTACCACAAGAAATCCATTATCCTCTACTCTGCTAGACATGAAAGGGTCATGACTTTCTGTCATGAATCTGTGCCCTCACTGAATTCCTGCTCCTATTTCTGTACTGGGCCTGAATGGCCTTGATATACAGGCATATATCAGGCAGTTCTTAAGCCCCATAATTATTTTTTTCACTCAAAATTCTGCCAGGTTTGTTTTTTTTTCCAAAGAAATATCTATCCACAATATAGGGGTACATTAGTAGCATATTTTTGATGATTTTCAGATTAAAAGTTTGCCAAATCATTGATAGTCCTCATTGATAGTCCTCTCCCACTTTTTCCATTTTCCAGTTTTATCTGTGTCTTTAGTGAGATGAGGTGGGAATTGCAATGAATCAAATTAATACATCTATACACCAAAATCCAGCCAGAACCAGCAAAATCCCTATTTTGGATCTCAGTGGGGCATTTTTCATGTAAAAGTTAATGAAGCTATTAATTAAGCTAGTATTACCATCAAAAAAGACAAGCAATTTTAGTGTAACCACTAACAGAATGAATGATCAAATACAGGAATGTGGTGGTAGACTTCTGGTAAACCCAAAGACAGCTTCAAAGATAATCTTCAAAGCAAAATCTGACAAAATGCCTGCACCAATACTGATTCAAAAAGTAAAGTGAGCTTATTTACATCCTTCCTTGTTGCAGCAGACCTCACATTAGAGAGAGAAATGAGACAAGACACACACTCTTGTTCAACAGCGTGAAAAGTTCTCAGTTTGTTCTTCCTCACAGCTCAGCCAACAGACTCCAGTTCCAGCAGATTCCCACTGCAGACTTCCCCTGCAGACACACCTCACAGCAGCAATTCTCTCTCCCCTTTGGTCAGACCTCCCCTAACTAGCTAACCCACTCTTTTATCACACTCCTCCTTACTCGATATAGCTGTGACTTATCAGGGGCGAGGCTGCCTGTAATCCATTCTCCTACACTTCCTCATGTATTTCCTGCTACAATTTATTTACACATGAAGCTATTTATACTCCAGAAAAGAGTGTCTTTTTACTGATTAAGATAATAAATTTTCAAAGTAACTTAAATTTAACATAATCTGATTACATGAATGTTAATAAAGAAGTAACACACTTTATATGCTCATCCTACCAAATTCCATACCAGTTTTTACATTTAAACAAGCTCCTATGCAGTTGAAACTACATTCATCTCCAAGGAGGAGGCACCTGAAGGATGAATCTGTGTCTGGTATTTTTGATTTGCAATGAGACCACAGCTGGATGCCAAATGAATTTAAAACCATAGGCCAGGTTTGGTGGAGCCCTGAACAACCAGAACTAGCAGGTGGCATCCCCACCCATGGCAGGGGAGCTGGAGGCTTCCTGCCTGAAAATACAATATATTCAACACATGTTGGAAGGAAAGCAATGTCATAATGAATTCTTTGTTTAATCTCCATTTATTATAAAGGTTATTCAGCATGTCTTTATAAGCTAAAGCTAAAGTCTACATATCCAGATAAGTGGCATTCCCACTGTTTATTCTCAGTATTTATGAAGGTCTGTGTCCTCACATTCAGAATTCAATGTAAGGTGTTGATCTCAAGTATGATCATGTAGTGAATTAAGAGTTGAAAATTCCCAGTTTTGTGCTTAAATATATTGTTTTATTTAATGGGAAGCCACTTTCCGAATTTAATATAGAATCTCTCTCTGCAAAGTGCTCATTTTTGTTTAGCTTTTCAAATCTTCTCTCGCTATGGCAAGAGAGTGACTCAGAAAGAATTTTCAGTAAGTGGTATCAAGTGGGCCCAAAATACCCATTGACCTTGAAAGCAGAAAATGGAAACAGTCACTTCAAACGATGTAATTTGTATTCTCCAGTAGTGTTAGAGTGAATACCATCCAGCTAATCTGTAGAACTCTCAAACCATTATAATTTACCCTATAAAACAGATCATTGTCAGAAGAACTGGCAATATTGAAGAAGCACTCTTTACTCAGCTTTTATACAACAGTCAAGAGATTTCTGATGCTCTCAGGGATGTAACCACCACAAATATTCTGGGGGTAAAGACACATCTTATACTGTTTCCACAGATCACAATAATACAAAAAACACCTCCAGACATTGAGTGAGAGCAATTTAAGAACAGAGAGTGTTTTTTAAAAACCTCTGGAATTTCCAAATATGAGGGCATTCAAGACTTAAATAGGACAAAAAATCAGGAACAGGTCAGTAATTTACATTTTACATTACCAAAATGCAATAACAAATTTAATGGGTGAAAACAGCAAACTAAAAAATCTTCCCTAAACACAGATCAGCAGCATTGGAAACCCATTAAATACAAATGGAAGGAACAATCTTATTTCTTGAAGACAATAGTGGTATCAAAAAGAAAAATCCTCCACCACCACAACCCACCCTGCAAATACAAAGTTTATATTTATAAGTCTATGTTAGAGGCCATGAGCACCTACTACCAGTAACAGTCTTGCAATGTAATCCTTCCTCTCCTTCTCAGAGGAGTATTGGACATATCCCTGTGTCAGCATGGTAACAAATACAAGCTTCCTGTAGTTCCCCACCTAGACATGAAGAGTTTAAAATAAATTACTTCATCCTTATGATGCAAACCAGACTTTCACCTTTCACACAAAGCCCCCTTTTCTTCTCCCTCTCCCCTAATACAAACCTATTTCTAGAATGCAATCATATTAGCATTAGCACTTCTCCCAGCCTAAATAAGGCAGGTTTTCATCTGCTCTCAGAGAATCAGCTCTCCCCTTCCTAGAAAGCACTGGCAGCACAGCCATCCTCCTCTCCCAGTGGATATGGCTCTGCAGTGTTAGTGTGGCATGGAAGGGAATGCACAGGCTGTATTTCACTGATGGATACCCGGATCAAATGAAACGAGTATCATTGATACTGTCAACTGCAAAAGTACAAATGATAAGAATAACAGTGATGATAACAATTCCAGAATCTACCTAAAAATGTTGCTGTAAGTAGCAAAATCCAGATGCCATGAAGTCTAAGGCAGGCATTCAAAATATTTAAATATAAAGTGCTAAACTTCTTCAACGAAAATATCTTATCTGATCTCAGGTCAAATTCTTCAAGACTTCTAACCAACACTATTAGTTTATGACCACAAACATCTCTTCATTCGAAAAAAGAATATACACAACTTCCTATTAAAACTGTAAATAACAGTATCAAAAATTTTAACAGAGCCAAGCTAATGACAGATCAGAGATTCAACTCAGTATAAAGAAATTCCAGCTGGTTACCTTCTGAGATGAGCTAAACTATGCAACTGAGGATACTCCAGTTGCACAAAATAACTCCACTATGGAATGAAAATACTATCACACTGAAAAATTATGAAAATCATTTACAACTAAGTTATTTTGGTAATAAACCATGTGACATGCATCACCTGTGGCAAAAGAAACTGTTGGTATTACACAGAATTTATACTCTTGTTGACAGGGAAGAGAAATCATTCTCAGAAGAAGTAGAGGAAAACACAGTGTACACAGAGTTCTAATGAAATATATTGAAAATATTTCTACAGTAATTAAATTTGGTCTATGTACCAGTTCTTGCTATGATCATTATGTCATGATTTATTCTATTTCTTTTAGTTTTGCTGTGTTAGAGTTGCAAATTTGAAGCATTTTCTCTGCTCTTTAGACAGAGAAAAGGCTATATTATTACTACTGAAGATTCTGGCTTAAAGGATGATTGTTACAAAGAATATTTGATCTGAGGGCATATAAGGAAAGGAGATGAATAATGCAAACACGGGGAATATGAAATGCTCAGACAGAAGAAAGGCTTTGGTTTCTGCACACTAGTATGCAATATAAACTGGGAAATAAGTAGGTAGTATCTGGCCCAGAGGCAGAGGGCTATACAGGCTCATAAAGCCCAGAGTATTCCCATCAAGCAGACATGACTACCTTACAAAATTTCAAAATCTACTTAAATTTTGTCGGGTCCTTTGTAAAAAGAGGGAGGGCATAAATTTTGTGACGTAGTTAAAGGTGTTAAATTCCTCCAATCCTGTAAATATATTTTAAATATTTCCTTTTATTATTCTTAGTTCCTAAAACAGTGCTACTCATAGACATCCTGCATTTTTTACAAAGCACTTTCTTTATGGCATCATTTCTATTTTTTTTCCAGTGTAGTGATGCCCAGTACTTTGGAGCAATATTTCATACATGAATGGAAATAAATATCGGTTTCTTTCCAGGTAGTATTGTACCTTGCTAAATAGATCACATTTTTTAGCTGTCGAAATGACAGCAGCTGCAAATGTCCCTCAACTATATGCTGACATGTCTTGAATGGGAATAAAAACAACTGAAGTCCTACATTTTAACAGACGTAAACAAGGTAATGTACATGTTTGATGCAACACATTTGCAAAAACATTCAAATCATTTAGGCTCTCTGCACAGAGGTCCAGAAAAGCCTTAGTCCAGCTGCCAAGTCTAATCCAAGACCTACATTTTACAGACAACTCGTCCTCAGATATTGTCTATATTTGGGTCCAGGTTTTGCTTTTATGTTATTTAGAATCTAGATTGATGTTTGGATATGGGGAAAATGCAGATATTTGTTCATTTTTCATAAGTGAAATGCTACTGACCACAAACAGCCCAAGCATATGACTACAGGAATTTTCATTGCATATATTTTCTTCAGAGCAAAACAATCTTATGGCTGTTCATTAAAAATTACTTAGGTTTACCACCTCTTTATATTCCACCCACATCCCATCCTTCTTTGACTAAGGCAGATTTATGAAGGAGCATAAAAGCATGGTCTTGACTTTAAAAAATATATAAGCAATTGGTGAAAATATGGTGGGAACAATATACAGGTTTTGTGGTTCTTCACTGGTTTGGATTAAACCTACTGCATTTTTAGAAGATTTTGAAAACAACTATTTGAGTACATTTCTTTGTATCCCAAATAATTTCTGTAGAACTCATGTCACATCAGAGGTGTGCCTCGGTGGACCTAATTCATCAAATAGATTTTAAAATCCAACCAAATGGAACTAAGCAGCCTGAGTCCTTAGAGACATATGGCAGTAAATGAAATACTTAACAATGAATTAAAGAGATAATAGCCATCACAACACTACATTTTTCTTAGATGCATATGTATATAACATACAGAAAAGGAAATGTCTTGTGCAGTATGAATAGTAAATTACAACCTCAATAGATAAACTGATAAAAGTGTCAGGTTTTATCAGGTGTCAGGTGAAAGGTTTTCATTTCAGAAATGACCAGAAAAAATCTTTTAAGTGGGAAGAAAATGTGGTTTTAAATATGTATTTCAATCATCAAAATATGTGATTGCGATGTAACAAAAAAAAAGAAATCTCCACAGTAGAAAAAGTAGATGGGGCAGAAAGTGATACCCCGAGTATTGTCTTCAAAAGTATCCTTTGTTCTCCTCCATGGGTTACCATAAACCTCACTGAGATCAATGGGAGTAGCACAGAAAGGCCCAAGCTGTTTACAGGTGATGACAATTTCAGGTGTTTGATATAAACAAGAGCAGGAACCAGCACCTGTAACTGCTCAGTGGCAATTTGATATTATCTTCAAAAGATGTGGCTTTAATACACAGTAATAGATTAATGTCATTGTCTCACAGCATAGTGCAAGTGAAAATATTAATGCCACAATGAATGCAGTTTCAGAAATTGCTGACATTTGAAAAATAAACTACTTGACACTTGAACTCCTGAGTTCATTTTACAATTTATATGAGATGTCCAGAGCAGATACACAGTTTATTAAAATGCATGTGCTATCATAAATCAAAGATTAAACTAATTCTGCAGATATTATGATGAAATTAAAATTCCAAATATTCTTCTGCTGCACAATCTGAGTGGCTGTCATGCAAATTACCTGGTTTAAAACAAAATCGAGTAATAACTATCTGCAATTTGCAAGGAGGGACAGTATTATTAGGCATCAGATATATTTCGCATGACTTTTGGGCTCTTCTCTCAGTTACCAGATGGGTTGGGATTTTACACTTTATGATGGCAAAGGAACTGGGCCTATAAGGAATAAAAAAGTACAATGGTTATAGCAAGATATATGTATGACTGACCCAAATTCACAGAAAGCTCTCATGACTAACAGCATAACCATTTTCAGCATCCAGCAGGAGCACAAGCAGACATATTTCAGTGTTTTTTTCAGAGGTTTCTCTTTTTATCCTTTTTCTCTAAAGACTACACAAAACAATTCGGTTTGAAATTAAATGACTCTTTTAATTACTTTTTTTTTTTACTGATACAGATATACTCTCTCACTTGGCTTATATTTTAGAATTTTTCATTCATTATTTTATTACTATTGGTCCCTTAAGATTGTCATATTGAGTTTTCCTAGTCTCTAAAGTAATGAATATTGTAATTAAATCTTGGTTAAAGGTAGTTCACAGCCAAATGGTGCTCATTTCTTCCAAGCATCTGGTTGCCAATTCAACTTTTAGTTTGCTGGCTTTGATAATTCTTTGACCCTGATCAAAGAACTTTTTAATAGAGCTCTTAGTGGCTATTCATATGAGAAGACAAGAAATGAAGAACAAAACTACAGAAAAAGCTTATTAGGAACTAAAATGATGATGCATTTTACCCTGTCTTACTCTCCTCTCCTTCTGAGTAATCGCAAGGATACGGAAATGAAAACAGGTGGAGTTCACTAAAAAAGTCTATTCATTGTCCCAAAGGGACTACAAATCACATTAACAGCTCAATCCTGTCCTCCTCAGTCCCATGGAACTCAGAGGCAGTTTCAAGTAAAGCAGAACGCAACCTACCTGGCAGATATATTAACAGTGCTAGAACGTGAATACCTAAATTTAGTGAGAGCCTGCTGTGCAGATGCTGAGGAGCAATCACCACATGAGAGATGAACTTTTGTTGTGATGTGCTTGTAACTCTTTCAGGTGTCATGGAATCTCAGTCCCATTACATCTTGGACAAAAATACATCAGGACAGGAGAGTAAGGAATGAGAAGTGACAGAGATTGTTCCATAACAGGGAATCTGAGGTCTGCTAAGAACAGCAGTGGGGAAACAGCTGATCTCCAGTCAGTCTCACAGAGAAGTGGCCTGTGAGAACAGAGCTCTTGTTGGAAGAAAGTGTTTCTCCAAACATGACAACACACTGAAGCATCACATTCTGTTTTCTTCCCAAAAGTACATCTATTTTAGTGATCGTATAAACAGAGGAGTGTTACAGCAAACTAAAACAATCCTCAGTGAAGTAACAGAAAATAATCCATTCCATCCATGTGCCCCTCCCACCACTCACAGCACTCACAGAACGCCACCCTAAACCAGCAGGAATATGCCTGTAATGGTAAATATGGTATCCTTGGACAATTAAAGTCTTATAATCTACACTATTATAGATGTTTGCAGCATTGTCAGAAAGGATCTGGTGGGGGGTTTTAATCTTTATTTGAAGAAGCCTTTTCAAATCCATTTTTAAGGGATTACAGTTTGACAAATACTCCATCTGAATATGAGTTTCATGTATATACGAACAAAACATGTGGACTTCACTCCTTTCTCAGCATGAGCTTTGCTATTCCTGTCTTTTCAATTCCTAAGTTGTCTTAAACACAATGATACTGAGAAATAGGAATTAAATAAATTATGCCTTCCTCCCACCAAAAAAAAAAAAAAAAGACCCAAAACCCGAGCAGCTTTTGGACAAAGATTTTCAAGTGGGAGTTTTGTAGTTCTAGCTAATTAAGGTGCAGTAGTTGTGCTTTCCAACCTTGGAGGAGTTACAGCACTGTCAGTGGGATATTGCTGCAGGCCCACAAGTACCTATCTTCCAGGATTAGCTAAATAGCAAATCATGCTGTGTGCCTCTGGTATCTGGAACTGCCTTGCAATGGCACTGTACCAACACTTCTAATACATTTCATTACAGGCACAAAAAGCTGCTCTATGTATATACATTATACTCTTTCAATATTCCCAAGGTACTCTGTCCACTTCCAAGCGTGTTTGTCTTTTTAATAACTCCAGTATTTCAATAAAGAGTAAACAATCTTTAAATAGCAAAGACAGTAACAAACTGAAAACATGGCTCTACTGATAAAGAAACAGCCTACATTATTTGGAAAAAACCACAGTTAATTAAAGTATTATAGAAAAGGGTCTATAACAGATGAAGTGTTGTAACAACTTTCGGCACAAATCAGAACCAACTACTGGCAATGAAACACCTGAAATCTCTTCAAGTGAGTTCTTACTGTATGGATAGAGTAAAAATAGTACTATGTAAGATCTTGCTCACCATTCACAACTAATGCATGGAATAATTTCTTTTCTCCATTTCACCTATTTGTTTTCTTGAGATAATAAATTAAAATTCTTTTGTTTACAATGGCTGATCACTTCAGTTTTATATATAATAATCACAATAAAATATTACCCATATAATCTTAAAGTATATCCTCTTCCATAGAACCAGATCAGCACGCCTTGGATTGCTGAGATTTACCTGATTTTGGCAGCTGACTAGGTATATCAGCAGCTTCTACGACATATGTCAAATAGTCATCACCTTTTGAATGCTTGAGAAAAAAAGAAAATTAGTCCTCTATAGCAACAAAGGAATTTGAGCCTAGAGTCTCCCCTTTTTTCAAACTCCATAAGGTATGAAAAGAGTCACCACCCCAGCTTAGAATCAGTGCAGTTACAGCTTTAGGTTGAACAAGATACAAAGAACTAAGAACAGGAAAACGAAGCTTAGAACTCCTTATTCCATCTGCACTCTTCTTTCTGAAAACTCTCACCTAGAACCCAAGTATGAGCTTTCTTGTCCTCTTGACAAGACTGCAGCTGCCTTATACGTCATGGGTTAATTTCTGTTCCACAGGATAAAACAAAGCTTCCTTTTAATATAAGGGTGAATTGAAAATGGAACATGAAAACTTTGCAGAAATATGGAAGTCAGATTCACTGTTGACATTTGAATCAACGTCCCAAACCAAACCACCCAGCCTTAGCCTAATTTACAGTGATAAAATATTTATCATGCACACATGTGCTGTAATGACCCGAAGCAGTTATGTTTTCAAAGAACATTAAGGAGAATATGATCCCTTCTGGTGCAATTGTTGTCTCTCTCCTATTAAGACTAATGAGAACAAATTCTACCCAATCCTAGACCAAGTGGAAAATTCAGTTAACTTGACAACTGAATGACAATGATATAATTAGCAAACCGTACAGCTTCCAAAAGCTCACAATCCCTTCCATGCAATAAATAAAGGAAATTATTTTTAGTTCCATGCATAAGACATTCTCAAATAGCATTACAGGAAAGTGACCTTAAAACAAATAATAGTAAATATGACCCTCAGGAAAAAATCTCTCAGTATAACACAGCGTTTATATCTAGCTTTCTTGCAATAGTTTATCTATAGTTTATAGTCCATCCTCTTGGTTCTGTGTTTTTACTTCAGTAATCAGGGGCAGGAGAGAGAGGAGAGTGTCTTTCACATTTTTCTCTAATACATACAATATGAAATGCTCAGGAATGCAGAGAATGATGTTCTAATGGGATATTTTTGCATTCTCACACACTGTTTCACACAAGACTAAACCCAAGATGATGGATGGCTCTTTCTCTACCTCATTGATAATTTGATTCCAACTATCTATTCTATTTGTTGCTCCCCTTTAATAGTTTTGAACAGCAGAATTTTTGCCAAATAGCAAGACAAAGGAAAGAGTCTGAGCAAAATTTGACTGGTTCAAAGTCAAAATAGCAGTAAAAACATAATTTGGAAAGAAGTTTATCTGAAAGGCCAGTAGGTTTCTAGTCCCTTGCAGATCAATTTTACCCCAAACAAATATACCCCAGGTTCCCTGACTACCTGGGGAATATTTCCCAGGAGGTTACAAAAGCAGGAGGAATTCCTCCATATTTTTTCAAGTTGCATTCAAATCTTAACATTTTCCCTAATAATACGGTATTCTGTTATGTTCCTTTCCTGCTTTCACCAAGAGTAGGAAACAACACATAACTTGGGAATTGGCTGTACCCATTAGATAGGTAATTAGACCAAAAAAAGAGAGTATAAAAAAAGAAACTGGACATGAGGTTAATTGAAGTCACTGGGGTTTTGGTGCTGGGACAGACAAACTGCTGGCAGAAAATCACAATTAGAGGCAAGGCTGAAGGCTTTTAAGGTAACAGTTGCATCCACAGAAATTTCTTTTGAACCAGAAAAATGCTGGATTAACTCATTCTGTGAGAAAACACAACAACCCCCTCCACACAGCTGAAAAAAAACAAACAAGAAAGACCTGAAGTCTTATTACTCTCAGTTTCTGTTACTAATTTGTCTCATACCAAAGGACTGCTTCACCAACACGTGTTATGCCTTTTTATTCCAAATCATCATGCTGAAGAGTGTCCAAATTTATTTCCCTCAAGATTCCTGCAGAAGAAAAAGTGGCAGAATAAAATTTTATTTCCTATCTTTCTTTCACTTAGCTTTATTACTTAGAAGCAAGATTTATTTCAAATTTTATACAGAAGTTTTGAGGTAAAAGATGAAGTTTTTTTTAATGAAAGCATGTTTCTGAACATGTATATAATCATATACTCCCACAGAGCAATAGTACATTCAAGAAAATGCAGAGCAGTTTATAAACTTTAAAGTAAAGAAGTGCAAAGAACAAGAAAAAAATATATAATTTGTCAAACTGGAATTTGGCTAGTCAGTCCCAGTCCTTCCCAAAAATATACACATGATGGGAAGAGGAGGGCATACTATATGACATGTGGTCAACTTTAGCTTGGCACTTCACATAATTAAACCATACTCCTTTAAAAATTGGTGCTCAAGACATGTACATTTTTTAAGATTTAAAAAATATATCTTCCATGAGAGATTACTTAGCTGTGTTTGAAAACCTGCATATATAAGTATGTAAAATTTTTTAGTTTGTTTTTCCATGGAAACAGTAAGGAAATGACACTGAGGAGTTCGACTTTTTATTTCCATTTGCTGCCAGCCTTTGAGAATGATACAATGCCTTATTCTGTGAACTCCATCCTCATTATAATGTCACACTTGGGAGTCAAATGTTTTAATCATTACAGAGGATGTAGCAATTCAAGTGGTCATAATGAGATTAATAAAGCAAGAAGGTCCTTCAGATAGAACCTTATGTCATGTTAGGCCTTATTAGAAGAAGAAAGTATCTTGCTGCTGTGCAGCATAATCTGAAGGGAATGTCAATAATTGACGCATGGCTGTTCATTAATTGTGATTCACTGCTTTGAGAAATTTATTTTACATCCAGGAAACCAGAACCCTGGAACTTACTTCATTTAGGATGCTGCAAATTCATACCATGTTACAGCAAATTTCAGGATGCCAAAAGTTTCTGGAAGGTTCCTCTAATTAAGGTGTTCAGAGCTGGGTGGGAATACAGTTGGCCACTCCTGACCCGCCAGCACGACACGCTTTGCTGATCTGCAAACACATAATGTATTCCTCAGCTGGCTCCGGGTCCTGAAGCCATAAATCAGCTTTTCCTCCACCAGGAAGAACGCTAGCCTCATGTTAATTAATCCCTTTAAAACACACTCCCAGCATGCCAGGGCCTTGGTTAGCGTATTTGTTGTATGTTCACAAGCCCGTGAGTGAAAATATTTTTAAGCTTTACTGAATTTACAGCTAGCTGGTAATCCACATGTTTGATTTTAACATAGCTGCTGATATTCAAATGACAACTGAGGGAACCTCGTGGCAAAATGAGCTCTCCCCCATACCACATTTTGTGTCTAAGCAAACACCAGTGTCACTTGTGCTGGTCAGGGCTGGGCTGTGGTGCCTGGTAGCTGGGCAGGCCCGTGGAGCCAGGGCTGGGGAGGAGAGGGATGATGATCCCTTTTGCACCCACTGACCCTGGAGCTGAGATGCTCCAACACCCCAGGGCTGCCAGCCCTTCCCAGTTCTGGCACGTGCAGAGCCAGAGTACAGATGGGGAGGCCACAGGCACAAGGCTGCTGGACACAGGAACAGAAATCCCAACCAGGGGGGGCAACACAAGCCCAGACAGCTCTTGGGGCCCTGCCCTGCCTGGAAAAGACAAGCAATGGCCTGCTACTGGAAACAGGAAAAATGCTGGGTTTAAATCCCCTCTGCTTAGTCACTGAGCCACAGGCTCACTCAGGAGTACAGCAAAGGCATTACAAACTCCACAATTCCTCAGGATTCTGCACCAAAAATAAGAAAAACATCTTACTAGTGTGCTTATTTTTTCCTGCCTAGTCTTGCCTCATGACAACCTGAATAGCTTCAAGTGAGGCTCAGGCTCACATTTCCTTTTCATCATGCATGGCCATCACTTCACCTGGTAAGTGATTGATTTTTACAGCCAATGCAATTTTCACAATCAGCGGCACTATGATTGTAAAACTTATCACTAAATGCTGTAAAGTTAAGCTCAAAATTCTTGCAATTGTTCAGACCACAGTATTGCTTTTCAGTATGCAATACAAAATCATACCTTTTAACACAACAGCATGTTATGGGGCAGGTCATAATAAGATTTTAACAATTTCTAAGCACTGAGTAAATATAGCTAGTTTCCACATACATGATTATACGTTGATTAGAAAATACCAGATCCATAAATAAAGTTTGAAAACCAATACCTTCATATATATCACACATAGATTTAGCTGCTATTTGCTGGAAGATTATCTAGAGACAGTCTAGAACATTTCATTTGTTAAGCAGCTCTTTCTCATAGAGAGATGTTGTGGTTTCTCTCATGGTGGGGGCTGCTACCGGCTAGCAGTGAATCCCTCCAGAGCACAGAAACATCTCGTGTGGGTCCGTCAGCTCAGCAGCTGCTGCGTGGGTCAGGCTTGGAAGAAGGAATCGTGCTCTGTCTTGGGTTAATAGGGATGTTTATTCAGTGCAGCCATGTGGAAGGGGCCTTGCCGGAGCCCCTTCTCACCATGCTGGTAGCAGGGAGAGGGTGAGGAGAGAGAGAGAGTGGGTGTGGTGTGTCCCCATTCCACCAGGGCAGCCCTGGGCAGGGAAACACCGACCCAATGGGGAATGGAAGGGGGAGGGGTCACATCAGGGGGAACCACAGGGGTAGGAATGGGGGGGTGGAAGGAACATACCAAGTACAGACTGATAACAAACACAAAATACAAATTCAAAAACCTGAAACTCATGTCGCTACAGAGAGCTATCGCAGAACCATTATAACAGATCCAAAATTATCAAATCAGACCTTTAGGAATCAAAAAGACTTGTGTGTATCATATAAAAAAATTATTAAACATGATATGCATATGTAGGGTTTTGATAGTTCCATAAGTGAGATTTTGTTTTAAAACACCTTTTTTTAATTTTGTCTACTTCATGTATATTTTACCCGCTAACTTCTGTTTTCTCCTGCCACACTTTACAGCTTCAGTATTTTCCAAGATTTTTCTGAAAAATATGATTCTTTGACATACCATAGTAAAAATAAAGAAGACCGCCCATGGTGCTCTGAGTAAGATGACACAGTTCCTTTTCTATCCTCTATTTCATGATCCTACTCAATCCACTAAAATAAAATTGAAAAAAAGCATGATACACTTGTATTGTATATATGTGATTCTTGAAAAATTAGCAAAATATCAATCTGTTCATACTATTATTGAGCAAAAGCAGCTGAAAAACTGAAATAAACTTTAAAAAGACTGACATTAAATATTATTCTGTAAGCACTGAAATTCTACCAGTGTACAAAGCATTTTGGCTTTCATAACTACAGTTTTATGGTTCTTTTTTTTCCCTGCAAACTTTTCTTATCCTATTTCTTGTGATGAAATAACAATATTTTTAAGAAGTCTGCACCCAGTTTTAAATACAGAAAAGATCCATCATAAATAAAATATGCTGAACAAACACATCCTGGGCAAGACCCTGTTGAATCCTTGTAACCCCAGAAAACCCCAGAACTAGTATGGAAAAACTGCTACTAGAATATACAGTTATTGCATCCCTCCCATAGTGTGTATACATTTATGTTTTATTAGCAAGGGGAAATGAGTATAATTTGACATTTATACATCTTTGAATTCAGTAGTATTAAGAGCAGCAAAATTTTAAAAGCTTTAAAAGATGCTAAATTTGGAGTTTAAGCACACAAGGAAAATTGAACAAACACTTTAATTTAATTTATTCCACTTTACCAACAGTTTCATAGTTCTAATAATATTGTCAGTAATGCTCATGCTTGTAAAAGCCAGAGCTCTATCTTCTGCTTAATCATCAGTATATGAATATTAACATTACAAATATACTACATTTAAATATTTCCAAGTATGGTTTTATTTATCTAACCTTAATTGCACTCAAACCCGCACAGAACTCATCCTGAGATGGTAGTATACTGCAGACATCAGTACAGTACTAAAAATACAGTTCTGATAAATTTAAAGCATTAAGGCTGAAATGTGAGGGAGGAATTAAAAAAAAAAAATCACACAACTTTCATTTACACATATCTTACCACCAGACTTCATGGGTACCCATGGATCCTACTATCCCAGGTGTATAGTACATTGTCTTTATGTTTTATCTGTCTTTAACTACAGGTGCTTGATTGGTTATGTGGGCTTTTAAATATTTTCAGTCATAAACATCATTATTATTGTCTATTGTCAATAAATGATAAGTAGCAACCAAAAATTTTGCCTGAATAACTTTCAGGATAGTGGGGTTTTTTTCCCCTCAAATTCAAAACCTACTGAACTAGATTTCTCCTTTAGAGTCACTCAGATGATCCAGATTCTCAGTTCAAGTGGTGCAGAACTACTGAACACAAGAATTAAATAACAAGTCTCTGAAAGAAATAAAAATTTCTGTACTGGCAACAGCAGTATAGGGTTCATGGTTCAGAGTGGAAATTGTTCCTGATAGGTGGATGTTCCTGTGATTCAAAGACAATGACAAGTCTAAATCATTACAAAGTGAGCTATGACCAAAGACCTAACTCCGATGCATGTCTATATTGCATGATGAAGATAAACAAAGCATTACCTGAGCTGCTGCCAGCCACAAGCCAACCCAGCCACAGCAACCTGCCAAAATTGCCCACTCAGACACAGCTTCCCTGCTCTTGGATCTGAGCTCCTGTGGAGGAGGAGGACATCTGTGCTGCCCCAGGCACTGCCCAATGCTTGCCTGGTGTTCTGTACCTGTTTCCCTGCCACAGCAGAGCTTTCCTGCTTACCATGAGCAGATGAGACAAAAAACAAAGGTCAAAGAGCTCCCTGTATATTTTCAATTATGGAATGAAGGCAATTACTAATTTACAGGCATTGCAGTACATGGGCATTGATTTGAAATTGCAACCTAGCTTTTTTAACACTCAATTTATCTTCAGCCAGGTAACTCTGGTTCTGAGGTAATGCTTGTGCCAGAATACACTGCTATACAAAGACAGATACTAGATTCTCCTTTTTCCCCCTTTAATATTTCTTCTCTTCTTTGAAAATCATCTGGCAAAAAAATTACAATAAATTTCTTCAATAATTTGCACTTCCCACAGGCAGTTCTGACATTTTTGCTAGGCAACATCATACCTTAACACATAATTTTCACTAGAACATCATTCACATCTGTATAACAAAAAGAGATTGTTTTTATAATAATTTTTCCCTGAATCATATGCCATAATCATGGAAAAGGGGGAAAAAGGATATAAGAAGGAGATTAAAAAATATTCTCTTTTCTGTATTTATTCAACTATCAAATATTTCTTCTAACATATTCTATTAGTAATGATATTATTTATTAATTTTTTTTCTTAGCAGTATGGTTCAAGATTTAGACTTTGAGATGCTACAGAGAGGGTCAACTGTCGGCATAATCTTTTTTTATCCTTTTTGACTTTGTGAATCACGTCTCCAAGGTGAGCTGGATATAGTCCAGTGAAACAGTGAATCCTGGGTTCTGGATTCTATTCAGTTACTTCTGGTAACCAGGTTTTGTTTGAGTCACATCTGCTTGTGATTTTTTTTCAATGAAATGTCAGCTCTTGGACTTGGACAGACAGTCATTTGGGCAGTAAGATGTGAAATGTCTCCTTCAATTAGAAGCTTCAATGGAAACCAGGTATGGAACTCTGTGTTGGTTTCAGAGATAAGTCATTAAATGCTTGTGTCCATAGAAATGGCAATGAATATGCACAATGCAGAAATCATCTGCTGGAAAAGTCTTACAAGATTAAACACTGAGTATACTGGAAAAATCCTGTGAGAATATCATGCAGAATTGGAAGTTAGAATTCTAGTGCCCACAGGAGTGCACAGAATGAAAAAAAAATCATTGCACAAGCTCTTTAATCATAAATCCTGTGAGTTTTCAATAGAAATCTTGCATATTGTCAATTTATATTGGTCTGTTTTGTAAACAGTCTGTGAAGCCAAACAACAGCCAAGGTTTTTAGTTATCAGAAGGACCCATGGATTTCTTTTGTAATCAGAAACAAATCCAAAAAAAAAGCTCAAACTGCACCTCAGTAATTATCTAGGATTCCCCTTTGTCAAGGTTATATCCTTGACAAAGGGGAATGTCAAGGTTACATCCATTTTACTAGATTAACTAACTTCCAGTAGCATCATGTCTCAAACAGTATTTTTGGTAGCTCTTTGTTCTAATCAGCCTATGCCCCAAAAATTTCACTGGGACTGGAAATATCTGAAATGTGTAATATAAAGAGTTAAGAAGAAAACAGGAAGTGATAAGGTAAACTGCATTTGCAAGGAAATGTTTTATGATTATTGATTTACAAAGTGAAGTTTTATATATACAAGAATGCTCAAACTCCAGAAAATACAAGCACTTTTGTACAAACCAGACATTCCTAGTGATCTTTTATTCATTACACACAAAATTAATCTCATGAAACTTTCCATGCAATATTGCTTCTACTCCAGATGGCTACCATCTAATAACCATCTATTTGCATTAATTTGAAGAATTATACTCCTTACTGACACATACTTCCTGCAAGAGAGAAGATCATCTTGTTTTGTCAAGTGTCCATCCATCATGAAATTCTGCTTTCTAAATTTTGTGTGCTCTGGGTTAGCTAAATAATGGTATTTCTTTTTTTTTTTTTTTTTAATTTCAGAAGAATAGTACCAGTTTTGATATACAGTGACACTAAATAATTATCTTTTGTTTCCCAAAAACCATCTTCATGAACTATGGAATACAATTGATTCACATGACAAATACAACTTTTAAGTTCCATATGATATTAAAGAGCTTTTCAAAACACTGGCCAAATCTACATCAGTCTGTAGAACTGAAAGCAGAAAAAAGAAATTTTTTGACTTGTGTTCTGGCCAAACTATCAGGTCAAGATTTCTCTTGTTAAGAAGTGCTGTAGGATGCCTTATTATAAAGTGTATTAAGAACCTGAGCTCTTAAATTTCCAAGGCTATACTTTAATTTCCAAGGCTATAGTTGTGATTCATCTAGATATCACAATGTAATTTTAACCAGAAAACCCAGCCAAACAAAAGAAACAAACAAATAAGCCAACAAACCACCAAAACCATGCAATAACAACAACAAATACACACAAAAAAGGAAACCACAAATCTCCCACCCCTAAACAAATCATGTAATTGTTTAACCAGCCCACAACACTAGGCTGAATGGCCTTTAACACACACCAAACCAAAGCCCTGTGCAGGCAGCCACAGGCTCAGGCCAAGGTTGCCAAGGAAATGTTGTTGCAGCATCCACACCACTTTGCTCCACAGTGGAAGTATTGCCAACACAAGATTCACGCAGACAGCAAAGCAGACACACTCCATCAAAGCCAGCCTGCACCTCCCTGACACTGGAACAGATGTGAGGTGGATATCATCTGTTGAAGCACCACACCATATATATCTTCTGAACTTTTGTTTGATCTCTTCACCCAGGAAAAACCCTCAGAATTTCCAACCCTTTTTTTCTCTAAAAAAATTACCCACAGTCAGTGGGTCTCAACGTACTATTCATCCAAGCTAATGGGCTAGACACCTCTACTCATGATTTAAAATATTGAGGTTCCCAAGTGTTGTTTGATCTCATTTCTACTCATTTCCAGTAGGAGTCTGTGCCTCATATAATCCAGCCCTTATTAGAAAACTTTCCTAGAGTCACCCCTTTGCCAATTAAGCTATTTGGCATCGGAAGAACCTCCCAGTCAATCTCATGCACCACCACTTCCCACTCCCCTTCCAACCCTGTGTTATTGTTTCTGCATCTTCTGTTCCTGAAACAGTAGGATTTTGCCCAAAGACACAAGAAAAACCCTTTTCATAAGAGCATTATTCCTACTTAGCAGTAGAAAAGGATTTGCATCTATACTCTGTTGAAGCCATTCAGACATTTTGATTCCAAAACCCTTATCTGACTTCATTCTTGACTGTACTTTGAAACACAAAACAAGAGAGATTCACTGAAAACAAGAGCCAAACATAATGAACTCCAAGAAAAAAAATATCAACCATATTAGAGCTCTGCAGTTTGGCATGACAGGTAAGTATTTCTTTTCTTCAAAGACCTCAGTAAATCAGAGCAATGGTGCTGATGGCATGGGATAATTGTCTCTGATATGCTGCAGTGAGTGTTATTTATGGTTGTTTATAAAATATGCTGTCAGAATGGCAGGCTGCCTAGAACCTCAGCCTTATTTATGGATCCTCCTGTCTCCACATGCCCTCTTGTATGCCAAATTAAAAAATCCCAAAAGTTTCAACTCTATGCTCTTGGAACAAAAGCTCTTCCTTCAGAACACAAGATTTGTTATATTAGAAATCTGATATTCTTAAATTATTCTGTGAATACCTATTGTGGAAAATATATGCAGGCCCAGCAAAATACTTTCCACATTCTCT